>JAKCOX010000025.1:610000-1005360 GCA_022605575.1 Laterallus jamaicensis coturniculus | reverse complement strand
CATCCCAGGGCTGGGTGACAGGGGTGGGGAGACAGTCCCCTCATGGACCATGGGCTGTGTCCTTCAGCTGTGCCCAGCCTCCCTCCTGGGGACACCCCAGCAGCGTCCAGCTCAGGGATGGAGCGGGAGGGCTGTAAACCAGCCACGGTACCCAGCTGGGAAACCCTGCTCCGGGCTCCCCTTTCTCCACGGGGCAGCCGTCGGGAGGGCTGTGGGGAGCTCTGCGCAGTGTTTCTCCTGTCCTCCCCCCCTCACCCATCCTGCTCTGAGCCAGAAATCCCAGCGCCCAGCCCCGTGCCGAGCTGCCCCCGGCAGCAGGGGGCAGACAGGCCGGGGGGAGGCGGCAGCGGGTGCGGTGGCCCCGCACGCTAACGGGCTCCGGGACATGCGGACCGTGTCCTACAGCCCGGGATGCGGGGCAGCAGGAGCTCAGGGAGGAGGGCAGCACACACACACACACACACACAGAGCCCTGTGTCTTGCTGGGACACACGCGGGATTGAAACCCGCTCCCGTTTCCATGCCCCTGTGTAGGAAGAGATGACAAGGCTGCAGACCTGGAGACACCCTGGTCATCTGTCTGTCTGGGGCTGATTCACCAGGTTACCTAGCCACCCGTAGAGCTGCTCACCTGTTTGTCCAGCCACCGGCCCTCCTTTCCTTCCCCTTTCCCTTCCTTCCCCTTTCCCTTTCCTTTCCTTCCCCCTTTCCCTTTCCTTTCCTTCCCCTTTCCCTTCCCCCTTTCCCTTTCCCTTTCCCTTTCCCTTTCCCTTTCCCTTTCCCTTTCCCTTTCCCTTTCCTTTCCTTTCCTTTCCTTTCCTTTCCTTTCCTTTCCTTTCCTTTCCTTTCCTTTCCTTTCCTTCCCTTTCCTTCCCCTTCCTTTACTTCCTTCCCCTTCTTCCTTCCCCTTCTTTCCCCTTTCCTTCCTTCCTTCCTTCCTTCCCCTTTCCTTTCCTTCCTTCCCCTTCTTTCCCCTTTCCTTCCTTCCCCTTCTTTCCTTCCTTCCCCCTTTCCTTCCCCTTTTCCTTCCTCCCTCCCTCCCTCCCTTCCTCCCTCCCTCCCCCCCTCCCTCCCTCCCTTCCCTCCTTCCTCCCTCCCTTCCTTCCTCCCTCCCTTTCCTCCTCTTCCCTTCCCCCCCTTCCCTTCCCCCCCTTCCCTTCCCCATCCTTTGTCCCCCCGCCCATCCCCTCACCCACCCACCCTCCCGGGCAGTGGCAGAGCCCAGCCCAGCCGTGCCGGTGCCAGCAGCAGAGGCTTCGCTGGGCGCCCGCACCCACCTCGTGATCCTCCTGGGCTCCATGAAGCTGGGGGAGTCGCGCCTCCTCTTCCTGATGGGCGAGTAGCTCCTGGAGCGGCGCCGGGCGCGGGCAGGGTCGGGCTCGCTGTGCCGAGCCCGGGGCTCGTTGTCCTTCTCCCTGCACCCCGAGGAGCAGAGGGGGAGTGTCGGGGGCGCTCCGGGGCCTGGGGGGTGCAGGGGCAGCCACCCCCCCAGGACACCAACTGTGGGGGCAGGCAGCAGGCCTGCGTGCGGCCTAGCTCTCTCCTCCCAAGACACAGGCCCTGACAATAGCATCCTGTTCCATGAGAAAAGCTCCTCATGCTGAGAGGATCCCAATAATCCCATTCTCCAAACACAGCGGCCTTGCTGATAGGGGTACAGGCTGCCCTGACCAAGGAGCAGTGATGGGAAGGGACCTTGGGAGTAACAGAACATGTCAGGAACCAGCCATAACAAGAGGGTCAGACAGCAGGTGTGGGGATGCTTTTAGGTATCAAAGGCAAACTGAGGATGTTTAGCTCTAAGATAGGGTTATCAGAGCTCGTTATGATCACTAACCAATCAATATGGTGTGAACAGGGTGTGTAACCAGTGAGCAGTTGTTTAGCTTGCCACGTTTGCAGCAAGAAAGGTCTAGAATTGGTCTAGAATTGGGTGATTTCACCCAATACAATGGCTGGCTGGCTTCATGGCTTCCCCTACCATTCATATATCGAACTGCGTGTTGCTCCCTGCCACAACCAACGGCCCGTGAGCCCCTCGCTGGCCCTGGGGCCGCCGGGACCCCCCGAGCTGCAGCTGGCCTGTGCCCCCGCTGCCGGCCCCGCACCCCCCGGGATGACCCCCCGGCACTGACCTGCTGGCGGGTTTTTTGGGCGAGGGCGAGCGGGAGCGGCTGCGCCCTGCCCGCTTCTCCCGGGAGCGGGAGCGGGACTGGGAGAGGGACCCGCTGGAGCTCCAGGAGCTGCTGCGCTGGCCCGGGCTGGGAGACAGGCTCTTCCTCCGCTCCGAGGCATGGCGGAGGGCTTGGCTGGAGACTCCGAGCTGCTGGTGGGCCGGCCCCGGTGGTGCCTCTCCTTCACCCTGGAGGGACACCCCCGCACCCCTCACACTGGGGCAGACCCCAGAACCCCCCACAGTGGGGCAGACCCCAGCACCCCTCACATCAGGGCAGACCCCAGAACCCCTCACACTGGGGCAGACCCCAGCACCCCTCACATCGGGGTAGAGCCCACCGCCCCTCACATCGGGGCGGACCCCAGCACCCCTCACACTGGGGCAGACCCCAGAGCCCCTCACATCAGGACAGACCCCAGAACTCCTCACACTGGGGCAGACCCCAGAACCCCCAATATTATGGCAGACTCCAGCACCCCTCACACTAGGGCAGACCCCAGTGCCCCTCACATCGGGACAGACCCCAGAGCCCCTCACATCAGGACAGACCCCAGAACCCTTCACACTGGGGCAGACCCCAGAACCCCCCAATATTATGGCAGACCCCAGCACCCCTCACATCAGGGCAGACGCCAGACCCCAGAACCCCTCACAATGGGACAGACCCCAGAACCCCTCACACTGGGGCAGATCCCGAACCCCCCCTATTAGGGCAGACCCCAGAACCCCTCGCATCTCACCCACTGTGGCCAGCAGCATGTCCCTTGCAGGAGCCACGGACCCCAGTTCCCATGGCAGAGAAGTAGGACTACCTACAAGACCCCCATTTTTTGGCTGGGCTGCACCCCTGGCTATGAAGCACGGGGTGCTGGCCCGCTCAGGATCCTGCATGCTGTGGGATGCTGAGACCCCCGCAGCCACCCGGCCCTGCCGCAGGGGTGATGCCCTGTGGGCTTCACCCTGCCACAGTGCACCGGCAGCCCCATCGCGGGCTGCGCACCCGTCCCCATCCCCCCATCCCCATCTCTGTCCCCCCCATCCCCGTCCCTGTCACCCCACCCCTGTCCCTTGAGCACCCCAACCCCTCTCCGTCCCCCAGCTTGTCCCTCAGAGCTTTGCTGGATGGAGCCGGGGTTCCCAGCTGAGGCTGCCCCCCAAATAGCAGAGAGCAGCTCCCGTGTCCCAGCAGGGACGGCACCACCCCAGCCCAGGGACCCCCTTACTTCTTGGCGTGGGCGCCGTGGTTCCTGTCGGGGCCGAGCGGCGGGTGGTAGGGCTGGGAGCCCGCCGAGCCCTCCGAGTCGCTGCTGTAGCCGGCGGGGCTGAGCGGGGCCGGGGGGGGCTCCCGGGGGGCCGGGGGCCGTCCCTTGCTCTGGCCGCGGTGGCGGGGCGGCGGCGAGGGGCTGCGGGAGCGGTGCCGGTGCCCGTGCTTGGCCCGCTCCGGCGTCAGCGAGCGGGGGCTGCGGGCGCCGTGTCGGCCCCCCCGGGGGCGGGGGGACGGCGGCTCCGTCCTGCCGTGAGCCCGAGGAGAGGGGGACGCCGAGGCCGGCCTCTGGCAAGGGGGGGGGGAGAGAGAGAGAGAGAGAGAAGGGGGGGCGGGGGGTGGAAAAGGCAGAAGGAGGGGGAAGAGAAGGAGAGAGAAGGAGAAACGGGATTTTAACGGGGGGGCGCGGGGCGGGGGGCGCGGCTCACAACGTCAACGCACATCGCATAAGGCAGGCTACACAGACGCTACCCTGCACCTTCCTCTGGCCCTCGACAAGGTGGGACATGCACACCTCCGCATGCAAAACGCCAAAGGAAAGAACTCAACTGGCACTGCCAAAACAAAACCCACCCCCAAACCAAAGGCACCCAGCGGGAACGGCACGGGGAGGGGCAGGGGGGGAGCAGATCCGAGGGGGGGGCGAGGGGAGAGGTCCAAGGAAACTCCCAACCTCTCCGGGGAGGGAGAGCTCAGAGGGAAAGAAAGCCCCCTCCCAAAGATACCTGGAGCGGGGAGGAAGCAAACCCTGGCACCCTCCCACCCCAAACCGGTGGGGCAAAGGGGGGTAAAACCCAAGTGAAGGGAGGGGAATGGAGTGGGGGGGGGGGGAAGGAATGAGAGGGGAGAAGTTGGGGAGGGGGAGTAAATCAGAGTGAGCCGAGGGGAAGGGGTGGAACCCAAGAGGGGTTGGGGGTGATGGGGGTGATGCTCACACCGAGGCATGCACAGAGGGACGTGTTGGGTGGACACACTGGACGGCGCTCGGCTCACAACCAACCAAGGAACGAGGGGGACAGCGCAGAGCCACAATGGAGGGGGGAAAGGGGGGGAGGGGAAGGGGAAAGGGGGGGCCGGGGTGAGGAAGCAACAAGAAATCAAAAAAAGAAAGGAGAAAAAAAACCCAAACAACCCCAATCCAACTGAAATCAAATGAAAAAAAGAATAACCAAAAAAAAACCCAAACCAACCCAAAAACAACCCCAAAAAAACCCAGAAAACAACCGAAAAAACAACCCCAAAAAACAACCAAAACCAACCAAAACAAAGCCAAACTCCACAAATGTCCTGGTTACTGAGATAAAGGAATGTGTCTGAGCTCGTCCTGGGACACGCAGCGAGCTGTTTAGCTGTGACTCTGCAGGGAACTGCTAAGTCCTCCTCAGCACTCAACACAGACTTTGCTTTCTGCTTCCTCTTTTTTTTTTTTTCCATTATATGCTTTTTTTTTTTTTTTTTAAGTCCCTCTTGGTTAACATCCACTTACCAAAAAAGTGGCATTTCCTCCTTTAGTAGGTAAGGTATGAAGAGAAGGGAAAAGCGGGGCAATATAAGTGCATCATTAGATTCACAAAAATGCAAGAGAGAAAGAAAAGAGCAAGAGGAGGAGGAGGAGGAGGAGGAGAGACAGAGACAGAGCCAGAGAGAGGAGAAATAAAACAAACCAACTCACTTCTCCTACGGCTGGGGGAAACCCTGGGCCACCACCACGGCCAAGGCTCCGTGCTGGGCTCTCATCCTGAGCTGGGGAGGGGGGTTTGCCCAGCCCCAGGGGTCAGCCCGCAGTGGATCTCAAATCTCTGAGCTCCTCGGAGCCCCAGATGCTGCCTGGGTCAGTTCCCCCCCCACACCCCATCTTTGTAAATGCTACTGGACTAAAAAAGATGGGTGGGAATGGATCCTGCACTGCCGGCCCCGACTCAGCCAGCAAACCCCAGCTTGGGGGGCTCGGGGGGCTCCTTCCCCCACGTGGCTCCCTGAGCATCCCTGGAGGGGTAAAGCCCAGGCAGGGCAGCGCTGGGCCCAGCCCAGGGGATCTAACAGGGTTCAGGGGGATTGGGGTGCTGCTGGGATGGTGTCACCACGCCAGAGGGAGGGGGGTGGTGGTGACCCCCATTCCCTGCTGGCTCTTCACCCCAAACATACCCGGCCAGTCATTCCCTGAGGACAAGGCTCTCTCTGCCTGCCTGCCAGCTCCTAAACGCTGCCTTTCTCCCCCAAAAGGGAAGCAGTGAGGTGCCAGGGTGGGCGTGTGGGGACCACCATGAAGGTGCTGTCCAAGGGGCACGAGGCCACCGTGTCCCTGAGCATCCTGAGGGTCACACAAGCTGCTCTGCCCTGCACCAGCCGCATGTCCCCCCCTCGCTTCCTGGTCCCCACGGATAATCCCACCCCTCCAGGCACAGACCAGGCGGCCAGAGCCTAAATGAGGGGGATTTGGGGGAAGGAGGGGGTAAAATCTGTTGCTGCTGCAATCACTGCAGCGAGGGGGAAGGCTGGCAGTGACAGCCAGCCCTGCCCACCACACACACCGCCCTGGGAGAGCTGGGGGCACAGGGACCCCTCCAAGGGGTCCTGGAAGGGGCGGCTCAGCCCAGCCCGTGCCCAGCCCCGTGCCCAGGCTGGGAAAAACAAAAGCAGAGAAGATGAAGACGACGAAGAGGAAGAAGAAGAGAGAGAGAGAGGGATTTCCTCTTCCCCAGGGTGACATCTCGGCGCTGGCTGGCCGCGCTGCGGGCTCGGGATGCAGGGTTCCCATCCAAACCCTGGGGGAGGGGGGTGCAGAGGGGTCTCCTGCCCCACCACCGTGCAGGAAGGCAACAAAAGGAAAAGCATCCCAAACAAACCCAGATGGGTAAAGGCCCTGCCTAAAAGGGAGCACACACTCCAGGGCACTGCGGGGACGGGGCAGCCAGGGTTGTGATGCTGTCCCCTGCCCTCCTGGGACCACGATGCCCCAGACCTGCCCCTCTCCCTGGAGGAAGATTCCAGCCTTTCTCCATTGCAGCCCCCCTGATATTTTGCCTGGGTTGGGGTATTTTTTCCCCCTCATGGCCTGAGGAGTGGCTAAACCCACACATCTCCCCAAATCTCTCATCCACCCCATCACGCCCTGCGCCCAGACCCTGCAGCCACTCCCACCCCCAGGCTTTGGCTGTTGCCCCCCTCCCCCTCCCTGTTTCTGGCTAATTAAGTTTGCCTTCGTTAACCCGTCCCCTCAGAGGGGACTGAGCCGTGCTCGGCCCCTGATGGAAACGAACACAAAGTCAGAGGGCTGAAAGACACAGAAATGCATTCTACCGACGGCACAAGGAGATGGGGGAGAGAAAAGGGGGGGGAAAGAAAGAAAACCAGTACATGGACAGGGCAAAAAATGGAATAGAAATAGAGAACCAAAGAGAAGAGCATGGCTTTGCAGCTAACTGGGGAAACCATACAAATAAAAAATAGATATTGATATATAGCCACCAAAAAGAGACAAAATGAAGAAAAAAAAAAAAAAAGACAGAGAAGGAGAGGGAGAAAGAAAGAGAGAAGTCAGAAAGAGAAAAGAACATTAAATCAAGCTACGGTGCTTTTCAACAGGCTCATCTGCAGAAGTGAACGTGCAGAGGTGGACGAAATACCTACCTTTGCAATTGGCAGTGACAGGAATGCGATCATAAAAAAAAGAAAACAATAATCTCCACATTTGGAGGGCAGAATGGGAAAAAGACAAGGACTCTTTAGTACGGCGCTCCAGACCCCTCGGCTAAGCCCCTTTGCTTTGCTCAGAGTGCTTTAAGTTAGGGTTTTAATTGCTCTTTAATTAGCTTTTCATTTTCTTTTTTAAATTCCTTTTAATTCCTCTTTTTTTTTTTAAAAAAAAAGGGAAAGTTGTGGCTGGCCACCAAGCAGGGTGGCAGCGGGCTGGGAGGGGGGCAGGGGGGTGGTTTCTGGCTGGTGGCTGTTACCCGGCTGCGTTTTAGGTCTTAAAAAGTCCCTCTACCATGGCAAAGTCCCAGAGAACATGCAGGGGGTGATGGGTGGAGGTGGGACATGGAGGGGGCTCCTGGGGTGTGTTGGCCCAAAGAAAACCAGAGAGAAAGAGGGGCCAGGGGGTGTGTGGGGGAGAGGAGGAGGAGAGACCCAGGAGGAAGGCTTGGGGAAGGCAGCAGGGATGGATGGAGATGGGAACGGGTATTTAAAAGGGAAGGACACGCCGTGCAGCACCCTGGGCCACCCGACTCTGGGGGTGCTGATGGGGTACACAGCTTGCCTGGAGAAACAAGCTGAATCCAGCACTTTTTCGGGGGAGGGTCTGGAGGAGATGGGGAGGGGAAGGGGGGCTGGGTACCAAGGATGCTCAGCACCCACACTGCCAGGATGCAGGACCTCACCTGGCACGTTGGGTGCAGGATGCCCGAGGGGTGCTCAGCTCAGGGTGGGTGGGTAACCCAGCACCCAAAAACCACGGAGGGACGCCCCCCCCCCCCCCCCTCAGCAGCAGGATCCAGCACCAGCAGAGGCAATGTGGCAGCAGCCAATTCAAGGGGACAAAGATCATTTCACTCCACCATACCAAAGCGAGCCCACTACCTTTGCGGTGTAGAGCTGCTGGGGTCTCTTCCCTTTTAAATTCCCTGTTCAGAGCACAGGAAATGGCAATACAATGTTCAGCAGGCGTCAATATTTAGAAAACACATCTGCTTTTTTGGGTTTTTGTTGGTTTTTTGGGTTTTTTTTTTTTTCCTTCTCCACATTAACACACACAAAAGCAAAAAATTCTAGAACAACACGACGACAACGGGGGTGGAAAATAAGAGAGAGAGAGAGAGAGATATCGTTTGCATTTCTGTACATCACAAGGGAAAAGAAAAGAAATCATGAGAAAGGAAACTAAAACAAGGAGTTGGGGGGAAGGGGGGGGGAAATAAAGCATGTTTCATTGCCCTTCCCTCCCCCTCGTCCCTGCTTCTGCTGAGCAAGAAATGGAAGTGTATATTACCGTCTGGGGTTTGGTCAAATGGGAGGCTAAAGAAAAACACAGATGGGATTAAAAAGAAAAAATAAAATAAAATAGAAACCAGAGAGAGAGAGAGAAGAGAGAGAGAGAGAGAGAGAGAGAGAGAAAGAGAGAGAAAGTTGTGGGAGAAAAGTCCCGCTGGTGCCGGGGAGCTGTGGGAGCTCGGCGGCCTGGGCGATGCTGGGGGTGCTGGGCAGGGGGAGAACGGGTGTCTGAGTGGGTGCTCGGCACCTGGACCACCCCCCCACCACAGCCCAGCCAAAACCATAGGAAAGAAGAAAGCAGAGAGGTGCCCCGAGAGGTGGGCAGGGTGCTGGGTGCTGCTGGGAGGTGCTGGGCTGGGGCGCGGGAGGGCAAAGGGGATGTGAGTGGGGGGCTCCTGGCCCTGTTTTTGGGGATGCCCCAGCTCCGCAGGCATTGGGGTGGCAGTGCTGGGTGGTGCCAGCCCAGGAGTGTCCCTGCAGCACCCTGCCTGTGTGAATAGAGTCCCCTGGGGTGAGCAGGGATGTGTGTGACCCCCATGAGTGGGGTCCCCCTGCCTCCAGCCCCCCGCTAACCACAGCAGGCTCCTTGCCACCCAGCACTGGTTAAACTGGGACTGGGCTCCAGGTCCTACTGGGTTAGGGCTTAGTCCCACTCAGTGTGGCACCGGCCCTCTGGGCTTCACTGGGACCCCTGGGGTGCCAGCGCAGAGCTGGGGACACCTAGCACCGATGTCACCCACTATGGGGACCCCAAGTTCCTAAAACCTGAGCACCCAGCACCAAACCCCCTCCAAACCCTAGCCTGGCCCAGACTGGGTGCTGGGGTCCTGAGCGCTGGTGCTGGCACCTGGGCGCTGGGGAGGCCTGGGGCTGGCAGGGAAACAAGAATGTTCCAGCTTTACCCATTTCTTGGCCATCTGGGCTCAATCCACCCCCAGGGAGGTGCTGAGCCCGGCGGTGACCCTGGCAGGTGACAGCAGCCCGCCAAGCCATCATCCCTGGGGAAGGGACATCCGCAGCCATGCGTGGCTTTGGGCTGGGGGGATGACCTGTGGGTGCCCTGATACCTGCCCGAGGTGATGGGCTGGCTCCCCCAGGGAGCCTGTGCACCCAGCAGAAGGTTGATGGGCGGTGGGGGTGCAGCCTGCGCCCTACATCCCCCTGAGTGCCCAACCTGGGCGAGGGGGGAGCCAAGGAGCGGGGAAGGAAGGGAGAGGAGAGCTGTGGTGGGGGTTCCTGCGGAGGGAGGAGGCAAGGGAAGCGAATGGTGCCTACGTACATCCGAGGGCTCCGGGGGCGCGGCGCCGTGGCTGTGCCGGCCGTTCTGGGCGCTGCCCTTGTGCCCGTTCTGGTGCGGCGAGGCCGAGCGGCGGGGCGAGGGGGAGGACGGGCTGCGGCTGGAGCGGGCGCTGCTGCCCTTGGGGCCGTCCTGCCGGCGCTTGGGGCTCAGCCTGTGGGGCAGCGCAGCATGAGCCGCTGGCATCCCCCCAGCCCGGCCCCGCACCGCCCCCAGCCCGGCCCCGGCAGAGCTGCTGGCTGCGAGCCGGGGCTGAGATGGCAGGGCAGGCTTTGCCAAGCCAGAAACGGGCTGAAAACCCGTGTTCTGTGCTTCCTCTGGTACTGAAACCATGTCCCCACCCTCCCCAGGGGTGCTCCAGGGCTGTCCTGCTCTCCTCCACCCCTCCGAGGGTCCCTATCCTGGGAACACCTCTCCCACCTGCATCCCTGCCCTACATCCTCCAAAGGGTGGCCATCCTGGGAACACCTCTCCCACCTGCATCCCTGTCTCCATCCCCAAAGGGTGCCCATCCTGGGGAGACCTCTCCCACCTGCATCCCTGTCTCCATCCCCAAAGGTCCTGAGCACATGGACACCTCTGCCACCCATCTCCCTGCCCTCCATCCCATAAGGATGTCCATCATGGGGACAGCTCTGACATCTTCCTTCTTGTCCTCCATTCCTCCAACCCCCCAAGGGTCCCCATCATGGGGACACCTCTCCCACCTGTCTCCCTGCCCCCCTAGAACAGAGGCTGGGGGTGTGCGGGGGGTGGGGACAGGGGTGCCGGGCTGCTCCTACCTGCTGGGGGATTTGGAGTCGCTGTCGTCGGAGGAGAGCGAGGCGCTGTGGGAGCTGCAGGAACTGCGCCGGTGGGAGCGCCAGGCCGGGGACTCGCTGCGGGACCTGCGGAGAGGGCAGCCAAAGAGCAGGCTGAGACGCCGGGGGGGCACACTGGGGGGCACATCACCCCCACCCCCCACACACCATCCTGGCCCCTCACCTCTTGCGCTCTTTGTTTTTCTCTTTCCGTTTGTTCTTGGGGCTTCGGGACCTGCAGGAAGAGCCAAAAGCTGCAGAGGGGCAGCAGTGGGAGCCAGGGCCACCCAGCTGCAGGAGGAGCCAAGGGGAGGTTGGGATCCACTGAGCTCCAAACCACACTGGGGGACCCACGCTTTGGGGGGACCCTGGGGCCTCACGCTGGTCAGCAAGGCCGGGCAGGAAAGGGGGGAGTGGGAAGAGGGGGACCAGCTCTGCTTGGCATCCACAAGGCTCAGGCCCGTTGTCACCTCCACTCCTCTGGCCCCTGAGCCCCTCTGCCTGCCTGGGGACCCTGTGTCCAATTTTTACCCCTTTCCCCCTAAAACAGCAGTGCCAGCAGAGGGCATCTGCAGAGCAGGGCACAGCTGGGCTTGGCCATGGCTGCCCAGTGTCATCCCTTCTCACCCAGGGGACATTCGGGGCCCATGGGACCCTGCAGGTGCCCAAAGTGGACCCGTGACACCTCCAATGTTGGGGGATACCCAGTGTGGTCTGGCTGTGAGGTGAGGAACAGGTGGACTCAGCTCACACCCACACTGCCCAACAGGTCCATCCGCTGCCCGGTAGCACAGGGTCTGTCCCCGTGGGTGGAGGGGATGGGGGCAGCAGGAGGGCAGGGGACAGGGGGTCCCTGACTGGGAAAGGTGGCAGCCAGCACTGGTGGCAGTGGGACAGCTCCCAGCAGCCAACGCTCTCACCTGTGTCTTCTCTTCTTCCGTGACCCTGATTCAGACCTGAGGGGTGAAGAGGAGGCAGAGATGAAGGCACGTGCTGAGCCAGCCAGCAGAGAGCAAAGGCTGGGCAGTCCCAGGGGACAGGGACAAGGGCAGCAGGTGGCCCTGAGATGGGCTGCTGGATGGGGCAGATGACAGCTGCCAGGAGGAGGTGATGGCCCTATGAAGAGCCACCAGCATCCACCCCTGTCCATGCCTCCATCCCCAGACCACGGGCCACTCACCAGCCCTTGTCCCCAGCCAGCCCCAGTGTCCCCAGCCCGCCCTGGTGTCCGTCCTACCTGTCACGTCTGTGTTTCTTTCCAGTCTTCTTCTTCTTCTCCTTGCGGATGGGTGAAGAGCTGTCGCAGCTGGGGGGGGAGGGAAAAGTGGGTGCCCTTGAAGGGGGAGCAAGGGACTCCCCAGCCCCATGGCCCAGGGGATCCCATCCCACTGCCCCCCTGCACCCCTTTTCCCTGGACCACCCATGGGTTGCATGAACATCACATGGAAGTTATTCCCCAGGGGGATTTGGGATGGGGGATAGAAAGGGGCTATGGCAGAAGGGCTCGGTGCTGGAGCACCCAAATCCCACTGTGCCCCACTGACACCTCATGGGCCCAACAGCCTCCAGCAGGAGACAAAGAGGCCAGTTCCCACTGGGATTTGGAGGGGGGCAGACATGGATAACAGTGAGTGGCAAAGAGAGGCCATGCCCAGTGTCCTTGCACACCCAGCAGGGACCCCACAGCCCACCCAGTTGGAGGGACACTCACCTGCGCTCCGAGCCGGGTTTCCTCTTTTTGCTGCCATAGGGAAGGCAGAGAAGAAAGGGACATTAGGGACAGCACCCTGCCCAGCTGGCCAGTGTAACTGGGGAGGGGACCAGCAGGTAGACAGAGCCAGACCCCTTGGGGAGCCACATCCTGCCCAGTGCTGTGCCCTGCAGCAGCCGGCTCCTTCCCAGCACGGACTGGACAAGGGCAAGGTCCTAGGTGTGGGTGCAGCTGGGTGAGCTGGCAGTGCATCCCACAGACACTCTGTGTGTGTGTGTCCCCACACACGTGTGTGCCTTGCACCATCGGTGCATGCAGCTGCACTGCACCTCTTGAGGGTGCGCATTTGGGGGCTCGCTGCCCCCCCAAAGCGGGGAGGGACTCGCCCCACTGGAGCCTGGGGAAGAGGTGAGCTGGGAGGAGAGCTGCCCACCCAGGCGAGGGGACAGCACAGGGGCAGCTGGGGGACTCACCGGCTCCGGCGGTGACCCGATTTCTTTTTCTTTTTCTTCTTGGGTGGAGGAGAGGTGGAGCTGCTGGAGCGCCTTTTCACCCTGCGGGGGGGAGGCAGGCAGGGCTGGAGGGAGAAGGGAGAGCCACCCGGGGGTCTCCTGGCCTCTGTGTCCCGCAGTGGGGACCTGGCAGGCAGGGAGACACCCCCCCCTGCTCCCCAAGCCCCGTGGCTCTGGCTGACCGGTACTCGCGGTGGCTGCTGTCCTGGCGGTAGCACTCGGCGGAGCAGTCGCACTGCAGCAGGCAGCCCTCCCCGTAGTCAGGGTACTCCGGCGGGTACTCCTCCCCATCCAGCTCCTGGTGGTTTTCTATCACGCTGCCAAAAGGAGGAGGCACAGGATTAATTTGGGGGTCCCTGTTCCCTGAATCCCACCGCAGCAGCTGGGGGGGGGACACACCTGGGGCAGCCCCAGTGTGGCTGCAGGAGCCAGGGGACATCCTCTCCTGCCACCACAGGATCCTCAGGAGATCCATAGAGGAGACCTACAGTGGGGGGTCTTCTTGGGGTCTTTCTGGGGCTCCTTTCCCCGTGGGGAACCTCTGCCAGGTTGGCACAGCAACAGCCCCGGGCTCAGGCCACCATCTCCCCGTGGGGTCCAGCCCTGGTGCATTTGGAGCCCCTCTGGGCACTGCCAGGCTGAGCAGGGGGCTGGGGTCAGCCCAGGTAGGCGTCAGGGCAGGATTAGGGTGAGAGGAGCCAGCAGGAGGCTCGGGGGATTGGGGGGATTATCCATCTGTTGGCAGGAGCTGCCTGGGATGATCCCAGCTTTGGGACTGACGCCCCAGTGTGCTGCTGGCACAGCACGGGAGCTGCGGGCAGGTGATGGGTGATGTCCCCACTGGGCCAGGTGAGATGGGCTGGGGGGACATCAGGCCTGGAGCCATCAGGGTCTCCTCTCCCCTGAGTAACTTTACCAGCATTAATTTTTCCTGCTGCCATGGAAACTGGCAGGAGGTTGCCATTGACTACCGGGGCTGCGGGCAGGGCTTGGCAGAGGCCTGGCAGATGGACCAGGCAGGCAGCAGGGACTCAGAAGCCCAGCCTCTCCCTGTGAGCCCCCACCTCCCTGATCCTTCTCTGCCATCACTGCCAGGAGCAGCATCAACCCCCCAGGGCCTGTCGTGTGTTCTTGGGGGACATAGGACATCTCAGCCAAGGGACTCGGCCACCCAGGGGCTCTGGAGGGAACCCTAACAGATGGGGGTGTGCTGGGAGGGTCCAGCCCAGGTATTTCCCAAGGGAGATTTGCCCTCAGAAACCCAACGTGGGCTCCTCTGCCTTCCCCAGTGCAGAGGTGTGGGGCAGGGGATGCCAGTGAAGTGCAGCCCCCACAGCCCCAGGCCCTTGCCAGACCTGTGGCTGAGCAAAGAGATGCTCCAGGTCCCAGCGAGCAGATCTGAGAGCTGCACGTGCCAGCATCCCTGGCCCTGGCCTGTTTAACCCAATGAAAAACCGTCTGGACCAAAACTACAAGCAAGGCATCCTCCTCTTGACCATGGATGATCGCCCAAGCAGATCTGGGGCTCCCTTCTGTGCTGTACCCATGGCTTTCTGGGTCCTCTCCAAGTGACTCCTGCCTTGGCCATGCCCCAAGGGCAGGAACAGCCTTTCAATCACCCACCCAACCACTGGAAGGGGGAGAAGGGAGGAAAAGAGAGCAGCAAGCAGGGCTAATTCCCTGCTGGACTCTGCTCTGTGTGTAGGTGCTGCTCTCTGCCAGAGCCTGCTGCAGCGTCTCGCCCGTTAGCCCTGTGCAGCGGCTCAAGACCAGCTTGTGCAGCCCCAGTGACTCCTCCCTGCCTGACACACGCTCCTTTCCAATGCCACCAGCTGTCCATCAAGCAGCTACTCCTTGGGGACTGGGCTGTGTCACCAGGCTGTGAAGGCACAGGGAGCCAGCCAGGGCCTCAGGTGGTCTGGGCTCTGCTCAGTGCCTCGGTTTCCCCCGGGGTGGTTTGCAGATGATGCTGAGCTTTCACATCTCCTGTGAAACAAAAGCAGCTGGTTCAGACCCCAAAGTCCCAGCAGCAAAGGATGGAGCTGTAAAAGTCCAGAGAGGTGCTGGAGCTGGCCCAGCCCATGGGATGTGCTGACTGCTCTCCCAGCCACTGCAAGAGCTGGGGCTCTTTAAAGTTTAATTAACTCCCTCACCCGGCCTCTTCAACCAGGGCAGACCTTTTGCACCCAGGACACCCTCTGGCAGGGACTCAGGTCCCCACTGCTTGAAGAGCCACCTCTTTTGGATCCAGCTCCTACCAACCTCCTCCAGGTGCCCGCTGGCTTTGCTCTCCTCCAAGCAATCCTTTGCTTTGAGACTGCTCCTTCCAGCTCAGCACTATTATTTATAGCCCCTAGCCACTCTTTAATGATTACTCTTCTTTTTTCTTTTTTACCCAAAACCAAGCCCACAGAGGTGACAGCTAGGGCTGCTTGGGCAACCTTAAAGCACCTCTAGCCTTCCTGCATGCAGCCAGCCCTAACGAGCCTGCCCGGGAAGATGCCCTGGTGATGGCTCATGCCTCCACGGGCAAAGGGCACTTGTTAACACATTGCCTTGCTGCTTGGTGACCTGGGCAGGTTGTTTTTCCCCATGCCTTGTTTTTTCCTGCCTGGAGGAGGACCCCGAATGCTTTGGGATCCCCCCCTGCTCCACGTCCCTCCCTGCTCGGCGTGCTGGCAGAGCGGTGGGAGGAAGGCTCTCCCTGCCTCCCCCCTCGCCCTGATTTCCTGACCCTAATGAAGCATTAATATTCAGTGAACCTGCAGCATCTATTCCTGTCCCAAGTGACCTGGTTTCCAGGCTGATGGATGGTGTGTGCTGGGCTAGCCACGCTGCCTGAGCCATTAAGCATCGAGCCAGGGCGGACCCTCCCGAGGCTGGGAATGGTCCTGTGTGGGGTGGGAGGAGCAACTGGCACATCTCCAGCAGGAGCTTGGCTGCTTTGGACACCTAGCCTGAGCCTCAGGCTGCCCCAGGGCAGAAGCAGCCCCCTGGGATCAGGCAGCATGAGGAGTAATTGGGAACTAGAAGCATGGGGCAGGAGGTGCTTAGAGAAGCTCCTTCTGTGGGGCTCCTTGGGGTCACACCAGTCTGATGGAGACACAGACTCTGGGTGAGAAGCAGATTTAAGTCCTGCCTATCCAGCCTGGGCACCGTGCAACAGAAATTATGATGCCTATTATTAATGATTATTATTGCTAACACTGGTGTTTCCAGGATCATAGAGCAGCAGCCGACCTGCCGAAGCCTCCCCAGCAGAGCTGAGCGACCCCAGCTGCACGCCCCGCCACAGCAGGACAGGTCTGCACGAGATTTAAGGGCAAGGATGGAAACCAGTGCCCTCGCCTGGCTGGAGGCAGAACCTGCGGTTTCAGCCCTGGGGAGAGCAGGAGAGGTGGCCCGAAGCGGCAGGAGCAGGCAGAGGAGAGGCACAGCAAGCCTGCAGCTTGGTTTCTGCCGCTGGCTGGTGGGGTGACCCGAGCACCGAGACCTTCTGCGCTTTGGTGTCCTCACCTGTGACGGCAGCACTGCAATGCTGACCTCTCTCTCCATGCAGCACTCGGAGGTGTCCAGCAGGGTAACCTCCTCTAACCTCTGCAGAGGTAGGATCCTGCCTCTGCACAATCAATTGACTGACCATCCATCCATCCATCCATCCATCCATCCATCCATCCATCCATCCATCCATCCATCCATCCATCCATCCATCCATCCATCCCTCCATCCCTCCATCCCTCCATCCCTCCATCCCTCCCTCCACCCAGCCAGCCAGCCAGCCAGCCAGCCAGCCAGCCACCTATGAATCTATCCATCCATCCATTCATCCATCCATCCATCCATCCATCCATCCATCCATCCATCCATCCATCCATCCATCCATCCACCATCCCACCCACCCATCCATCCATCCCTATATGCCCTCTCCATGTCCATCTGTCTACCTGTCCATCCAACCATCCCTATACATATATGTATACATACACCCCCTCTGCATCAATCCAGCCACCCAGCCACCCATCGCTAGCCAGAGGCAATCTGGGATGTGCCTCTCTGGGATGAGGGACAGACAGACTGGGCTGGAGCTGCCTCACTCACATCTGGCGGCCGTGCTGGTCCTCCCTGGTGAGCACACCCTCCTTCTCCATCAGCATCTGCCGGAAGGTCCCCACCTTCTGCCGGATCTCCTCCTCGGAGTACCTGGATGGGCAGAGACAAGGCCTGGGATGTGGTGGCTGGAGTGTGGGCGACCCAGGGACCTGCTGAGGACCTCCACACCTTCAGGAGTGGCATGTAACCTGAGAGGCCAGTCAGAAGGAGAGGTGGCGTGGTGAGGGTCAGCAGGGCCTGGAGGAGAGAGGGTCGTAGAATCCCAGACTGGTCTGGGTTGGGAGGGACCCCAAGGGTCCCAGAGCTCCAACCCCCTGCCACAGGCAGGGACACCAACCTCAGGCCTGGAGCTACACAAGGTTGCCCAGGGCCCCATCCAACCTGGCCTTGAACACCCCCAGACACGGGGCACCCACCCCCTCTCTGGGCAGCCTGTTCCAGCCCCTCACCACTCTCTCTGCACAGAACTTCCCCCCAATATCCAATCTAACCCTTCCTTCCTTTAGCTTCACTCCATCCCCCTTGTCCTGCCAGTCTCTGCCCTTGAACAAGCTGATTCCCCTCCTGTTCCTCTGCTCCCTTCAGGCACTGGCAGGCTGCAATGAGGTCCCCCCACAGCCTTCTCTTCTCCAGGCTGACCCAGCCCAGCTCCCTCAGCCTCTCTTTGTAGGGCAGCTGCTCCAGCCCTCTGAGCATCTCCGTGGCTCCTCTGACCCCTCTCCAACAGCCCCACATCACTCTTGTGCTGGGGCCCAGCTCTGGACACAGGATCCAGCTGGGGCCTCCCAGGGCAGAGGGTCACTCCGCTTTGCCCTTTGCCACCACCCTCTCTGGCCTCCCCTCTCCTGCCTGCCCTCCCAGCAGTGCTTGGCAGGGGAACAGACACCAGGAAGGGGAAAAGAAGAGGGTGACCATGAAGTTGCCTGTCCCCCCCACTGCCCCAGCCCTTGGGGCACATCTCCACTGCCCCCCCTCAGCAGCACCAGCGAGGGGGGTTGCAGACCAGGCAGCTCTGTCCCCTCAGAAGCCTCGTCCCCAGGCTGTGCTGGGGCCCTGGCAGCCCAGCCAGCTCTGCACTAACGCTGACTCAGGCCGCTGCAGAGTCATTAACCAGAGACACTAATCACTTTGTCCCTGGCAGCTGAGAACAGCCGCCGCAAACCACAGCACTCCAGCCGTCCCTGAGCTGTCCCTGGGGAGGGGTGGGTGACAGGATGCCCAAGGACACTGAGCAACCCCCTCCACTGAAGGACCCACGGTGGTCCCAGCATCAGCCCTGGGGACAGGGCAAAAGGAGAGGGACCCCACGTCACCACCACAGCCGGGAGGGAAGGGGTCAGGCTCTGGGTGTGATCCCATCCTCACCCACCCTATCTACAGGGGCTTCTCACAGCCCACCCTCACCACCCTGCCCCATCAGCACTGCCACTCAGGAGCCCAGGAAGTCCCCACAGCCTGGCCAAGCCCCCCATCCCCACAGCTGGCACCTCACAGATCCATGCAGGGACAGCCCCATGCGGTCCCGTGGGAGCTGCTGAGTGCCTCTGGGTGTGCTGGGTGCAGGGGGGCAGGTGGCAGCACCCACCTACCCCTCAGAGCCCACACAGGGGGGCAGCAAGGAGATGGGGATTAATATTAACGAGCTTGTTTGCACTGAGAGGCTCCTATTAATTCCCTGGCCAGCCAGGACTCCTGCTCAGGAGGAGGGCTGCTAAGCAGGCACAGAGGCACCCTGAAAGGAAGGACAACTGCTGATGCCTCTTTCCCAGCCAGGCAGCCCAGCCTGCAGGCAGGGGGTGACCGTGCCAGCAGCCAGGGACAGCGCAGGCAGGAGGAGCCCTAAGGAAACAAGGGAGCACCCTAGATCCTAAAACTCCTCCTCTGCTGGCACCCCCACTCATCCCAGGGGTCCTGCCCTCGGCGGTGACTCCCCCGAGGCTGTAGCTGGGAGGGGGCTGCTGGCTCAGGCAGAAACCTCCGGGGTGCAAAGAGCTTCCTGCAGAGCACCCCCCAGGAGCCCCCTGGGGGGGGGGGGGGAAGAGCAGGAGGGGGATTAACCAGGTTGGCCAAGATTATTACTGTAATTATATTATCATTCTGGTGTATCACCATCATCATCCTTATTAATAGGCTTAATAATAGCCAAGGCAATTACAGCAGTAACACCAATACCAGTTGCAGCACTGCTATCACCCCTCACAGTGATGGTACTACTAGTAGTAAGAGCCCTAGTAGGGCACAGGAGCCTGACAGGAGGCTCAGGGCTCCCCAAGGCACCAGGTCAGCCTTATTTATTTCCATAATGACAAATTAGGCACAATCACTATTCCAGGCTGCGTGAGGCAATTTAATTCTAGGTCATGCCTGCACTCTTAATGACAGCCTTGGCAAAGCCTTCCCTCAATCCATTCTCCCTCTCCCCAGCTGATACCAGTCCTTGTCTACCCACGTGTGCCAAAGAATGGTCTCCATCCATCAGCTTTTAGGGAGCTGTCAGGGGGATCAGGCTGCTTGGTGCTGGAGCTGTGGGGCAGCTGGCATCACAGCCATGGGTCTGGCAAGGATGGGGGTCTCCTCACTGGCCCTCCAACTCCTCTTGTCCACCCAGGCAGGGATGTTCTCCAGCCCCTTGGGTTTGCCTCCCAGCCCTTTGCTTCTGCCAGGGAGAGCAAAGGCTGAGGAGCAGCTCACAGTGCTTGGCAGGGTCATGGCAGGATCGGGGGGGAGATCCTCTCACCCCAAAACTGGGGAGAAGGAAGGCAGGACAAACTGAGGCACCAAAACAGCCTCACCTGGGACTGAACCCCAGCTCTCCTCCATCTCCCCAAGATGAGATGGAGACAGACCACCTCCCACGCCAGGCTGGGTGGCACTGGCAGCTTGCATGACCCTGCCCTGGCTGCCTGGCACAAGGAGCCAGAAGCCCAGATGTCCAAACAGAGGGGTCAGAATGAGCCTCCAACGTGTGTGTGGATGTCCTCCTGGGTCTGCCTTTCTTGGAGGCACATAGCTTCACAAACCAACCCAGCACTCTGCCCTAAACCTGCCTGATTCACCCCAAAGTGGATTCCCTTCCAACTGGGGGCATCTGCCCCATCAATGTATTTCTTTAGAGAGGACAAAGGGGGATGAACAAGATGCAGGAGGGTAAAAAGGATCCCCAAGCCACAGCCCCAGTGCCCCATCACTCACCCCTGCTCCTCCATCATCTCCTGCAGCTCCATGCACTTCAGCTCCACGCGCCGCTTGCGCTCATGGTCCAGGATCTCCCGGTGAGCCTTCTTCACCAGGCTGGGCTCCACCACTCTCACCTCCTCCTCCCCCTTGTGCCATGTGCCCGAGGCACCAGGCTGGGACACGCCGTTGGGCGCCTCCTGGGGCGAGGGCACGTCGGCCCCGTTGTTGTAGAGAGCCATGCTGGGGGGGGTGGCTAGCCACCAGCACCACCTGGGGGGCAGAGAAGAGGGGTCAGTCCCTGCCCTGGTTCCCACCTCACCCCAGGACAGGGATGGGACCCTGCCAGGACCAAAGGCAAAATTTGTCTCGAAAGAGGTTGATGGGGATGGAGACTGAGAGATTGGGGTCTTCTGCCAGTGCCCTTCCTGCCCCTTGCAGGGGCTGGGGCGATTCCCATCACAAGGCCTGGCTCGTGGTGAAGGGAGGAGGATGCTCTGGGAAAGCTTGGCATGGTCAGTGACACCCAGAGCCTTATGGCTGCAAAAGGACAGCTGGGCAGGGGTCCCTAGGAGGCCCACAGACCCCGCTGACAGACAGACATCCACCCTCACAGCCCCCCGACAGCCCCGGGCACTGTCCCCACCCAGCAAAGGGAAGGACCCAGAGTGCAGGTATCCCCTTGCACCCCCAGCTGCCCTGGCCAGTGAGGATGTGGCCATGGAGCATCCTGGTGTCTGTCCCAGCCAGCAAACCCTGCTGATGCCCCTGGCAACGTCCTGGTGCCAGCTTCCGGGGGGGAGACGCTCTGCTGCCCGCCTGCCTGCTCCCTGCTCTCTCACCTTCAGGAGTCCCTGCCTCCTTCTGCCACCACAGCCAACGTGTCCTCACTTGGCTCCAAAAATAACCCCTGGGAAGAGGACAACCACTCCCAGCAGCACTGCAGTGCTGAGGGGGGGGAGGGGGGGCTCCCCAGTCTCCAGGGCCACAGCCCTGTCTCGGTGCAGAGCACCCCCCTCAGTCTGCCCCCCCGCGATGCCCCAGCCCCCCTGCCAGAAGCACTGACCCTTCCCCCAGCACAGGATGCTCCCACCGAGCTCCCTTTGGGCTCAGAGATGCAGCTTCTGTCAGCAGCTGCTTCCCCAGGGTGTCTCCATCCCAGGGAGCCCTCTGGAAAGGCTCTTCCAAGGATGGGTGCTGTCTGCATCCTTTGGGAGAAGGAGCCCAGCCTCACCCCTGATGCCCAGGGTGCTGGACACAGGCTGCCTAAGGAGGATGGGGCCAAAGGCTGGCCTGGGGAAGGTGGGATTAACCAGCTGAGGGTGGACAGACAGACCACAGACCGATCTGCACCTTTCCAGCCCTGGCAGGGCTCGCTGCTCCCCACAGTGCTGCTCCAGCAGGACACAAGGCAGCTCAGGGCTTTCCATGGCCATGCCAGGAGGGACAGAGCTGAGGTGGGGATGCAGGTTGCCCACAGGAGGCTTTGGGGATGTTTGAAGAGAGACAAAGCCTCTGCCCAGGCTGGGGGGGGGGTGTCCCAGCCCAATGGGAAAGCACCTCCCACCCTGCGGCATCCCCAGGGGACATCCCTGGCTCTCCTGCTGCCACTGGCTGCACCCCTGGATGCTCAGCCCACTTAGACCAACCAGAGGGTCCCTCGACCCCCTCTTGCCTGCAGAAGGCAAGGCAGCACCCATGTTTTGAGCCCCATGACACCCCACAGCAAGGGAGCTGCTCCAGTTGGCCCTCCCTGCCTGGGTGGGGGGAATCCCTGGCCCCAGCCCCCTCTGTGTCCCCAGGCCAGAGATGGGAGAGGTGCTGCAGAAAAACCTGGCTTTGGGGGCTCCTCCTCCTCCTCTTCCTCCCATCAAGGCATGAAGCCAAAAACTGGGAAGGAAATCTGGGAATGGGGAAGCTCCCCACTGGGAAGCCTTCCCCCACTGAGGGGCTTTGGGAACGAGAGGGGGAGGGAGAGGATGCCTGTCACTGCATCCTCTGCTTGCCCCTTCCCAGGGGGAATGAGTTTTCTCCTGAGCCCAGCAGTGGGTCTATTCACTGCTGCAAAACCTTGAGAGAGTGTGGGACATACAGCTGGGCAGGTAGATGGAGTGTGTGAGAGGAACCAGCAGCTGGGTGGTACCTGAGGATGAGAGCTGCAGGGTGGGGGAGGCACAGGGATCCTGCTGGGAAATGCTCTCCATCTCCATAAAAAGGATGGAGCTGGAGGCATCCCCCTGGCAGCTGAGGCCAGGCAGGTGGAGCCTGCACTGTGTGTCCCCTCAGGCAGCAGCATCGCCCCTGAGAGCCAGCACCAGCACCCTGCCTCGGCCATGCAGGGGCAGGAAAACAGAGACAGCCCACCCACAACCCCCACCCCTGGCTACCCACAGCAACCCCCAGCCCCAGGGAAAAGCCCTGGGGGGAAACAGAGCCAGCCCTGCACCGCTGGTGACAGCAGGGACAAGGCCTGGGGGCAGGAGGAGCCCCACTCTGCATCCTGTCCTCCCTGTCCCCAGAGGAGTGACACCCCACACAGGGTGGGCCCTGCTCCGGCAAGGGACAGCTGGGGGACACAGGGTGGCTGTCACCACCACGACCTCCACCCACGGGCCACCGCACGGGCTCTGCCAGCACCCAACCTGTCCCTGGAGGCAGCACAGCCCTGCCTGAGCAGAGGAGGCTTCCTGCCAGGCTGGGTGCTCCCCCAGCAGCAAGACAAGGGGTCAGTAGGTCACTGCCTGCAGTAACCACCCACAGCTCACCCAGCCCACGGGGAGAGGGGGCACCACACCATGTCCCCAGGGGCTCCCGAAGGCTGAGGGATGTGGCTGGGGACAGTGGCTGGCATCATCCCCACCCCAACCCCCTCAGTGCCACCCAGCAGGGCTCAAACAAGCTGGCAGCACGGGCTGGAGCTGCTGGGGAAGCTCTGGAGCAAACCTCTCTCTCCCTGTGTTGCCCAGCCATCCACCCAGATGTTCTGAGATCCAAATCCTCCCCCCTGGTGCTTCGGGTGCCACCCTGGGGCCATGGGCAGCTCAACACAGCCTCTCAGGTCACAGGCACCTTCTGCTGCCTGGGCTAGAGCTCTGGAAAATGTTCAGAGCTGCCCCATCCCCACCCTCCATACTCATCCTCATGGAATGGCATGGGTTGGGAGGGACCCCAGGGGTCACAGAGCTCCAACCCCCTGCCAGGTTTGGGAGGGACCCCAGGGGTCCCAGAGCTCCAACCCCCTGCCAGGTTTGGGAGGGACCCCAAGGGTCACAGAGCTCCAACCCCCCTGCCAGGTTTGGGAGGGACCCCAGGGGTCCCAGAGCTCCAACCCCCTGCCACAGGCAGGGACACCAACCAGGCAGGGGCTGGGGGCTGGGGGGTTGGGGAGCTCCTGCCCAAATGGGAAGGAGTAAACAAGAGGAAGAGAGGTGTTACTTCCCCAAATTACCCTTGCCCTTTTCCAGCCTGGAAACAGCCCCCTCCCCAGCTGGTCCTGGAGACAGCCCCCTCCCCAGCTGGCCCTGCTGGCAGCCCCCTCTCCAGCTGGCCCTGCTGGCAGCCCCCTTCCCAACTGACCCTGGAGACAGCCCCCTTCCCAACTGACCCTGGAAACAGCCCCCTCCCCAGCTGACCCTGGAGACAGCCCCCTCCCCAGCTGGCCCTGGAGACAGCCCCCTCCCCAGCTGGCCCTGGAGACAGCCCCCTCCCCAGCCGTGCCTGCAGCACCCCGGGCATGGTGCTGTGCTGGAGGCAGCTGCCCCATCACCCTGCCCGGTGTCACTGCAGGGCCCTGCCAGCCCAAATCCGCTTCCCCAGGGGGATGGGCTCTCCCCCAGCATCTCCCCCTGGGTGGGGAAGGGCAGCAGCAGTGCCTGGGCATCCCCCCTCTCTGCCTCCCTGCTAATTAGAGCCGCCTCCAGCCGGCACTCGATTAATTCTCACCACATCCAGCTGCACCAGGCAGGGGGTGTGGGCACAGGCTGCAGCCAGCCCAGCATGGCAGCTCCCTGGGCCACTCGTGCACTGAGTGTGCCAGGGCTCAGTCCTGACGAGCAAGGGACAACCCAGCTGAGGGTGGGGACCCCACTGGAGAGGGGTGAGAGGACTGGTTCCCCTGCCTGCCAGGGTCTCACCAAGGCACAACCCCACCTACCAAAACCATACCCCTGTCCCGGGGGTGTTCACAGCCCCCATCCAGGCTGCTCCCTGCCTGTGCTGTGGGCACAGCTGGCAGAGGGGCTGGTGGAGGGGAGGGTTCACAACACAAAAAGATGCCAGCACAGCAGGGCACGGCAGCTGGCCTCCCCTCAACACCTGCCCAGGATTACAAAGAGGAAAAGCCTGAGGTTGCTGCTGTTAATTGGGCTGACCTTCTCCAGAGCTGCTTCCACCAGCCCCTGAAGAGCCAAAAACCATGAGTCAGACCTCTGAGCAGGAGGGGGGGAAAAAATATGTAAAATTGGCTTTCAAATTGTAGCCAGGCTGGGGGCTTGTCAGCACTGCCTCCCTGCCCCCAGCCTGCAGGGATCCTGCCTGGGGAAGGGGCTGCTGCCTCCCCATCCAGCCCCTCCACCCATATTCTCCCAAGCCTGGAGCATCCCTTGCTCAGACTTCCAAGCGATTCATACAGGATATAAGGATGTTGGCTGGGGAAGGGATGGGGGGTCATGAGCTGGGCAAGGGTTTGCTACTGCTTGTGCATACCTATGTCTGTGCACAGAGATAGATAGAGAGAGATATTTTAAATAGGTGAGGAGGCTGGAGGAGAAGCTAAACAGTTGCTAAGCAACCAGGCTCCTTCCCAGCTTGGGGATGGAGGGATGGGGGAGCCAAGGTTCCCCTCCCCTGGACAGACACACAGGGATCCATCACCCCCCTGGGAGATGCTCCAGAGAAAAGGGCCCAAAGGGCTGGGGGGGGGGAGGGGGGGAAGGGGTGCTTCACTCCTGTCCTCAAAAAGAAGTGGCCAAAGCATTCCCCTCAGCCTGAACCCCTTGGGCTGCCAGGGAAGCCCAAGCAAGCCCTGTTCCCAGCCCCAGCTGCAGGAGAGCTGTTGGGAAGCAGGGGAGGGGGGGTGTCACACCACCCCCAGGGGACCCCTGCACCCTCGCAGTGATCCCATTCCCGAGCCAGGGATGCAGGAGAGGAGAGGGAACACATCCAAGTGACGGGTTACCCCACTCTGCTGGGCAGAGGCAGCGGGTCCAGGTGATGGGTGTCCCCATGGAGCCCCCCCAGCCCCACACCACCCTGGCCTTGCCCCCCTCAACGCCTGGGGGCCCCCCCCCAGCCAGCAGCAGCCGCTCAGCAGCCCAGGGACCGGCAGGCAGCCCCAGCAGGCAGGGCTCGGGCACTCCCCACCCTGGAGGTGTTGAAAGAGCGGCCCCTCGGGGTGAGGCCGGGGGGGGGCAACAGCCGACACCCCCCCACACCCCCCTTTTTGTATCCGTGGGGCTGTTGGCTCTGCTGGGCAAGGAGTCAAGAGAAAGCACAGGCAGCCCCACAGCCCATCCCACTGGGGGGGATATTAGCGGCAGGAATAACAGCAGCAGGGTTGGAGCACATGGGGGAGGGTGACTGTCACAGCGGGGGCACCTTCCCCAAACGACCCCGGGGCCAAGCGCTGCGCAGGGACACGGGGGGGGGGGGGGGTCACGGCCAGTACGGGGGGAGCATCCAGCCGGGGATTCCCCCCCCCGCCGTGCCTGGCTGGGCGGTTGTGTAACGGGAGGAGCTATTCCGGGGCTTCAGCACATTATATAAGCCACAGGCCACCTGGCCGGTGAAAACGGGAGCTGGGAGGCAGGGAGGAGGAGGAGGAAGGGCTTCTGGGACCGGGGACACCCCTGTGGGCAGTCCCCAGCAGCTGGAACTCAACCCATGGGGTGACCTGCACCCCCCAGTCTGGAGATGTGGTGTAAGCACCCCCTGCTCCCCCCCCCGGCAGCTCCTAGTCCCTGCTGCCGCGGGTCCCCTCACAGACAGGCCCAGCCCCTGGGGCAGGAAACCCCTTTCCCTGGAGCAGGGGAACCCCATTTCCTCGTTAGCAGGGGCTAAGCTAAGGAAGAGCCCTGCACTCCTCCCCCTCCCGCCTGGCAAAGCCCCCAGAGGCGCCCAAGGAACAGAGACTCCCCTAAAACCTGCCCGATTCCTGGCTGTGAAAGGCCCCCCTCTCCCTGTGCATGTGGCCAGGGGGAGTCCCTGGGTGGGGGGAGCCAGGCAGGACCCCAGGGGAGGCATGGTTTGGGGCTGCACTGGCAGGGAGGGACAGAGGGAGGAGATGGTGCCTTTGGACACGAGCACCATGCGCTCCTGTCCCCAAATCCCCCCCCCCCCCCTGAGGGTGTCCCTGTGCTCCTGTCAGAGAGGGACCCCCATGGCAGGGCAGGGACACGGTGCTGGGACAGCAGCACCCGATGGGATGCTCTCAGCCTGAGGCACCCCCAAAGCCTGGCAGCCCCAAGTGACCCTTCTGCAGCAGCAGGAGCCAAGAAGCACCCACAGCCCACAGCACCAGACTGGGTGAATGAACCCTGTAGCCCCCCAAAAGCCACCTGCTCCCCTCAGCCATGGCCCAAAACCCCCTCCTCACTACCTCCCCCCCCCCAGCACTGCACAGCCTGGGTCCCTGGGGACAAACCTCCCGGAGCTGGGAAGCAGCAGCACAAAGCACAGGCAGAGGGCAGGATGAGCTGTGGCACCCAGCTGCCCCCTCCTGCCCCTCACACCCCCGGGCTGGAACCTCACCAGCCAAGCCCCGAGCTGCAGCCAACCCCCCGGCACAGGCTGCAGCCGGCACAGCACAGGGGGGGCTGGGGAGCCCTTGGGTTTGCCTTGTCTCCCCCCTGCACCCCCCGAGCCCCGGGATCTGCTGGGGGCTCACTGCCCGTCCTCCCTCGGCCCCGGGCACAAGCTGAACCCCAGCTGCTGGGAGCCCACAGCACAGGGGAGACACACGGGGGGGCCCCCAGCCCCCTGCACCGGGGGGCGCCGAGCACAGCCGGGTCCCCGCAGGGACCCCTCCTCACCGGGCACAGCCGGGTCCCCTCAGGGCCCCCTGCCCACCCGACACAGCCGTGTCCCTGCAGGGACCCCTCCTCACTGGGCACACCAAGGTCCCCGCAGAGACCCCTCCCCACAGACACAGCCGTGCCCCGCAGGGACCCCTCCTCACCGGGCACAGCAGAGTCCCTGCAGGGCCCCCTGCCCACCCGACACAGCCGGGTCCCTGCAGAGACCCCTCCTCACCGGGTACAGCTGGGTCCCCGCAGAGCCCCCTCCTCACAGACACAGCCGTGCCCCGCAGAGCCCCCTGCCCACCTCGGCTCCGGGCCCCTCGCCCCATGCCGCACCCGCAGGAGCACCCGAGCCCGGGGACGCCCCTGCCCCCCGCCCCCCTGTGGGGTCCCCAGCCCTGCCAGCCCCCCCAAGCGCTGCCCCCCCCCGGCCCCGCCATCCACGGCGCTTTGCAGACCCCCCCGGCACAACCCCCACCGCCTCGGGGCCCCAGCAGCCCTGTCCCCAGGGAGCCCCACAGCCCCCGCCCGCCCCCCGCGGGTCCCCAGCGCCCCCCCAGCGTCCAGTGGCGCCCCGACCCCCCCAGACACCGTCCCCCCGCAGCCCGGGCCGGGCCCGGCCCTGCCGCACCCCCCGCCCGGTACCGGCCCGCCCGCCAGGCCCGAGCCCGGCCGCGCCTCACCTCGCCCCGCCGGGCCCGGGCCCGCCCGGAGCCGCCGCCGCCGGCCGCTGCCCGCAAGGCGCCGCTGGGCCCCGCTGGGCCCGGCCCCGCTCGGCCCGGCCCGGCCCCGCTCGGCCCCGCTCGGCCCGGCCCGGTGCGGCCCCTCCCGGCGCGGCCCCTCCTGAAGTGCTGGACAGCTCCACGCCACAGAGCCGCCCGCCGCGCCAGCGCGCCGCCGCGCCGCACAGCGCCCCCTGCCGGCCGGAGGGCAGCGCGGCCCCGCGACCCCGGCCCAGCGCCCCCGGCCCCGCAGCGAGCCCGGGGGGGGGTGTGTGTGTCCCCTCTGCACCCCCAAGCCTCCGGAGCTCCTCCGCACCCCGCACGCAGTCTCCAGAGCTGCGCCTGGAGGCACAGCACCGAGCCCGGGCAGACAGGGGCAGACAGGGGCAGCAAGGCCCCTTCCCTGGGCCAGCTGCTCACTCCTGGGGGATGCAACCGCCACCCCCGGGGAGAGACACTCCATCCCATCCCATCCCATCCCATCCCATCCCATCCCATCTCATCCCATCCCTGCCCTGCCCTGCCCTGCATCCCATCCCATCCCACTCCATCCCATCCCATCCCATCCCCACCCTGCATCCCATCCCATCCCACTCCATCCCATCCCACTCCATCCCATCCCATCCCACCCTGCATCCCATCCCATCCCACCCCATCCCATCCCACTCCATCCCATCCCATCCCATCCCACCCTGCATCCCATCCCACTCCATCCCATCCCATCCCATCTCATCCCATCCCACCCCATCCCATCCCCACCTTGCATCCCATCCCACTCCATCCCATCCCATCCCATCCCCACCCTGCATCCCATCCCTGCCCTGCATCCCATCCCATCCCTGCCCCACATCCCATCCCCACCCTGCATCCAATCCCATCCCATCCCCACCCTGCATCCCATCCCATCCCATCCCACCACATCCCATCCCATCCCATCCCATCCCATCCCATCTCATCCCATCCCATCCCATCCCCGCCCTGCATCCCATTCCATCCCCGCCCTGCATCCCATCCCATCCCATCCCATCCCCACCCTCTGAGGCTTGGAGCTGCAGTGGGGAGGGAGAGCCAGAGCTGGGGCCTAAGGGACAGTGATGCTCTGCTCCCCAGCTGCTCTTGGGGGACCAGCCCCCCAGCAGGGCTGGGGTGGCAGCAGGCCACAGTGCTGGGTGCAGCTGGGGGGAGGATGGTGCTCGGCTGCAGAGGGGGGAGGGAGGAGGGGAGGGGGTGTCCTGTTCCCAGCAGCACTGGACAGACGTTTGGGGCTGTTCCCCACCGGCTGCTCCGCACACCCCGTGTCCCACGTCCCTCACCCACCCCCCCTGCAGCGTGCTGGGCCCAGCCTAGATCTGCTGCATGGGGAGGGGGTGGGTACCCTAAACACAGCGTGGGTTGGACTGGGGCACAGCTCAGCCCCCACACACCCAGAGGAGGGCGAGGGGCCACTGGCAGCCATGGGAAGGCCCAAGCCATGGTGGGAGCCTTCGAGGCTGGGGGCTCTGCAGCCACAGCAGCGCGGAGCCAGGGAGGACAGGAGGAGACTCCCCCACGAGCTGCTCCACACCACAGGCCACCCGCAGCCCCCCACGGGGTGGGGGTGTCTGTGTGCCCCCGTGCAGGGCTGCCCCAGCAGACGCCACACTCGGCCTGCCCCTGGCTGGGCTGGGAGAGGGGCTGCAGCCTCCACAGGGCGTTATTGGAGGGACTACACAAACAAGGGGCCTGGCTGCGCGTTGGACCAGCTCCATTAGGCTGGCCAAGCAGCAGGGCTGGGCGTGGGGGCTGCTGCTGCCTCCCCCTGCCCTGTCCCTGCTGGGGGGGGGGGGGGGAGCAGATGCCACCCCCTAGGAGAAGCCCCCAGCGTGCCCAGGGCCTCTCCTGGTTTAATGCTGGAGGGGGCAGCTGGTCTGTGATGGGGAGCACCCCGGCTCCCCAGGGCAAAGCCGTGCCCTTCACACCACCATCCTCTTCCCCACACCCGCAGCATCCGCAGCGCTGAATAATGCATCAGGCCCCGGGAAACAAAGAGGATGGGGGGATGTGGCCAGGCCCTCCCGCAGCGCGGGGAGAACACGGGGGGGGGGGGGCAGCAGCCCCACCTTGGGTCTCCTGGCCCTGGCTAGGGGCTGCTGGGGCTGTGCAGGGACCATGGAGGGCGGGGGGGAGAGGGGGTGGGGGCTTTGGGAGAGAGCCTGGGAGGTGTAGCACAGCCCAGGGGGCAGGATCCCAGCTGGACAGCCAGCATCAGGCAGAACCAGGGCTGGAAGGGGATGGAGAAAGGCAATAGCCATCCAGGGGAGCAAAAAAGCCCCCAGGGAAGAGCAGTGAGAAAGGGCTGCTGGGCAGGCAGAGAGCTGGGGGTGCAGCTGGGGGTGCAGCACGGAGGGGTGAGCTGAGAACAAAAGGGGAGAGGATGGAAGGAGCAGGGAGAAGGGCTGGTAACTGCCAGCAAACAGGCAGAGCCAGCCCCAGCTGGGGGGAGAGGCAGAAAATCACCCCCTGGAAGGAAGGCAGGGTTCGGGAAGGTGATAAATAATGGAAGGAGATCAAACGGGGCAGCAGAACAGGGCTAAGGGCAAGGACCCTGCCCAGCATCAGCATCCCCCCCAGACCCCTCCCGCTGCAGCAGAAAGGGGGGGGGGGGGGCTCTGCCTCGCAGGGAGCAGCTGCTGGAGCAGCCCCTGATCCCAGCCCCTGATCCCAGCCCCTGATCCCAGCCCCTGATCCCAGCCCACTGCTGCCCCTCCCGCTGCTCAGCGCCCCTTCCCCAGCCCGGGAGGGGGCTGGGGGGGAGAATGGGAGGAAATTAGGGCAGCAAAGCCGAGGCAGGCAGGGGCTGGGGGCTCTGGCCCCACGAGAAGGGGGCGGTGTGATGGGGATCAGGTGCCCGTGGTGCCCTTGGGCCATGGGATCCCAGCCTGGCAGCAGGAGGCTCCCATCCCTTTGAGCTGGACTCTGTGGCTGTGCGGCCCTGCTCGGTGCTGGGAGGGGTGTTCTGGGTCTTCTCCTGCTGCCCCAGGGCTTCCCAAACCTCCCCACCCTTGGCAGAGCCTCTCCTTCCCTCCAGCCACCCTCTGAAAGCCCAGGAGCAGTTCTATCCCCCACCCTGCGCCGCAGCCAGGAGACCCCCATGGCCCAGGCCCCCCCTCCTCCCCCAGCTCACACAGATGCTGCTGCTGCTGCTTGTTGCTTTCCTGGGGCACCTCGGAGGGGAAAACTCAGAGGAGAAACAAGCCTGGGAAGGAAAACTACCCCAGCAGCCCCTTTCCAGCCTGGGAGGGCCTTGGAGCAGCCCTTCATCACCAGAACCAGCCTCTGCTCCACAGCCCCAGCGGGCAGCCCCCGCAGAGCATCCCCCCACACCCGCATCCCTCCCTGCAGCCAGCTCCCCCCAGCTCCCCCCAGCACCCCGGGCTCTGTCCCCAGGGAGCCGGGGGGCAGCAGGTGCCAGGGCCGGGGCAGAGCCAGGGGCAGAGCTCAGCTCAGGCCCCCCAGCCTCTCCCAGCAGGAGCCCCTGCGTGGTAACGGCTCTGCCTCACCCAGCCATCTGCTCCCAGCGCCGGGGAAAGAGCAGTCCCTGCGCTCTCCCTTCCCCACAGGTTTCCCTGCGCAGGCAAACAAACCCTCCTGCCTCAGCACTGCTCCAGCTCCGCCTTGAGGCGCCCAGGAGGGGAGGGAGAGCTCCCGGGCCCTGCAGAGCCCGTGCAGAGGTGGGGACTGAGCCCTGCCTGGGCCCAGGTGGGACAGCCAGGGGGGCAGAGGGGCCCCTGCAGCGCCAGAGCCTCGGAGCAGGCAGGCTCATCCCCCAGCTCGCGTTAAAACCGCTCACCCTGCCGGGGGAGGGGGAAGCTGAGCTGGCTGCAGGGATGTGCCTGAGCCAGGCCCACCTCGGGGGGCGTTTCTCCCTCTCCGGCCCCTGCTCACCCTGCGTCTCCCCGGGCAGAGGATGCTCTGTGCGATGCAGAGAGCCCAGCCCGGGCTGCTGTGCGGTGGGGAGGGTCTGCACCCCGAGCAGGGCTGGCTGCCCTCTGTGCGGGGCAGGAGGGGCTCTGCGGGGCAGGAGGGGCTCTCTGCGGGGCTGGAGGGGCGCTCTGCGGGGCTGGAGGGGCGCTCTGCGGGGCTGGAGGGGCGCTCTGCGGGGCAGGAGGGGCGCTCTGCGGGGCAGGAGGGGCTCTCTGCGGGGCTGGAGGGGCGCTCTGCGGGGCTGGAGGGGCGCTCTGCGGGGCTGGAGGGGCGCTCTGCGGGGCTGGAGGGGCTCTGCTCCTGCTGAGCAAAGCACCAAGGGGATGGGCCACGCCAGGCCTGCTGTGACCCACCAGCCCCAGCAGGCAGAGGCTGGGCAGTGAGGTTCCTCCAGCCCCTCTGGGTTTGCTCCTTCCCTGCAGCAGGGAAGGCAGCTGGCTTTGGCAAGCCAGAGGCTGCACCCAACCGTCTCCCTGTTGTTCTCCTGGCTTCTCCTTTTCCTGTATCATCACCAAAACCCCAGCTCAGTGGTGCCCGCTGTGGGGGCACCAGCCTGACAGCAGGGCAAGCTGCTGCCCCTGGTATCTCCCGGTTCCCAGCACCTGGAGCACCCCAAAGCAAGATGGGGCTCGTGGCTCTGTATCCCTGCCCCAAAACACCAGCCCTTAGAGGCAGGAAGGGAAGAGAGCTTCCCCAGGAAGGCAGGACCATAGCTGACATCCTGCAGGTGCAGGCATCCCACCTTGGGATGCTGAGGTCAGGTATGACTTGAGCTGTAACGTTTGCATTTCTCCTTGCCCCATCCTGTCTGGTGCTCCATCCTTGCCCCATCCTGTCTGGTGCTCTATCCATGCCCCATCCTGTCTGGTGCTCCATCCTCGCCCCATCCTGTCTGGTGCTCCATCCTCGCCCCATCCTGTCTGGTGCTCCATCCTTGCCCCATCCTGTCTGGTGCTCCATCCATGCCCCATCCTGTCTGGTGCTCCATCCTTGCCCCATCCTGTCTGGTGCTCCATCCATGCCCCAGCAGCACAGGAGTGGCAGGTGGGATCCAGTGAGCTGACACGTGCCCATCTGGAGCACCTTTCTTACTCTTAACTCACATCTCCCCTGCACTGGGCGTCTGGGCTCCAGCACAGAGCGGAGCCGCCTGAGGAGCTCCAGGCACAGAAAGGATGCTCCAACAGAAGACACCAGACACTTAAAGACCATCAAGACCAAAGTCTGCTCAGTAAACAGGATGAAACCCAGGGAGCAAGGCAAGAACCAGAGGCTGCCAGCACCAGAGCTCAGCTGGGACCCAGCGAGACGGCCACGCCACAGCAGCCAGCAGGACAGAGGGTGAAGGTCACACATCTCCTTAGACAGCAGAAGGAAAGTAACCCCAGGTCAAAGCATGGGCTTATCTAGGTGCACTCAGTTGATTCCCCTCTCTCCAGAGGAGGGGTAACACCCTGGGACCTTCCTGTTCGGAGAGGAGAGGCCAATGTCCCACACTTACCTCCAGTGTGACCCAGGTACCGTGTTCGGGTGTTTGATGAGCACAGGACACCTACACAAGTTCACCACTCACCTTCACCCCGTGTTCTCCTGGATCTGCCTTCACTGCAGAAAGCCACAAGCAGGAGTCCCATTCCCCTTTCCCCTGACAAACAGGGAATTCCAGGCACAGGGAATGGCTGCAGCTCCAAGGATAAGGGAGCAAACAACCCCAAACAAAGCAGAAAGGTAAGGGGTGTTGGTATCATTAAGGGGATCCACAAGTCAGCAGGTGCTGGGAAATAATCCTCTCCCAGCTCAGCTCCTTACCCACCCTGTCCCCAGCCATCCAGGCAAGGCTTTCTGTCTGCCCTGGTGACTCCCCCAGCCCTCCCTGGGTTTGGGCTGCTGACACAGGGAGGAGATCAAATCGCCTCAGTCACACTACGACCTTCAAGACCTGAAACCCTCCTGCCCTCAGCAGCCTGCTCTACCTGCTGGATTTGGAGCAGCAGGGCTCCCACCAGTCCTTTCCCCCCCGGAATCAAGGCTTGCCCTGCTCCCAACAGCTCGGCAGCTTCATGTCCTACATCCCCTGGCTCACCCAGGCACACACACGGGGGGCAGGCCCCTAGCTCAACAGCTGGATCCCCTGGTTTTCAGTAACCTGTGCTGTTTCCAGAGACAAAGCTGCTGCCAGGCCTGAGAGACCCCCTCCCAGCAGCCTGAGACCCCCTCCCAGCAGCCCGAGAGACCCCCTCCCAGCAGCCTGTGAGACTCCTGCCCAGCAGCCTGAGAGACCCCCCTCCCAGCAGCCTGAGAGACCCCCTCCCAGCAGCCTGTGAGACTCCTGCCCAGCAGCCTGAGAGACCCCCTCCCAGCAGCCTGAGAGACCCCTGCCCAGCACCTCCTGCTCTCATCTTGAGCCCCATGCCCAGCCCCAGGCAGCCATCCTCTGCACCCCCCAGTTCCACATCCTCCCCTTCCATCTTTCAATCTTTCCTTCTTTAATCTTTAATTCTATTAATACCAGCTAATGATGACTTTGTTCCAAGCCTGCTGAGTAATGACTGCCGACGCTTCTATCCCACTGCTATTCCTGTAAGGAAACAGAGCTTTAAGACAGGGAGTTTCAGCAGCAAGGGGGGGACAGAGCTGTGCCTGCTGTCCTCCCTGTTCCACAGGGCAGGGGAAGAGCCAAGCACTTCACACCCAGCACATCTTCAGCAGTGCCACAACTGTGCCACTCGGTTCAGAATGATGAACTAATTGAAATCAAACCCATGCAGGCAGCTCAGAAGAAGAGTTGAGAGTCCAACGAGCAGGAGGAAGGAGAAACTAAAGGCTGTGGCCAAACACCTGCCCCCTTTAGGTCTCTTCCTTAAGAGAAGCTGCTGCATCAGGCTCTTGCTCAGTGACACCTCCCCGGGTTCCTCCAGAGGTGCCAGGCTTTGGAGTTTCCTTCCTCTAATCAAAATAACGTCTGTTCAAATCCAACCTACGTGGATTAAAGCAATTTGAAGCAATAGGGTAAGCAGCCCACAGAGCACGGAGGAAGAGCGAATTAATAGCTTCCTTCATTAACGCTCCCCTTCAAAGCAGCCAGCAGCAGGACTCGTCAGCGCCGGCGCCTCGCAGACCTTTATAGTCAGGAGAGGATGAATGTGGAAGGAATGTTATGTAGATGCTAAATCAAGGCTTTTGTTCCTAACTAGAAAGAAGTCACTCTCAGCATTTTAATCCTGGAGCAGGACTGACGCTCCCAGCACTGTGCTCCTGCAGGAGCGACTCTAAAACTGAGTTATGCAAGAGGCGACAGAGGGAGCATCACCTGGAAAAAACCCACCCTGCTCCTCCCTCGCCCCTTCCCACCCTGCTGCTCCCTCGCCCCTTCCACCCTGCTCCTCCCTCGCCCCCTTCCCACCCTGCTCCTCCCTCGCCCCCTTCCCACCCTGCTCCTCCCTCGCCCCCTTCCCACCCTGCTCCTCCCTCGCCCCCTTCCCACCCTGCTCCTCCCTCGCCCCCTTCCCACCCTGCTCCTCCCTCGCCCCTTCCCACCCTGCTCCTCCCTCGCCCCCTTCCCACCCTGCTCCTCCCTCGCCCCCTTCCCACCCTGCTCCTCCCTCGCCCCCTTCCCACCCTGCTCCTCCCTCGCCCCCTTCCCACCCTGCTCCTCCCTCGCCCCCTCCCACCCTGCTCCTCCCTCGCCCCTTCCCACCCTGCTCCTCCCTCGCCCCTTCCCACCCTGCTCCTCCCTCGCCCCCTCCCACCCTGCTCCTCCCTCGCCCCCTCCCACCCTGCTCCTCCCTTGCCCCCTTCCTCCCCTGCTCCTCCCTTGCCCCCTTCCCCCCCTGCTCCTCCCTTGCCCCCTACCTCCAGCCTCTCCACCCCACCTGGATCTAATCTGAGCCTGCCTGGTGTCCCAGCTGCTGCCCCACAGGAGCTGCCAGGGTTCTGGCAGCAAGCAGAGCTCAGGGTAAGCAGCTCACCCGCTGCGAGGGGCTGCTGCATCGCTGATGAGCTTTCTGCCTTCAAAAGGCCAGCACTTGGGGACATGGTAGGCTGAAAAAACAAGGCTGTTTTATTGATGATTAGACTCTGCACTGGCAACATTCATTAAGCTAATACAGACAGACTTCAATCAAAGCCCGAGCTTTGAAGGGGAAGTCGTAAAGTGACATGATGCCTTAATAAATTAAGGAAGTTGTCATTCCTCTCAGTCATCAGCTCTTCACTTGAAGTTCTTTGCAAACTCCTCTCCTTTCTTAATGGAAGCCTTCAGCTCAGACATGGCCTCAGCAACCATCTTCTCCTCAAAGGGGGAGATCTTGCCAATGCCCAGGTTCTTCTCAATTCCATTTTTCTGGGGGAAAGAGGATTTAAGGATTAACCATTCGTCAAATGGCCTAGAGAGGAACTTAACAGCTCTGCTTAAGTATTACCCAGCTAAGGTGGAGCCCCAGCTGGGACCTCTGCCATCCCTGGGCTTTCTGGCAAGGTGCAGAAGCTTCCTCTTATCTCTAAGAGCTCCTACAGCCTTCACAACTTCTCCTTTGTTCACACCAGGGTGTGAAATTTGAAGCTAGCCCCTCAGTTCCTTCAGGAGGAGACTAATACCAACTGCTCCCTCACACCTCTTCCTATCCTCCAACCCACTGTATGGCAAGAGAATCATCCTCTCCTCACCTTGCACATGCTACTGGCTTGCAGTCTGGAAGTGTCTCAGAGCTGCACCCCTAGGCTTTTGAGATCTCATGCCCTCATCCAAAGCCTTGTCCTCATCATCCCTCCCCTGTTCCCTCACCAGCTAGCACCTAAGAGAGCACACACTGCCCTCTGCATCCCAGCAGGCACCACAGGGCTGCAGCATCCTCGGTTTTCACTCCACCCACAGGCTAAGTGACAAAAGGGACACTTCTTTCAGAGTTCAGCAGAGGCCCTGAAAGCAATCTATTAATCCTAATCCTTGCTGTAGTTCCCCATGGGCCTCAATTTCTGAGGGATTTGCTGTGCAGCAGATCAAGCTGAGCAGACAGGATTGCTGACTCTGGTTAATCACACAAAAGCCCTTCTTCAGGAACAGGCACCGCCTTGAGGTGAGGGTGACCTCTTAGAGGTCTGAACCTCTGGTTCCTCAGCGACCTGAGGTCTAGGAACAGCTGAAAGCAGCAGCAGCCTCCCCACCCAGCAGGAGGAACGTGCTCCGCACGACAGCCGAACGCCCCAGCCCTCCCAAGGGTACGCTGAGCGTCAGGCCAGGCTGAGACAGCAGAGTAAAACCACAAGCAGCTGCTGTTTGCAAGGCCCCTGGTTTGAAGGCCATACCCCCAGCAGCAGAGGTGTGGAGAAGTAGGGGCTCTCTGTCTCCTGGGACCGAACGAAGGCGCATTCGATCACCCCTTCCTTCCCGTTCATCGCATCCACCAGGGAGAAGACGAAGCGAGCGCCAGCGTAGGCCATCGACAGGGTGGCAGATCCTGCAAGAGGTGAAACCCTGTCAGAGCAGCTCTCACTGAAATGGCACACCTCCTGGAGCATCAGAGGCTTCCACACAGCCAGAGCCGCTGCCTCCAAGCGCACAGCCAGCTTGGTACAGCGGCAGCTTCTGGGCAGCCCCATGCTGCTCAGCTGGCTGGATTTACACAAAGGATGAGCTTAACCTGACAGAGAAGAGTCTTTCTGAAGTCCCACGTGGCATGGGATCAGTTAGTGCCTTACCCACACACTGGGCTGCCTCTAGCACCACAGCTGAGGCAGATGTGGCAGAGCAGCTGGATCTGTGCTCAGCAGTGAATGAGGTTAGAGCAGAGCAGGCTGCACCCAGCCAGGGGTACTGGCAAGCTGCAGCCAAGAACCAACCTGCTCCTGCTTTAGCTTTGACAACTTCAGTGCCAGCTTCTTGAATTCTCCCTGTAAGCTTTTCCAGCTGATCCTGAGGGAAGTCCACCTTTGGTGTGCACTAGATGGGAAAGAAGAAGTTACCCTCAAATACCAGGACCCCCCCCAGACAAGTGTCCTGTCACCCACACAACCCCTTGTTACTATGAGACTCAGCTGAACAGTCTCAAGAGGGAAAGGCCATCAGCCCAGCTCACAGACTGCATGACAACCTGACCAGCTGCAGGTCCACTAAAGCTGCTGGTTACTGTAACAGGAGCCCAGCCACAACTCAGCTTCCTCAAGGACAAACCACAGCTTGAGAGCAGAACCAGGGCTGGCCACATCTCCCTGAGCGCCAGAGGGATGATGCCTCCTGCACACAGAGCAGGCTGCAGGAACTCCACAAAGCCACCCTGTGAATATCTGGGTCACTGTGGAATTAGGGAAGCCAAGAGCCTTCCAAAGCCCCCAGCCTGCCAGCAGTGTTCAGGAAGCTGCAGAACCTTCACAGACAGCTCCACAAGTATGTCAGGGGCAGCTGCCTGTCCCCCCTGCCTGAGGAAAAGGCCCTCCCAGCACCCAGCCTGGCTCCTCTGCCCCACAAACACCCTGCTGTGAAGAATACTTTCTTCCCCTTTCCTGCAGATCACTCCTTGCCCACAAACCAGGAATCCCCTCAGGAAGCTGCAGCCTGCTTTAGAGCTGTGTTTCATTCAGAAGGCTCCTCCTGACTGCCAGCCATTACTGAAGCAGGGCTCCCCCCTCCCCAGCTCAAGTAATGCCTCCTCATTTCAATGCTGCACGTTGAAGTGGTGTTTATAGTCCACCATGGCAAAGTCAGCTGCATGTTCCTGCCAAAGCAAGGTGTTCAGAGCAAGAAATACCTCTCACAAGAAGCCTAAACCCACACAAAGTGCCTGGGCACCCAGCAGCCACACTGCCCCTGGGTTCTTATCCCAACATTCCTTTGGAGGAGAGAGTGAAGCTCTTTAACGTGCCCAGAGGGGTTCAGATGGAGCTCACTGCCCTCTGGGACACTGTCCCTGCTGTATCTCAGCATGTCACAGGCCATCACAAAGGCACTGCCCAGAATCCCAGGGGTGGGAAGGGCCCCCCAGAGCCCATGGGGTCCCACCCCCTGCACAAGCAGGGTCCCTAGGACAGGGCACACAGGTCGGTGTCCAGACGGGGCTGGAATCTCTCCAGAGAAGGAGACTCCACATCCCCTGGGCAGCCTGTCCCAGGGCTCCCTCACCCTCACTGGGGAAAAGTTCTTCCCCAGATTGGAGTGGAACTCCCTGTGCTCCAACTTGAGGCCATCGCCCCTTGTCCTGTCCCCACAGACACTGAGAAGAGGCTGCCCATGTCCTCCTGTGTCCCACCCTTCAGCTATTGATCCCCATTGATCAGATCCCCTCTCAGTCTCTTCTCTCCAGGCTGAACAGCCCCAGCTCTCTCAGCCTCTCCTCACAGGGGAGATGCTCCAGGCCCCTAATCATCTCCTCAGCCTCCTCTGGACTCTCTCCAGGAGATCCCTGTCCTTTTTACCCCAGGGAGCCCAGCACTGGACACAACACTCCAGGTGGGGCCTGAGCAGGGCAGAGCAGAGGGGGAGGATCCCCTCCTGTGACCTGCTGCCCACACTCCTCCTGATGCCCCCAGGATCCCATTGTCTCTCTCAGCCCCAGGGCACACTGCTGGCTCATGGCCACCCTGTCACCCACCAGCACCCCCAGGTCCTTCTCCACAGAGCTCCTCTCCAGCAGCTCCCCCCCAGCCTGTCCTGATTCCAGCAGTTGTTCCTCCCCAGGGGCCAGACTCTCCACTTGCTGTTGTTGAACTTCATGAGGTGTCTCCCTGCCCAGCTCTCCAGCCTGGCCAGGTCTCTGGATGGTGACTGTAGTGGGACTGTAGCATCCCAGTGAGTGCAGTGCCACACACACAGGAGCAGAGGCTCACCTGAGAGATGAGGGGGATGATCGTCTTCCCAGCATGGCCACCGATCACTGGGACACTCACTCGAGCTGGATCCAAGCCCTGAGGGAAACATGAGACCCTCCAGCCCCCGAGGCCGACAGACAAGGACATTCAACACCACCTCACTCCCTTCCTGCCCGGGCTCTGGGCCACACAGGTAACCCAGTGCTAAGCCTCAGAGGGAGCTGTACAGCCAGACCCACCCAGCTGCACTCCAGGTCACTTTTGGGAAGTTCTCACAGTTACAGGATGGTTTCAGTCCAAGTTAGGACAAGTCTAAACTCTGCCAGGGCTATGAAAGCAGGAATCTGTTACACCTCCTGATACCTGGGAGAATACCGTGTCACAGGCAGCACAGACAGCCTGACCTGCAGATAACACACAGCAACTCACCCCACTCCTCCTGCTGCAGCAGCAGGGCTGGAAATGCAGACAGAATTAAGGGGCAGCTATGAAAGCCAAAGGTCAAAGTCTCCCAAACCACATTTTGCCAGAAACCCAAACCCCAGGCTCCTCCAGAGAATGGAACAGGGAGTCACTGCCTTTGCCTCAAGCTCCACAGAAATCAGAGCTCTTCAAGCTCTGGGCACTGATGTTGAAAGCTTTTCTTCACAGATCTGATGATCAAAGCACACTGCATCTCCCCCCCTGCACCTGTTACTATCACCCACCTTGAGCTCAGCCACAAAAGTATTTGCTCTGACAATGTCCAGCGTTGTAACCCCAAAGATCCTGTTGGGATTATACACACCATGCTTCTTGAAGACTTCTGAAGTTATTGGGATGGTTGAATTTACCTATAAGCAAGAAGCAGCAAGCATTCATTAAAACCAGTGTAACAATGAAGTCAAAGCACGAGCTGAACAAGGCAGTAACAAACCCAGAGCATACTTCCACCTGAAAGTACCTGGCTACAGCTGACTTCAAGCCCTCAACTGCAGTTTACAGTGAGGCTGGAATAAAAATCTTCTGTTTTAAATAACCATTGTGACCACAAATTTGTTCATCAGCACTACAGAGGCTCCTCCCTTAGTGAGCTGAGGCTTCCAGCCCAGCTAAGGCACCAGCACAGATTATACCCAGCAGCATACAGACATGTAGATATTAAACACAGCTTCCTCTGACTTAGATACAGCCCAAGGAAAAATGGGTTAGTAGAACCAGGCTTTCAGTTCTTCTCTACAAATACCCTGCAGGTGTTAAGGGGTACTGCTGAAAGCTAACAGGACCTCAGATTGCTCTGGCAGTCTCAGTCTGGATTTACTCCTTCCCCCTCCACACCCTCGGAGCCTCCAGAGGTGCTTACCGGGTTCGAAATGATACAGATCATGGCCTCTGGACAGTGCTTGGCACAGGCAGATGTCAGAGTAGCAACAATGCTGGCGTTGGTGTTGAACAGGTCATCACGGGTCATGCCTGAAACACACCCAGCACAGGGCTGGGTGTTACCCACAGCCACCTCATGGGCAAACAACTCGACTGGAAAGCATCGCTCCGGACAGAGCTGCATCAGCTTTGGTCTGGTGCTCCAGGAGGCCAGCCCCCCCCGCCCCCTGGTGCTCCAGGGGGCCAGTTGCCCCCCCCAGGTACACCAGGAGGCCAGCCCCCTCTCCCTGGTGCTTGAGGAGGCCAGCCCCCCTCTCCCCCTGGTGCTCCAGGAGGCCAGCCCCCCTCTCCCCCTGGTGCTCCAGGAGGCCAGCCCCCCTCTCCCCCTGGTGCTCCAGGAGGCCAGCCCCCCTCTCCCCCCGGTGCTCCAGGAGGAACCTCCAGTGCCCCTTCATCTCCCCTAGCCCTTTCCAGGAGCAAGCAGCCCAGCTGTCAGCACCCATGCCCCCCAGGCAGGCTGAAGTACCCCACTGGAGCATAGTGACCATCAGCAGAGGTGCTCAGAGCAGCCAGCTGCCCCCAGGAGGAGCTCTCCTACGACAGCCTGAGCACCAGCTGCTCTGTGCAGGGTCAGGAGCTGCCTAAGAGCCACTGCTCACTGCTGTGGCAGCTACCTGACCCCTGGAGAATTAGGAACAGGGAGGCTTTAAAGTCTAGAATTGTGCTGCATTTCCCCAGGATACTGAGAACCAGAGCAGAAACAGAGCTGGTGAGGCATTCTAGGAAGGCTCCCAGCACTCATTCAGAGCTGCTGACAGAAGTCACGACACAGTAATGCAAAGCAAAGGGATTCTGTCTGCTGAGAAACCAAACAAGGAACCTGCATGTTTTACTGGGGCACTGCTCTGGGCAAGAAACACCAAGGCAGACTCAGGATCACCTGTGTGAGAAGCCTGAGCACCTCAGCTCTACACAGGAACTCCAGAAATCCATTCTCCCCATTTTACCAGAAGGCATCTCAGAGGAGAAACGAGGTGCCCCATAGCACAAGCTCTAGCTCATCACCCTTGTGAAGGGGCCACCTGCACCCCAAGCCAGCACCAGAGCACGGGAAGCACCAGATGCAGCTCAGCTTGAACCAGAGATGCACCTGAAAGAAGCCCTCAGGCTTTTTAACAGCAAGCATACCTGGCTTTCTAGGGACTCCTGCAGGAATGACTACAACTTCACAGCCCTTCAGACAGTCTGGCAGCTGCTCAGGTCCCAGGAAGCCTGGAACAGAAGGCATTCAAGCATGATGTTTCTGCCAGTTACCAAGTACCTGACACACTGAAGTACAAAACTACACCCAGAGGTGCCCAATCCCTTCTGAATTCAGCCTTTGATTCAGACTGATGCTGAAAAGCAAAGCAGTGTAATTGTGAACAGACCCAATTTGATGTTTTCTCTTTGTTTGAGGACTTAAGGGTGAAAGTGCTGGGCACCTCATGTTCACCTGTTCTGAAAAGCATCACGTGTATTTACTCTGCAGCCAGTGCCCCCAGAGAGCTGCCCACAGCCAGAGTGCAGTGAAACACAACCCTGGAGTGACCTTTACAAAAAACAGGCCAAAAAAGAAAAGATCAGCAGACTTTTTTGTTGATTTCATCACAACTTGACAGCTGTCTCTGCAGAAGAGAGGCACTCAGACATCATGCAGACATCCAGAGTGCCTTCAGTCTATTAGAGGAGGGCCACAGAGATGCTCAGAGGGCTGGAGCAGCTCCCCTCTGGAGAGAGGCTGAGGGAGCTGGGCTGGGTCAGTCTGGAGAAGAGAAGGCTGTGGGGGGACCTCATTGCAGCCTGCCAGTCCCTGAAGGGAGCAGAGGAACAGGAGGGGAATCAGCTTGTTCAAAGGACAGACACTGGCAGGACAAGGGGGATGGATTAAAGCTGAAGGAAGGAAGGGTTAGATTGGATATTAGGGGGAAGTTCTTTGCAGAGAGAGTGGTGAGGGGCTGGAAGGGGCTGCCCAGAGAGGGGGTGGGTGCCCCGTGTCTGGGGGTGTTCAAGGCCAGGTTGGATGGGGCCCTGGGCAACCTTGTGTAGCTCCAGGCCTGAGGTTGGTGTCCCTGCCTGTGGCAGGGGGTTGGAGCTCTGTGACCCCTGGGGTCCCTCCCAAACCTGGCCATTCCATGATGCTATTTGTTGTCACACTTTTCAACAGTTGATTTTACTCCACCTCTCCTGCCAATCATTAGGGATTCTCCTTCAAGAGCACAAGTACAGCCAATTCCCATCCCCCCCCACAGCAATGTACACAGCTGAACCTGCATTAGCCACACACTGCTTGAGGGAGAAAAAGCCACTTAAACTGATCCCAGGCTCCAGGATCATGGGAAGATTCCCCCTCACAAGCACAGCAACTGGCACCTCCAAGTGTCAGACACCTGAGAGGGCCCTTCTGAGCCCAGACCCTGCCCAGCAGCTCCCAGTACCTTTCACACTGGCTCTGGTTTCGATGTGGCTGAGGTCAGCTGCCACGCCTGGCGTGTGGGCGATATCGTAGAGGCTGAGCCTGCTCACCAGAGGGCTGTTCTTCAGCAGCAGGGACAGGGGCTGGCCAATGCCTCCTGAAGCCCCCAGGACTGCTACCTTGGCATTGTGCTGAGGAGGAGAGGGAGGGGAAAAAAGAAGAGGAGAAAACTGAAGCTGACAAACACCCTGCAGAGATGTTCTGGGAGTCCCTGCAGCAGCCAGCCTGGGATGTCACCCCATTTCACCCCATTTCCTTTACTTTCACTTCTATTTCTTAAGGTTTTTTTAATCAAGCACTATGCAAATTTGATTGCCCAAGCCACAGAAAGCCATCACCATGACAGCTTCCCAGAGACCCTCAGGGTTTATTGGTAGGAGAGTCACAGAATCATAGAATCGCAGGGGTTGGAAGGGCCCTGGAGAGCTCCTGGGGTCCCACCCCTGCCCAAGCAGGGTCCCTAGGACAGGGCACACAGGTCGGTGTCCAGACAGGGCTGAAATCTCCAGAGAAGGAGACTCCACACCCCCTGGGCAGCCTGTCCCAGGGCTCCCTCACCCTCACTGGGGAAAAGTTCTTCCCCAGGTTGGGGTGGAACTCCCTGTGCTCCAGCTTGAGCCCATCACCCCTTGTCCTGTCCCCACAGACCCTGAGAAGGGGCTGGCCATGGCCCCCTGCAGCCCATGCTTAAGATACTGATAAACACCAATTAGATCCCCCCTGAGTCTTCTTCTCTCCAGGCTGAACAGCCCCAGCTCTCTCAGCCTCTCCTCCCAGGGGAGATGCTCCAGGCCCTTCATCCTCTCCTCAGCCTCCTCTGGACTCTCTCCAGGAGATCCCTGTCCTTTTTACCCCAGGGAGCCCAGCACTGGACACAACACTCCAGCTGGGGCCTGAGCAGGGCAGAGCAGAGGGGGAGGATCCCCTCCTGTCACCTGCTGCCCACACTCCTCCTGATGCCCCCAGGATCCCATTGTCTCTCTCAGCCCCAGGGCACACTGCTGGCTCATGGCCACCCTGTCACCCCCCAGCACCCCCAGGTCCTTCTCCACAGAGCTCCTCTCCAGCAGCTCCCCCCCAGCCTGTCCTGATTCCAGCAGTTGTTCCTCCCCAGGGGCCAGACTCTCCACTTGCTGGTGTTGAACCCCATCTGGTCTCTCCCTGCCCAGCTCTCCAGCCTGGCCAGGGCTCTGGATGGCAGCGCAGTGTCCTGCCTGGCACCCACCCCTCCCAGCTCTGGATCAGCAGCACTTGCTGAGGGTGGGTGCTGTTCCCTCAGCAAGGTGTCAGTGAAGGTAAAAGTGAGAGGAAAGCTGTTCCTTTGCCATCCAAAGCCCCAAAGGGAGCAGTGGTGGGATGGAAACCTCTGCCCTGGGGTTAACACCTGCTACCCTGTGAGCTAAGGGATGACACAGGGAAACACCTATCTCACAGCTTTCCTAGTCTGCACTGCCAGCATCAACATGCTGCCTTCCCAGCTGGCAAACCAGCACGGGTCATGGGCTGCAGGAAATGCAATAACCACTGTATGGATGGGAAGAAAACGTGCATGCCTGTAATGAACTCAGAATAACACCTGCAGCTGCCACAAGATCAAGGCCTGGGGACACACAGGGACTGTGATTTCCAGCTGTGATCAAGTGGGGCTGAGAAGCAAGGGAGATGAGCTCTGCTGCCCTGGTTGGACCAGTCTCACTCCAACCCCTTCTCTCAAAGAAAGTCATTTCTCCCCAGAATGCCCCTGCTCCTCCCTGCAGAGGGAGTGTCCCTAGATGGGAGGAAAACGACTTTAAAAAGCCCAGGACAATCTTCAAACCCTCTGCCAAACCAGAGGCTCCTCACAGACACACTGTGCTAACACAATTACTGCTGATAAGGACATTCTCTATCACAGTGTCTCACCAGATAAAGCCACAGCAGCTCCTCACATGAGCAGCTTAATTATTATGATAGGACAAGAAATAATCTACACAGAAGCTTGGTCAGCCACAGCTCACCCAGTTCTCCTGCTACTGCAGCAGCTTAGCACAGAGCTCCCCGGGGGGAGGCAAAGTCTAGCATTAGTCACTGCTGCACCCCAGATATATGGCAGAGCTGGAAATCTCAAGGCTAATAAACTTAATTCCTATCAAAATAATTACACAAACCTCTTGTAAAGTGCATTTTTATAGCTGTGGTAATCACTGTCATAGGCCACCAGGAACTACTTGTGTTAGAAGACTGAGGTTGGTCTCTATCTACCCACCACGTAGCACTAGTCCTGCCCAGGTATCAAGAGTCATGGACGATGGGTTTCAACACACTGAGGGCTGCTGGTACCCCCCAGCCCCCAGCTTTAACTCATAACACACTCTGAAAGCTGGATCTGATCAATGGGGATCAATAGCTGGAGGGTGGGACACAGGGGGACATGGCCAGCCTCTTCTTAGTGTCTGTGGGGACAGGACAAGGGGTGATGGCCTCAAGTTGGAGCACAGGGAGTTCCCCCCCCAATGTGGGGAAGAACTTCTTCCCAGTGAGGGTGAGGGAGCCCTGGGACAGGCTGCCCAGGGAGTGTGGAGTCTCCTTCTCTGGAGAGATTCCAGCCCTTACCTGTCCTAGGGACCCTGCTTGGGCAGGGGGTGGGACCCCATGGGCTCTGGGGGTCCCTTCCCCCCCCACAGCTCTGTGAGTCTGTGCATTTTCAGGAGTGGAAGGAAGCAGCAAGCAAACTTGTGCATCATCCATTACATACCAGCAGAAAGCGAAGTTCATTGAATCACAGACTGGTTTGGGTTGGAGGCACCTCAGACCCTCCTAGTGCTCCCCCTTGCCAAGGGCAGGGACACCCCCCAACCAGCCCAGGGTGCCCAAGCCCCATCCAACCCAGCCTTGAGCCCTACCAGGGACCCCGGGGCAGCTTCTCTGGGCACCCTGTGCAGGGCCAACCCCTCCCCAGGAAGGATTTCTGCCTTATCCTTAAGCTGCACCTTCCTCCTTTTAGCCCAAACCAGTACCCCTGACCCTAAACCCCTGCCCCCAGCCCCAAACCAGTACCCCTGACCCTAAACCCCTGCCCCCAGCCCCAAACCCCTGCTCCCAGCCCCAAACCAGTACCCCTGACCTGAAACCCCTGCCCCCGGCCCCAAACCCCTGCCCCTGAACCAGTGCCCTGGGTCGTAAATCAGTAACCCTGACCCTAAACCAGTGCCCTGGGCCCACAACCCCTGTCCCCCGGGGCCCACAACCCCCTGCCCTCCCCCCGGGGCCCACAACCCCCTGCCCTCCCCCCGGGGCCCACAAACCCCTGCCCCCTCCCCAGGGCCACCAACCCCTACCCCCCCCGGGCCCCCTGCCCCCCCCGGGCCCCCAGCCCCTGCCCCCCCCCCCGGGGCCACCAACCCCTACCCCCCCCCGGGGCTCCCTGCCCCCCGGGGCCCCCAGCCCCTGCCCCCCCCCGGGGCCCACAACCCGCGCCCCCCCCGGGGCCCACAACCCGCGCCCCCGGCCCCGCTCCCCGCTTTGCCCGGCTCCCACCGCAGGGCGGCACCGCAGGCGGGAGCGGCCGAGCGCGGCCCGGCAGCAGCACGGCCGCCTCCCCGCCAGGCCGCGGCCCTCAGGCCGCCCCCGGCCCCTCCGCGCCTCAGGCGGGAGGCCGAGGCCGCCGGCGGGCGCGGCTCGCCCGCAGCCCCCTCGCAGAGGAGCCCGGCCCCGCGGGGCTGCGCGGCCGCGGGCGGCGGGGCCGTACCTGCGCGGAGGTGGCGAGCCCGCGGCCGAGCGCGGCGGCGGGGCGGGCGCAGCGGGACAGCATGGCGCGGCGGCGGCTCCGGTGACTCCAACGACCTCCACGGCACTGCGCCTGCGCGGGAAAGCCGGCGGGGCGCTCTCGCGAGACTCGCCCCGGCGCGGGGAGAGGAGGAGCCGGGCGAGAGCCGGGGGGGGGGTGTGACGTCACCGCCTAGTGACCGCCGGGCGTCCTCGCCCTAGCAACGAGGGGAGGCGGGGGAGGGGGGGGCGGGGCGCAGGCGGGCCGCGCGCCGCTGTTGCCGCGGCAACGGCCCGAGGCGGCGCTGCAGCGAGAGGCGGCGGGGATGGCGGGGATGGTGCTCTGCGAGCCCAGCCAGCTCTACAACATCCTCAACCAGAGCCGGCAGACGCCCCGGCTGGCCGAGCACAACTACCTCTGCCTGCTGGGTGAGCGCGGGCCGGCCCCGGGCTGGCCCTGCCCCGGGGAGGGGGGCTCCGGGGGCTTGCAATGACCGGGGCCTCGCTGCTAGGGCCTTTCATAGAATCCTAGCATGGCATGGGCTGGAAGGGACCCCAAGGGTCACAGAGCTCCAACCCCCTGCCACAGGCAGGGACACCAACCTCAGGCCTGGAGCTACACAAGGTTGCCCAGGGCCCCATCCAACCTGGCCTTGAACACCCCCAGACACGGGGCACCCACCCCCTCTCTGGGCAGCCCCTTCCAGCCCCTCACCACTCTCTCTGCAAAGAACTTCCCCCTAATATCCAGTCTAACCCTTCCTTCCTTTAGCTTCACTCCATCCCCCTTGTCCTGCCAGTCTCTGCCCTTGAACAAGCTGATTCCCCTCCTGTTCCTCTGCTCCCTTCAGGGACTGGCAGGCTGCAATGAGGTCCCCCCACAGCCTTCTCTTCTCCAGGCTGACCCAGCCCAGCTCCCTCAGCCTCTCTTTGTAGGGCAGCTGCTCCAGCCCTCTGAGCATCTCCGTGGCTCCTCTGACCCCTCTCCAACAGCCCCACATCTTTCTTGTGTTGGGCCCCAGCTCTGGACACAGGATCCAGCTGGGGCCTCAGGAGGGCAGAGCAGAGAGGGACAATCCCCTCCCTGTCCCTGCTGCCACCCCTCTGCTGATGGAGCCCAGGATCCCATTGGCCTTGCGAGCTGCCAGAGCCACTGCTGCTCATGTTCAGTTTCTCATCCACTGTGACACCCAGGTCCTTCTCACAGGGCTGCTCTCAAGGAGCTCTTCTCCCAGCCTGTATCTCTGGCTGGGATTCTTCCGGCCCAAGTGCAACACCTCACACTTGGCAGCGTTGAACCTCATAAGGTTCACCCGGGCCCATTTTTCCAGCCTGTCAAGATCCCTCTGGATGGCTCTTTTCCTTCTAGGGAAAGCCATCCCTTTCCCCTCTCCTCTCCCATCTCAGCTGCCGGGACTGCTCTGGTTTCTAGTTCTTCCTGCTCTGATCCGTGCCTGGGACAAACACCCTCCCTGCAGCTCGGCTGCGCAGAGTGCTGATCTGCATCTTGAATAGTGGCAGTGCACCAAGACAGGCGCCAGATGTATTGCTAAATGTTCTGGGGAGGGAGTCAGACAGTTTGGGAGTGGGGCTGGGGTCTGCCTGGTGCCCCTCTCCCCGGCTATGGGGCAGCGCAGGGGCAGGGCTGCTGGATGCTGGGAGGTCAGAGTCAGGGCCAGGCTACAGCACAGCACGGAGCACAGTGGAGCAAGGGACTGATGCTGTGAACACTGAAGCTGCTGGCATCCCTCGGCGTCACACATGGGCCCACATCTGTCTTGGCAGTTGTTAGATCCACATCAGAAAGTCTCAGTTCCTAATCACAGGCTTTCTGTGGCTGACAGCAGTGCCCAAATTCCTCCTGGCTGAATTACAAGCAGGATTCCACCTTCAAAGCCTCAGATAAACCAATTGCTCTGTCTTGGCCCTTTGTTGTTTTCCAGACGCCCGCACGCAGGGTGAATACAACCAGAGCCACATCGTTACAGCCCTCCTCATCGAGCAGGTGAGGGGATTACCCTTGCTGTAAACCTTCCCGGATTGAGCAATTAGCAGTGAGACACAATTAGTTTAAACCCCAAGGGAATTATCTCACACACACCCCCCTCCCGCCTCCTCAATTTCTGCCCCTTGGGGGGTGTGCTCTGTCCCACAGCCAAGGTGGCTGCAGGAGTGGCACACTGTGTGTCGGGGGGGGAACATTGCACAAGAACCGGCTGTGTGTCACAGAGGACACTGTGGGCATCATCCGTACTGCTGGTGAAGCAATCCAGCAGGGTTTGCGTCATCCCTGAGTTAACCGGGTCTTTCAGAGTCAAGTACAGACAGTGCCAGCCCCTTCCCCGAGCTACAGCCTGCTCACTCACAAGAAGCGGGTAATGCTGATGCTGCAGACGAGGTGTAGAGCTTCACTCCTGACAGAACTCCTCTGTGGTTTTGGTAGAGTCCTTCAGGACGGTTCCTGGTACCGGATTCCAAGGAGCTGAGGTGTGTCAGGTACTGTGTGGTGTATGACTGCGACACCAGCTCTTTGGATTGCGTTGACAACGAGGAAGAGGAGACAGAGAAAGGTACTTGTGACTCATGTCGGCCAAGACCTCACCACAGGGTAGACATTCTTCCCGTTCCTCGTGTCATTTGATGAGCCCATTGGAAGGGATGCAAATTTACCCAGTTTTATTTGAAAAAAAACCCCAAAACATCTGTGCTGTGCCTCTGCTTTTTCACTGATTCAAAAATCCAGATTCGATTTCAGAGCTTCCTGCCTGTGGCCTGATCCTTCCAAAGCTCCTTGGCACGTGCAGGGAACGGATCCTTTGTGAGCTTTCTTGTTCCCATCTCACTGAGATTTGGCTCACCCAACGTTTGCCTTTCAGGGAGCAGTGCTTCTCCAGAAGGTGAGAACACTGACTCGAGTTCCTGGTGTTCCCAGAGTGAGTGCTTCCTCCGAACACAAAGCTTCCACCCCCTATTCAAAAAGACCTGGCTCTAATGAAGGTCGTGATCTGCTGGTGTTCACAGGGCAATGTGAAGAGCTGGGAAATTCTCCTCATAATTGTTCGGTCTTCCTTGAACCGTGGAAATGTTTAGCTTCTGCACATCCTTTGGCAAGGAGTTCTGTGTGCAGAGCCACCCCTGTGTGTTTGTTTGGCCCCTATTGGCTTTATAAAGGCCACTAGAGTTTAAGCAAAGAGTTACATCACTTTTTAAATGAGGAAAAAAACCCCAACAAGCCTGGGAGTGTATGAGGAACGACCAAAGCCAGCGTGTCCATAAGTGCTCAGCGGTGAGATGGTAGCAAGGGAAGGTGTGAAGAGCCAGGAGCAGGTCTCTGCTGTGCTGCTCTGTTTCTGAAGCAGACACAGCTGGAGGCGAGCGGGATGGATGGATCCCTTGGGAGAAGGAGGGGGAGCAGGCCTCACACGTGACTTGCCCTTGCACGTGTGGAGAATTCATTCCAGATCCACCCCCCCCTGCCTAAAGCAGACTAAAGAAAGGGGCCTCCTCAAAACGAAGATTGTTAGATGGAAATCAATCATTAGTGCTATTACAAGCATTTCCCATCGAATAACAGGGAGGGGAAAAGAACAAAATCCTTTCCCTGGACCTACAAATGAAACAGGGGAGGAATAAACGGTGGGGACAAGAGGGGAAAGGCCACAAATCTCGGCCCTGCCCTCCAGCAGCAGCTGAAGGACACATCTAGCTTTTAACAAGGCTTTCTGCAGACCTAGGGGTGAAATGGAGCCTGGTGTCGGGGGCAGTGGGCCAGATTTAAGATTGCACTCTGAACCTGCCCTGGCAAATAACTTTTCAACCTCCTCAGGTGCTGAGGAAGGAGCAGCCATCCAATATGCCAGAAGCTTACAGGAGTTCACCCTCTATCCCGTGCTCATCCTGAGGGGAGGATACAGGCTTTTTTCTGCTCGCTATCACTTCCTGAGTACTCAGAAGATACTGTGGATGCCTCAGGTGAGATGATGCTAATTTGGAGGTAGAAGACATTAGCATTCATATTCAGCTGGTGATGGCTAATGGATTCAAGGCCTAAACCCGGTATCAGAGAAATTAAATGTAATTTGAGTTACTGTGCCCGGTCTGTGTGTCACCACTAATTCTTTTACAGCCACACTTTCCCTTTCTTTATCCTTCCTCTGTTGTGCAAGAGAAAGCTCATGGAAACAACCTGGGAAGGCTTCTCCCATAGCCCCGAAACCAGCCTGTGGGAGAGCACAGAGAACAGCAGCCGGTAGGAAATGATGAACCAGCAGGTTCCTCTCAGGTGTGGTTGGCTGGGACAGCACAGAGCACGTGTTGTCAGGCAGAAGTACAGTTCCTACCAAGCACTGTGCTCCATGTCTATAAAGCTTCTCATCAGGAAGGGTCACAAAGGAAGTGCTGGTGCATTGTTCTGCCAGGCCCTCAGCTCAAGAAGGTAATAGAACTCCTTGAAAGAGCCCAGCACAGGGCCACAGAGATGGTGGGATGGAACCCCTTCCTTATGGGGAGAGGCTGGGGTAGCTGGGCCTCTTTAGCCTGGAGGAGACTGAGGGGTGACCCTATTAATGTTTATAAATATGTAAGGGGCCAGAGTCAGGAGGACAGAGCCAGGCTCTGCTCAGGGATGGCAGTGACAGGACAAGGGGCAGTGGGTGAACTTCCCCATCGGATTCAATCGGCCCCCGAGTCCCTCCTCACCCCTCAGTTTACGCTGCAGCTCCCCATTGCACTGAATTGTCTAAAGCTGCTGCCTCGTCCTGCTGCCCGTTGCCTGGGGATCCGTTTGGAGGCACCATGGGCTGTGTGTGTATTTCTACTCTCAGCCTTCCCTCTGCAGACACCAGCAGCATGTGTGTTGTGCTGCTGCAGGACACCTGCAGCTCTGTGGCAGATGATTTCATGGCACCTTCCCAACAGCACCCAGGGAGAACATCAGATGCACCCGTTAGGCCGCACTCCTTCCGGACAGCGAGAAGAACACCTGCCGCCTCCTGTTCAGTTAGGAGCTGGTTCAAGTCATGCCACAACGACAGCAACCCTGTTATTCTCACTAAATCTAGGAAAGAATCCAATATGCAGAAAGCCCAGGTGCTGAAATGAATCATCACAGGGCAATGTGGCACATGGGCTGCTGGCGAAGCGTGCGTTCCATCTCCACATGACTTCTTGTTTGAGAACATCCCGAGCCAATGGGAGCAGACACACTCTCTAAACTGAGCCTATGGTTTCTCTCTGGCAGGAGCTAGACAACTTCCAGACGTACCCTGTGGAAATCCTGCCTGCAGAGTTATATATGGGCAGCTTCAAGCAGGCCTGTGACCAGCAAATTCTGAAAGATCTGAAGATCAAAGCGCAAGTTACCCTCTGGGAGCAGCCTGCCACGCCGTAAGTTACACAGCTGAGGTGTCCCCCACCAATAGCTGGGGCTGAGAGGGAGAGCAGCACAGCACCAGAGCCCATCCCCAGAGGCAGCAGTGCCTGCAGACCTCCGAGGAAGACTCTGGTTGTGGAAGGGCTCTGCAGATTCAAGTGCTGTTTCGTTAGCCCAGCAGCAAGGCAGTCTGCAGCCCTCTGCCATGACAGGCTGTGCTGGGGGAGCAGGACAGGGAGGCCCTTGGCAGTTTGAGTCTAGCATGTGCCACTGTCCTTCAGGCAGAACCTCCAGCTCCAAAGAGTTTGCAGAGCAAAATCTCACAAACGCAGCAGTGTGAAAGCTGAATCAGCACTGCTTCACACTGCTGGTCTGCTTCCTCCCTCCCTCCCTCCCTTACCTGCCCGTGCCATTGTGCCCAGGCTGTTGGCTGTGCTGGAAACACCTTTCACACTGTGAAAAACCCAGTGGCATTTCTCACAGCGGTGACCAAAGCAAAGTAACAAACCCAGTCAGTGACCAGCAGATACTTCTCATGCCTTTGGCTCCAGAGGAAATCATCAAAGGTCTCCACAGGATGGGTGATCTTCCCATGCCCTCTGCATGACACACCTCACAGTTCAGAGAATCCTCACCAACGTTTTTCTCTGTTAAGAGGTTGTGGAAGGAGAGGGATGCTGGTGTAGAGAGACATGAAGTGATCTGGGGAGGGCTTTGTTCACCAGTGTAGAGAGCCAGGAGGTAAACTGGGAGGGCTTTGTTCACCAAACTGCCAACACACATGCTATGAAGGCACTCTTCCTTTCAAGGCAGCTGTTTTCATCAGCTCTCAGGTGAAGGAAGTTGTAGGTTAAGTTAAGACATCGATGCTGATACCACGTGGAATGGCAAATTGGCAATTAAACTGGTTCTGTATCACAAGCACCTCAGTGTCTCACCATAACAAAGCCCTTATCATAATGTTAATGAGGATGATGATGAAAAACTCACACATGCAACAACAAACAAAATGATCAGCTTGTCTCCAACAAACACCCTTTTTCAAAGCTGCTTCCCTGGTTCTGCTCACTCTGTGTGCTCTTTTTCCAGGCCTGCAGAAGGTGGAACACATCTCCACATCGCCGTCCCAGACTCACTCGAAGCAGATCTTTTCTCTACCTTTGCCACCATTTCTCATTTCATAGGTGAGTTGTTCCTACTCTGGAATTCCTGGGACCTTGCTCACTGTTAGATGGGAGTGACTGCAATGCAGTCCCACAGGAAGCTCAGACAGGAGGGTCGTAATCTTCCAAGATCAGCACACTCCCAAGCAAGCCCACACCCTCATGGATACCTGGTGGACACAGAGGAGGTTTTACAGGGCGTCCCAGACTGATGTTCCTGCCACCTTAAGGAACACCTCACTCTCTGATAACAGCTTTCAGCTAGATCTCAGAAGGCTTTGCTGTAGGATGTCTACCAGGGCTTCATAGGATTCCCTCCTCTTCCTTTGTTCTTAAACACAACCCTTTGACACTTACCAGCCCAAATCTTCAACCCCCAGAGCTTTATTTGAACAGGCTTTGGAGAGCTTACAGCAGGGTGCTGCTAACTATGTGATGTGCAGGCTGAGGGAGACTTTCAGGTTAGACAGCATAGACCTGCCTTGGGCTGATTATATCAGGGAGGGCAAGAAAAAACACACTCTTCAGCTCAGTGCCTGCAGCAGCACAGCAGATGTAGCTCCTGCAGCTCCATCCTGGGATGCACCCAACCCCATCACTATCTTTTATCGTGCTGACGAAACGCCACCTGCTACAGACCAGGTGTCACAGAGAGCCAGGGGAAAAAGGCACCCCAAACCCCACAGACCTGACAGCTGGACACAAACAAGGAACCAATCCTAGAGGAAAGAACTTTGTAGTCCTGAACTGGATGTGGTGCTTTGCCTGTGCTGAAACCCAGAGAGCAAAATCCACTCGCATGCCCCAGGTTTGTCCCACTAGTACTGCAGAAGGAAGTGTCCTTCTCACATCAGCTCATGGAAGTTTCCAAAACAGCCTGTAAGTGTTTACTAGCTGTAGCTCTTGTGGAAGTGTGTACTGTTTACTCGATACTCTAACTGTTTACTTGACCATCTAGAGTAGGTGACTTGAGCTGGAATGGTTATGGGTGAGCGCCAGACTAAAGCTCTCCACACACTCTTGGAGCAGTGTGGCTGTCCTCATGCCATGTGTATGTTGGAGTAAGGCCCTTTCTGCTCAGGTTTCAGAACAGAACTAGTATGTTGTGATAGAGAGAAGTCAGAAGACTCTGGTTTAGAGCCTAAAGAAGGAAACACAAAACCCCACAACCTCTTGACAGCAGTAAAAGGGGAAGCTTTGCCCTCTGCGTCGAGTTGCTGATACTCTGAAGGCGTGTCATGCTGCCTGTTTGGGAGAGGGAGGGAAAGAATTCAAGAGGTTATTAATAAAATATAGAATCATTCAGGCATGGTTAGCAGAGGCGATGTGCTTAGGAGCGAGTGGCAGCACCCTCTGGGCTCAGCTTTCAGGGGGAGCTTGTTTGCCAACGTTAGCAAGTCTCACTGCGAAGCATCCACCATGGAACCATCATAAACCCAGCCAGCCAGCTGGCACCTGCAGGCTTCCCCACGGGGGGGGCAAGGGGTTGGGAGGCTAAGTCCTCTCCAGCTTGAGAGCTGGTTCCTCCTGCTTCAGTGTCGAACAGCTGGGCTGGTGTCCATCAGAAGTGGCAGTGCTTTGCAACCTGCTGGGGAGGAGCTGGAGCAGCCCATGCGCTGCTCACCACAGCACGCTAGGCCGCTCCAGCTATCCGAGGTAAAGGTGACACTGGGCTCACTGGTCTGTAATGCAGCCGTCAGTGGTCGCTGGGTTAGGTTCTGGCCCATCAGAGCCAACGCTGTAACTCAGTGGATCTTTAAGAAAGGCCAGTTCTTAGAGAAATCATAGCTGGCTGTGCCCATCTGCTGCTGTCAGGGCTCCTGAGGGCTTCTGTCACTCAGGCTGCTCTCCTGGCAGCTGTCACTGAACGACAGTGTGACTGTGCAGTCGGAAGCTTCATTTCCCAGACCGCTGATCTGTGGTTGGCATTTCTTCACCCAGACGCTCAGCTGCACCACGGAGCGGTGCTGGTCTGCTCCAGCCTGGGGATAAGCCGGAGCAGCACAGTGACCATGGCCTACCTCATGCACTCCTGCCTCTTCTCCCTGAAGGTAACACCGCTGCTGTGTTTCCCACAGAGTCCCTTGGGGCTGCAGTTTGTGTCTGATTCTTGAGCCTCGTTAGTGCAGTAATGAGAAAGATGTTATCAGGGCTTTCATGCAGGCTCTCCACCTGATCCTGTAACAGATTCTGTTGCTGCAGACTGTATCCTCTTCATGCTGCTTAGGATGTGGTTTAGGTGGGATTTGGGATCTGTGGGTCCTCACCTGGGCACCTGTGATGTTCTCACATTTCCCTACTTAACTACAGGGCTATAGAAATAAAACTGTGCTCACAGCCCTTAGTGTTTCTGCTCTCCTGGATCTCAGAGAGATCCTGGAGCAGCTTTGGAGAGAGCCTGGAAGCTCCTGGAGTTAAGCCCATCTCTTAATACCATGGGCTTACAGGGAGATTCAGAACCCAGCGCTTGCTCTGGGGCTCTGATTTACCGCTGGGCTCAGCAGTGCTTCTTCCAAAATCCTGTTTCATGCCTCCAGAAGCAATCCCTCCCCACAGGTAATCTGGAATGGGGTAATACTAGCTCAGGAAGGATGTGCAGGTTAGGTGGCTGGTACGCTCTGTTCCAGCACTGTGAATAATGTAAGAGAAATATGGAGCGATGGCTGAGAGTGACCCAGGTCTCACCAGGTCCCAGGTCCTGCTTCCAGGCACCATGCTGCGGTGGGCACCATCTCCAGGTACCTGCTGAGAACAGTTCCCATGGGAACTGAAAGGTGTCTCCCTAAAAAACCTTGTTTGGAAGGTGTTCCCTCCTGTAGGAGCTTGAAAGGATCAGTCCAGGCTTCACGGAAGCTGGGCCCGTATCTAATCACCTCACTGACTTTGTGCAAACGTTTGCAACACCAGAGGAAATCCCTCCCCTCTCTGTGTGCCAAGGGATAGTTTCAGGTCGAGGTTGCCAGCGGGGCTGCAGACACAATTTGATGTCTAATGCTGGGTGTGATTGCCTCTGCGCACTGATAACCAGTTACCGGAGGTGCCTGCAGTGGTGGTGCAGAGGTCAAAGGCTGACCCTTGGGATGTCAATCCCCTGGCAGCAATAGGTCGGTCTCAGTGTTTCACCAAGTGCCAGCAAGAAGAAGGAAAGGCTGACGCAGCAGAGGTGTGCTGGGAGGTGGAGCGTGTCCACTGTGGGCTGGGCAGAGCTTCCCCCAGGGATCCCCCTGGCAGAGGAGGCTGCTTCTTGCAGATGGAAGCAGTGCCACAGATCCCTGTGTGACCCTTCACCCCTTCTAGGCCAAGAGCTTCCACAGCTTCCAAAGACACGGATGCTGCAGGAGGCAGAGTGGGGTTGTGTGACCCCTTATTCTGCTAGAATGGGTGTGTGAGTAGCTCTGCTGAGTTCAGGGGAGCTAGAGACATCCCCACCATGGGCCCAGAGGAGTAAATATAGGAAGATGAGCCTTGGAGCCTGCAGAATCCTTGAGATTAGAAAAACAAACCAGGGGAGAGTTTTCTCCTAACCTTTGGTCTCGTTATGCTGAAGCAATCCAGGGAAGGAGACTCCACACCCCCGGGCAGCCTGTCCCAGGGCTCCCTCACCCTCACCGGGAAGTTCTTCAGCATATCTGCAGGTTCCAAGGCAGGGAGTAATTACAGGCTGTGTCTGCAAGCACAGCTCCTCCGGTGAGGCCCTGAGATTCAGCTGCTTTGCTTCCCCTCTGCTTACAGAGAGCTTGGGACCACGTCCTGAAGTGCAAACCAGACGCCAGGCCACACCGGGGCTTTGTGAAACAGCTCTCGGACTGGGAGAGCCGCCTCTACGGGATCCCCATCACAGACATCTCTGAACCCCACTACTGAGAGGCAGGGAGGGGGCACGGGCCCTGCCCACAGCACCCTGTCGGGACAAAGTGACTCCAACTCTGTTCAAGAAGCATTGTGGCAGCATGGGACAGCCTCCATCCTGAGCGCCACAGCACTCGGGACGGGCTTGGGAACCATTAGGGAACCGCGCCTGTGCTGCAGAAGGGGGTGTTGTGTGTGTGTGTGTGTGTGTGTCCAGCCTGGAGAAGAGAAGGCTGTGGGGGGACCTCATTGCAGCCTGCCAGTCCCTGAAGGGAGCAGAGGAACAGGAGGGGAATCAGCTTGTTAAAGGACAGACACTGGCAGGACAAGGGGGATGGATTAAAGCTAAAGGAAGGAAGGGTTAGATTGGATATTAGGGGGAAGTTCTGTACAGAGAGAGTGGTGAGGGGCTGGACCAGGCTGCCCAGAGAGGGGGTGGGTGCCCCGTCCCTGGGGGTGTTCAAGGCCAGGTTGGCTGGGGCCCTGGGCAACCTTGTGTAGCTCCAGGCCTGAGGTTGGTGTCCCTGCCTGTGGCAGGGGGTTGGAGCTCTGTGACCCTTGGGGTCCCTCCCAAACCCGGCAGGGGGTTGGAGCTCTGTGACCCTGGGGTCCCTCCCAGCCCAGCCCAGGCTGGGATGCTGGGATTCTATGGTACAATTTCCAAGGAAAATCAGGATGAAGCTGCCCTGACCCCGCCCACCCCTTGCCCCGCCCATAACTATTGTCCGGGCCCTACAGGCCCCGCCCATCAGCTGCCCTATCCCCGCCCACCCCTCATAGCCCCGCCCATCTCTATTATCAGACCCCGCCCACCCCAGTGCCCCCGCCCATCACTCCCACCCGGCTCCCGCTCATCCCGCTGGCTCCGCCCATCACTGGTACCTTGGCCACGCCCATCCCTATTCCCCAGCCCATCCCTCGCTCTGTCCCCGCCCCTCAGCACTGCCCGGCCCCGCCCCCAGCGCTGTCCCCGCCCCCTCGGGGGGCGTGCCCGGAAGCGGTCCGGAGGCGCGGCCGCCCAGCGCCGCGGGCCGGGGCCGCTCGCCCGCCGCCGCCATCGCCGCCATGGCCTGCGGCGCCTCTGCCGCCGAGTGCCTGCGGGAGTGGGAGGAGCTGCAGGACGGCTACCAGCGCATCCAGGTACCGCGGGCAGCCGCGCCCCCCGGCCCCGTGCCGGCTGCGCCCCGCTGGGGAGACCCCTCCCCCTTCTCCCCCCCCACCCCCGGCACGGCGACGGGGGTCGCGGCTGCGCCGGGGGTCGCCCGGGCCCGGGGCGCGGCGGGGCAGAGCGCTGGGCTCTGCCGGCCCGGGCGGGGGGCGCTCCGGGGCGTCCGGCGGGCGGGCGGGCGGACGGACGGACGGGGCGTCGCTCGGGTCCGTGCTCAGCCCTCGTGCTCGGGCGGGGGGCTCGGGCAGGAGCCGGGCTCGGTACCCGCCCCCCGATGGACGGGGCGCGGCCACACGGGGCGCCCGGGGTCGTGGGAGCGGGGCACGGCGGGGCGGGCGCCGGGCTGGGCTCCCCATCCCTCCTCATTCCTCCCCATCCCTCCCCATCCCCTCATCCATCCCTCCCCATCCCTCCCCATCCTTCCCCATCCCTCCCCATCCCCTCATCCATCCCTCCCCATCCCTCCCCATCCCCTCATCCATCCCTCCCCATCCCTCCCCATCCCTCCCCATCCCTCCCCATCCCTCCCCATCCTTCCCCATCCCTCCCCATCCCCTCATCCATCCCTCCCCATCCCTTCATCCATGCCTCCCCATCCCTCCCCATCCATCCCTCCCCATCCCTCCCCATCCCTCCCCATCCCTCCCCCAGCCCCGCGCTGGGAGCCGGGACCCCAGCCAGCCCCCCTATCCCACCCAACACCCTGCCTGCTTCGCCCCCTCCCCCGGCACCCGCTGCCCCCGGTGCCCCATCACCCGGTGCCGGGTACCCGAGCGTTCCCACCTGCCCCGTAATCCCGGGGGAGGAGCGGGCAGGGTGCGGCTCAGCCCAGGGTCACCCGGGGGAAGGGCTGGCTGCCCGCCCACCGCCCAGCGCGGAGCGGCCGGGGCATCAGCCGCGGTTCCCTTTCCCCGCCCGCAGCCCCGGGGCAGAGCGGATGGTGCTGCGGGCACGGCCCGGCTGCGCCCAGATCTGGGGCGAGGGAGGCTTTGAGAAACCTCCTCTTGCTCCACAGGGCTGGCGGGGAAGTCCCCTGGCACCCGCTCTGCCCCCCGTGCGCAGCCCCACGGAGCCTCCTCTGGCGGCTCTGCCCTTGGGAAGAGCCTGGGGTGGCTCCGGGCTGGGTCCTGCGGGGCGGCAGCACCCCGGCTGGCACGGCTAGAGGAGCGGGCACGAAAGCTGCTCCCTCTCCCAGAGCTCCAGAGCCAGGGAAGGAGCTGACACCAGGCAAGGGCAGGACAGCTGGAGGGGTGAGCAGCGCCTGTCTGTGAGAGACCAGGGCTGTAAGTCCCTGCGGGGAGCCAGGGCTGCCCGGGATCCCTCCCTGCCCTGCACTGGAAGGAGAAGGAGCTCTTTCCCTCCCTCTTGGTTTCACCTTTCTCCCGGGGGAGCAGCTTTGAGCTCTGCTGATAAGGTGCTGGATAAGAGCAGGGAGGCTGAGCTCTGCCTGCCTCAAGGTCTGGGCCAAGGGTTGTCCTGGGCAGCCTGTAAAGCTGTGCTGGAGGTGGCGCTCAGGCCGAGGTGAGGCTGAGTTCCAGCTGACCTGGGCACGAAGGAGCACTGATCCAGCAGGCTCTCTCCTTTCCTCTCTAAATATAGCAGGAGAATGGCATCCAGCCTTACCCAGGTGCGGTTGGGTTACTGCCTCACGAGCAGCCTGGCTCAGAGCCTGACCTCTGTGTCCAGCCCCATGCACTGGCCCCTTCCAGCTTCCTGGGGGCTCAGGACGGAGCCCTGAGGGCACGAGTCAGGGCGGCACCAGGCACAGCACTGCCTGGGGGCAGAAAGAGCTGCAAATCCCATCCCAGCAGTCAAAACCCACCGCCCTCGGGTGTAGCCCATCCTCTCCCATGCCCTCCTACCCCTGTGCTGCAGCCAGAGGCTTCCCAGCCATGGGAGCATCCCCAGAGCATCCCCTCATTGCTGGCTGGACCTTCACAGCCTGCAGCTGGAGGGGGGCCAGCCATGACCCATGCACAGCAGCGGGACCAGGCTGTGCCCTAGAGATGCCCCTGTGCCTGTAGATAACCTCTTGGGGCTGGGGCCAGCCATCCCCAGCAGCTGCTCATGCCCCCGTGGGTGCAGGGGTGGCCACAGGCCGTCCCAAACACACCTGGGGGCCTGTGCTGCCTCTCACCCCACCCAGCTGCTCCGCAGGGGGAGGTAGAGAGAGTTTTTAAGAGCTGCCCCCAGGAGGGCCCTGGGGGCAGGGGCAGCCCTGGGGGCAGGAGCAGCCCTGGGGGCAGGGGCAGCCCTGGGGGCAGCTCTCAGGGGTGCTGGTCTCTCCTCTGCAGGACAATCACAAGCTGTACAAGCAGAAACTGGAGGAGCTAACCAAGCTCCAGGATGGGATCTCCAGCTCCATCGCTCGGCAGAAGAAGCGGCTGAAGGAGCTGTCCTTGTCCCTCAGAAAGTAAGCTGGTGCCCTGGGACAGCAGGGGCAGGGTGGGGAGAGCAGCAGGGACACGGCTCTGGCTGCAGCACAAACCTGGCTGGTCCAGGCAGATCGCCCTCAGCTTCCCTCTGCCCCATCTGATGCTCAGGGCGTGCAGGGCTCTGCAGGCAGCTCGAGCTGCCTCCCTCCTGCACGGAGCTCCCTCCATCCATCCTCTCTCCATCCTCCCTGGAGGAGGAGAGGAGAGCACCTGTCCACCTCACCTCTCTCTCCTCCTTTCCCTTCCTGGAGCCATAGACAGAGGAGCTCTCCCCACAGCCAGTCCTGCCTTGCCTCCAGTCACCCCCCTGCCCTTGGGGTGCCCTTGTCCCAGGCAGGGTCCCCTACTGAGTCCCACGTGCTGTTTGCACTGCAGAGGCTTCTCCTCCTCTTCCTCCCCAGGTGCAAGGGCCCTGCGAGCCCCGAGCAGCAGCAGTCCATCCAGGAGACCCAGAGCCTGATTAAAGAGAGGCAGAACGTCTTCTTTGAGATGGAGGCCTACCTGCCAAAGAAGAACGGGTAAGAGGGGCCTCCTCTGGGTGAACCTGCTGCCCCTGCTGCGGGCAGGAGCCGGGCTGAGCCCCTGCGGCCCCCCTGGCCTTCACCTGCCCTTGAACGGGGGGAGCCCCAGCGAGCTCCTGGTGCTGCAGGGAGATGCCAGAGCGTTTGTGCCAGTCACACTGCCTGGCAGCTGCGAGTGGAAAACAGCTGGGGCTGGGGCCTGGCCAGGAGAGGGGACGGCGAGGGGACAGCTCTGCCCCAGCTCTACCCCTGCCCCCAGCCCTGCTCCAGCCCTGCCCCCAGCCCTGCTCCAGCCCTGCTCCAAGCTCTGCCCCAAGCTCTGCCCCCAGCCCTGCCCCCAGCTCTGCCCCTGCCCCCAGCTCTCCCTCAGCCCCAGCCCTGCCCCAGCCCTGCTCCAGTGCCCGTCCTGACACCTCTGCTCTCTCCCCAGGTTGTACCTGAGTCTGGTGCTGGGGAACGTGAACGTCACCCTGCTCAGCAAGCAGGCCAAGTAGGTGCTTTGCCTGGCTCGGGATTCCCTTGTCCTGGGAAACAGCAGCTCCTGGGCTGAGCTGCAGACGTGGGGCTCATCCAGCCTGGGGCAGATTCCCCTCCCTTTCCCAGGTTTTGGCTGGGTCCTGTAGTGCCCTTTGGCTCTGCCAGCAGGCTGGCATGGAGCAGAAGCTCTGACAAGCTAAAGGATCCTCCAGTGAAGCCATGGCTGGGTTTCCCCTGTGTTGGGATTCCCAGGGGAGACAGACACACGCAGGGGCTGGTGAGCCCCCCCTTCCCTTAGGGAAACACTAACGGCTGGCTTTAGCCAACAAGAGCCCCCCAACCCTGTGCTGGGACACTACTGCCAGAGGCACCCAGCCAGGCAGCCCACATCCCCCTCCCCCAGCCCCCCAGGGCTCTTGGAGAGCTGCACAGCCCCCCAGGCTGCCCAGCTCTGCCAGGCGGGGGTGGTTTGGGGTGTCCCTGGGGTGTCTCACCTGTGGGAAGCAGCCTGGTGTGCTCTCCTCTCAGAAGTACCCAGGGATGAGGTTTTCCCCAGCACGTCCCAGAGGTTCCCAACAGAAGATGGCTTCAGTCCAGCCAGGTGGGCTGGGAGGACACAGACTTCCAGCAGCCACCTCCCCCCAAGCCTGTCCTCGTCCTTCCCCCCAGGTTTGCCTACAAAGATGAGTATGAGAAGTTCAAGCTCTACCTCACCATCATCTTACTCATCGTCTCCTTCTCCTGCCGCTTCCTCCTCAACTCCAGGTGAGTCTGGCTGGGCTGGTGGGCAGAGATCTCCTCCCAGGGACCAGAGCTGAGCAGGGGATCCTGACAAAGCATCCCTGCCCTGGAGCTGGGGTGGCTTTGGTGGCTGCTGCAGTCTTGCTGTGGCCGGGGTGGATGGTGGTGGAGGTCTCTGTGCCCGCAGGGTGGGTGGGTGTCCTGCAGCGATGGCCTGTGCCTCCAGTGTGTGGGTGCTGCTGCCTTTACACCCTGCTTTGTGTGTTGCCAGGGTGACAGACGCTGTCTTTAACTTCCTCCTGGTGTGGTACTACTGCACCCTCACCATCCGGGAGAGCATCTTGATCAACAACGGATCCAAGTGAGTCCCCTGGGCTCGGGGCAGGGGGCTCTGTCTGCCAGGCCAGGGAGCTGAGCCTCAGCTCTCTGCTTCCCAAGGGAGCAGCTCCCTCCTGCTCAGGGTGTATAGCAAACCCACTGATGAGCTGCAGGGGCAGAGCAACTCCCCGTATGGAGACAGGGGGGAAGGTGGAGCAGCAGTTGGGAGGCCCTGGCCCCAGGTGCTGCCTGGACCAGAGGTGCTGGGTCCTCCTGCACGGCCCTTTCATAACCAGCTCTGCTCCTCAGCATGCCCAGGGAGCCGTGGGCAGCTGGCACTGTGCTGGCTCTGCTCCCCTGACACACACCTGGGGCTTGATCCGTGCTCCAGCCCTGACAGCCCTTCCCTGTGTCCACCTTCCAGGATCAAAGGCTGGTGGGTTTTCCATCACTACGTCTCCACCTTCCTCTCAGGTGTCATGCTGACGTGGTAAGTCTGTGCCCCCTCCTCTCTTGGTTCTGGAGGTGCTGGCTGCCTTGAGCTGGGGCCAGCCCAGAGGGGTCTTTACCACCCAAACCAACTCCCTGTGTTCCCCAACGCAGCCAGCAGCACCCACGTGCGTCAGGCAGCGTCCCTGGGCTGGGGAACCAACCCCCCACGTGGCACTTCTGGGGCAGGGCTGCCTCAGAACTGTTCTGGTGGGCGCAGGGGCGAGGTGGGGGTGCCCTTACCTTGGCTGTGGGGTGGGCAGGGCTGGCAGCATCCCCTCCCAGCCCCACATCCCCCAGCGGCATCGTCTCTCCGCAGGCCGGACGGGCTCATGTACCAGATGTTCAGGAACCAGTTCCTCTCCTTCTCCATGTACCAGAGTGAGTGCTGGGACAGGGCTGGGACAGGGCTGGGACAGGGCTGGGCCTGCAGCTGGCTGTGGGGGCCAGGCACAGCTCTGCAACGCGTGGAGACCTGGCTGGAGCTGCTCACAGCTCCCTGCTCACCCTGGTGTCCCCTCAGCCTCTGTCCTGCCCTCCATCAGCACCTCGGGGTGGGCTGTGGGTGCAGAGTCAGCCCGGGCCCGATGCGGGGCGCTGCTGACCCCCCACGCTCCCCTGGCAGGCTTTGTGCAGTTCCTGCAGTACTACTACCAGAGCGGCTGCCTGTACCGGCTGCGGGCGCTGGGCGAGAGGCACAACATGGACCTGACTGTGGGTAAGCTGGGCTCTTCCCTCCCCGGCCATCCCAGTCCAACTGGGGCTGGCAGCAGCCTCCCTCCCAGCACCAGACCAGTTCACTGGCCTCTCAGCTACTGGGGAGCGATGGTTTCTGGTAAAGAGCCTCCCTGGTGACTCTGGCTCTGAGGTCAGAGTGACAGTGGCAGCAGCAGCCACGAGTGAGGCCAGAGCCCCAAGAGCAGCACCGGGGCCAGGCTGGAGCCCTGGGGCTGGGCACTCTCCTCCTCCTCTCCCAGGGATAGCTCCTTTGGGATGTGACACAGGAGCAGCTGTGGCTCCTGGTCTCCAGGTCCCTGGGGGAAGCCAACCCCCTGAGAGAAGGCCCCTCCCTCACCTCCTTAGGCTGGTGGGACACTCTGGGCTGGGGAGGGGGTGGTGGCTGCCCAGGAGCTGGGCTCCATCCGCTCCCCCAGCTGGCATAGTCTGGGTCCCCACGTGAACCTTCATCCCTTGCAGAGGGCTTCCAGTCCTGGATGTGGAGAGGCCTCACCTTCCTGCTGCCCTTCCTCTTCTTCGGGCAGGTGAGTGGGCACAAAACCTGCTGGAGCCTCAGGGGGGAGCAGAGGGGGCAGGGACAGGCTCTGGACAAGTGTGGAGCCTCCACACCTCAGCCAGGGGCATGGGGAGGGCTGGGGGCTGCAGGTTCTTCTGCCACGTGGATGATGCAGCAGGGGGCTGGCTCAGAACTCCAAACCCCTCCTGAGCTGAGCTGCCACCACTGAAGGGCCCCTGCTTCCTCAGTGGGGTCCCTGAGGCCGATGGCTGAAAGCAGCAGGCTGGGCTGGGGGCTCCTCCTGGGCTCCAGAGGTGGCAAGAAGGGGGGAGACATCCCAGCTGGGCTCTGTCCCCAGGCCTGGGGGGGTCTCACTGGGTGCTGGGCAGGCCAGCCCCATCTGGGGTTTGTGCCTGGGGGGCAGCTGGATGAGCCCCAGCACAGGTTGAGCCTCTGAAAGCAGAATTCCCCCCCCCCAAATCTCCTGTCTCCTGCAGTTCTGGCAGCTCTACAACGCTGTGACCCTGTTCCGCATGATCCAGCACCCCCAGTGCAAGGAGTGGCAGGTAGGGGGGCTGCCCTGGGGAGGGGGGCTGCCCTGGGGAGGTCCCTCCTGCTGACACGTGCTTCTGTGGCTCCCCCAGGTCCTCATGTGTGGCCTCCCCTTCTTCATCCTCTTCCTGGGGAACTTCTTCACCACCCTCCGTGTCGTCCACCAGAAGATCCAGAACAAGAACAAAGACACCAAGCAGAATTGAGGGGGGGCAGCATGGGGGGCAGCGTGGGGGGCTCCATCTCCTCCTCCCCCCTCCTTGATGCTGTCTGGACTCTGGTATCTCATCCCCCTCCTCAGAGGGCTGGGAACAGGTCAGAGCTCAGGCCCTGATGGTGAACAGGCCCTGTGGTGTGGGATCTGTGCCTGAGTTACTCACCAGGGGCACCCAGAGCTCCTCTCCTGGCTGCCTTCCCCCCAAGGGTAGGGAGCCAGGACAGCTGCTCCCCTCCCCTGTGCCCTGAGGAGCCCCACGGATGGTTCTGGGCTGAGCCCAGCTCCAGGGGTGCTCCCCACCCCGCTGCAGGCAGGGGCAGGGTGCCCAGCTTGTGTCACCCCCTGGGCCAAGGGAGGGGCCAGGGCTGGGTGCTGCTTCCTCCCCTGGCCAGGGCAGCTCCTGCCCAGGGAAGGCAGCCAGAGACCCCCCTCACCTGCCAGCCCTCGCTCCCCAGGCTGCCCCCAGCCCTCCTGCTGTGGGGGGCTGCTGGGCTGTACCCTGGTTCCTCCTCCACCTCCAGGCACCCCAGGGGCTGCCCCAGGCTGTGCCCAGCACTGGAGCTGCCCCAGCAGCTCGGAATAAAGGGAAGGTGCTGCCTTGGTCCCAGGGAGGCCCCAGCCCAGCGTGCAGCCCCAGGGGGGTGGGGAATAAACACCATCTCCAGCTGCCCCCACACCAGCCCAGGGTGCAGGGAGCAGCACTGTGAGCTCCCTCCTGGGACCCTGTGCCAGCACAGCCCCTGCCTGGGCTTTGGGCAGCTGAGGGGCCAAGCAGGGTACAGCAGGACTGCAGGGTCCCTACAGCTGGGGGGTGAGAAGCCCTGTCCTACCCTGGGAACCAAACAGCACAGCGTGCCTCACCGGAGCCCCCCATCCCTGCTGCCATCCTCATCCTCAGTGCCCAGGGCAGAGGCTTCCTGGTTCAGTCTAACCCCAGAGCTGTCACCCCTTCCCCAGGTTTCCTCCTGCTCCCCATCCTCCCCCCTCTGCACAGAGAGGGCAGGAACCAAACTACACAAACAGTGTTTTTATTCCAAGGGGAAATGTATTTAAATAATTTACAGGCATTGGACAACCTGGAAGGTTGCTGCTTCGTTTTTTTTCTTGTCTCTGCCATGATTAAATCACAAAAGATGTTAAAATAAAAACAGTATTTAAAAAATAACCATACACGGGGGGGGGGGGGGGGGGGTTTGGGGCTGGGCACAGAGGAGCAGCAGGACCCCAGGGAACAAGAAGGGCCCCTGTGGCTGGAGAGCCCCAGGAGCAGGGCTCTTCCATGGGGAGAGGAGCCATCCCCTCCCCACCGTGTGCTGGAGCAAAGGGGGAAGGAGTGGGGTGCCTGGGGGGGTCCTGGGGCACACGGCAGCTCTGTGCTCAGAGCCAGCTGCCAGCCCAGAGCTGGGCAGGAGGCACATGAGGGCAGAGTGCTGTTGCACACTGTGCCCTCCCCCGAGACCTGCAGGGCAGGGGGCTGCCAGCTCCTGCACCCCTCTGCCTGCCCCTGCCAGCAGGCCAGGGTGGGCTCCAGCCCCAGGGGATAAGGCAACACCTCACAGTTGGGGAAGGGCCCAGGAGCTCCTCTGGGTACTGTTCAACCCTCCTGCCCTGGTCAGCTGCGTCCCTGACCTCAAGGCAAATGCTGGTGCCAAGTGGTGCTCCCTGGGGTGTTGAGGGCACCACAGCTCCTGGACAACAGCCTGAGCTACCCCCCTGCCCCTCTCAACCCCTTCCACCCTCCCAGGGGGAGTGTGCTGTGGCCCAGGAGGAGTTGGGAGTGACACTGGGGTAGCTGCAGGCTGGGGACAATGCCAGCACCCACAGCAGCAGCAGGCAAGCAGGCACTTTCCACCTCCCAGGGGCCTGTCCTCCCCCAGCCCCCCAGCCCTGCCCTTAGCTCCAGACATCCAGGGAGTAGCGGCCCTTTGTCATCAGTTTCTTTACATAGTCCACGGCCTGGGGCTGGCTCATGTTCCCAAACTCAGCCACGATCTCATAGAAGGTGTTCTGCACGTCCCGGGCCATGTTCCGAGCGTCCCTGGAAACGAGGGGACAGCACATCAGAGCCCCAGTTGCCTCCCAGCACCCAAAAGGGGGTTGCTCACACTGGCCCCCCTGCCTGCCTGCTCACCCTGCCCCAGAACAAGGGCAGCACAACCTCCCAGGGCTCCTAAGGCAGTCACGGGTCAGCAGAGACACGAGCCTGAGACCAGGACCCAAAGCCCCTGCCCTGGACCTACCCACACACGTAGATATGAGCATTCCCATCGTTAACCAGCTTCCAGACATTCTCCTTGTTCTTCTTCAGCAAGTGCTGGACATAAACCTGGCAGGGAAAAGCAGAGGGGTGAGCTGAGAGGGGCACAGCCCTGGTGAGGGAGGGGGAGCCAAGCCCATGCTGGGGGCTCCACAGGCCAGCGGAGCAGCAGGGTGCTCCTGGCTCTGCCACGGGCCTTGCCCAGCATCGAGGCTCAGGCTGGGAGCCCTGGGGGCTGGGCTGTGGGGCTGTACCTTCTCAGCCTGGTCCCTGGAGAAGGCCACGTGGAGCTGGGTGAGGACCCCCTCCTGCTGGAAGCGGCCCAGCTCCTCCCGGTACAGGTAGTCCTCTCGCTCGCGGCGGCAGCCGTAGTACAGCACCGTCTCGCCCACCTCTTTGCCTGCAGCCACACAGCACCCATCAGCCTGCTCCCCGCACACCCAACCCGGCCTTACCCCCCTCTCCCCTCATCCCACTGACCCAGGGGACACGGTTGTGCCACTGCTGCTGCTTGGCAGCTCGAGGCCGATCGCCACAGGGAGCCCTGCGCTCCAGAAACGAGCCAAGTGACCTGACTGGTTACTCACAGGCCTGGCTCAGGTCTGTCTGCCCCCCCCAGCCCCCCTCAGTGGCCAAGAGAAGGACAACACGTCCTCACGCTGGGGACAAACCACGTTGCCACTGCTCCCCCAGCTCCCCCCACTCTCAGACCCACAGCGATGCCACCAGCACACCCCAACCAGCCCCACAGAGCCTGGTCCCGCAGCAGCCCCAGTCCCACGCCAGGCACTCACCCTGCTGCTTCAGCCAGGCCCGCTCCTGAATGAAGCCGAGGAAGGGGGCTATGCCAGTGCCCGGCCCCACCATGATGACGGGCGTGCTGGGCTTGAAGGGCAGGCGGAACTGCGACTTCCTGACGTACATGGGCACCAGGGAGCTGCTCCCGTTCTCGGCGGGCGCCTTGCTCCGCAGCCAGCTGGTGGCCACCCCTTTGTTCAGGCGCCCCGTCTTGGTCTCGTACTCCACCGTCACGGCACAGATGTGGATGGAGTTGGGGTGAACCTGAGGGGACGGGACGTCAGCACCAGGCAGCCAGGGACCCCCGGGGAGGGAGGCAGCCAGGGACCCCCGGGGAGGGAGGCAGCCAGGGACCAGTTTAACCTAACAGCTCTTCCCCTCCTGGGGAGATGAAACCTCCCAGTGTGCCCCATGTGGGGCTTCTGCCTTGCACCTGACTCCTCACAGCAGCCTGAGCCGGCCTTGGCATCGCCAAGAACCTCAGGGCTTCAGGCACAAAGCTGTGAGTGAGTTTTGACCAACCCTTAAAACACCACTTGGTTTCCAAGCCCTGAAAGCAAGGCCTGTGGGTGAGGGGCAGCAGGGGGGATGGGGGTGGGAGGTCAGGGTGCAGTCTGGGACCCTCTGCAGACCCTGCAGAAGTTGGGATAAGCCCCTCTTCTCGTGCAGAGGTAACAAAAGCTGCCCCCCCTCACTGAAAGAGTCACCAGGGCAAAATGCCTGTGACCTGTCCCCATCTGAGAGGGGGGGACAGCGGCACGGTGCAGCTGCAGCGGACCCCTGGGAAGCAGGACCCCCCACCCCGGGAAGCAGGCCCCCCCCCACCCCGGGAAGCAGGCCCACCTTGGAGGAGGAGGCGATGGAGTAGTACCGCGCCTGCAGGCGGGGCAGGAGCTCGCACAAGTGGTCGATGGGGGGGCGCAGCGAGGGCATGTCCTGCAGGATGGCCAGGATGTTCCTCCGGGCCTCCACCACCCAGCTGAGGTAGAGCGCCTGCCAACAAGGAGGGCACACACCCGTGACTCCCCCAGGCTCCCCAAAGGGGGTGCCCGACCTCGGGGGCAGCTGGGATCCCCCAGCAGCCTGGCTGGAGTGCTGCGGGTCCCACCTTGCCCTCAGCAGCAGACGAGGCCATCTTGCGGAGCCGCTCCTGCTCGCCAGTGTCCGTGGCGTACTGGGCCAGCTCGTAGAGCACGTTGGTGCGGGGCGGGTTGGTGATGTCCAGGTAGTAGGTCAGGGCTGTGCGGTAGGACGTGGGGCAGGGGAAGGGATGTTTCTTGTTGGATTCCTCTGGAGAGGAGGGACAGAGAAAAGAGAAAGTTCAAAGTCAGCCAGTGTGTGCTGCTGTGAAGAGACCTCATGGCAGCAGCTGCGTGAGGTGCAGGAGAGCTGGAGAGCAGAGGAACTGCTTCAGGGAGGGGGGAAGTAGCCCAGGGCTCAACTGGCCTCTTGGACAGAGCCAGATCCCAGCTCCCTCTCCCAGTAGCCCATTGCCCAGGGGTTATCAGGAAAGCCCACCCCTACAGAGGCACTAGCATACCCCAGGCCAGGCACAAGGGCGGCTCTCCATGGCTCACACACCTACACCTCCTCTGGATCTGGCCTCAAAAGCATCCCTCACCCCCTGCAGCCACGGGCTTTAGTGCCCACCCTTGGGAAAGGGAAGCACCAGCAGCCACAGCGGAGCCCTTCAGCTCAGCAGAGGGCCTTAGGGGACAGAGAGTGACACACACAGGGGCTGCAGGCTCCAGTAGTGCCCTGAGGCTCTCTGGAAACCAGGAGCTTTCCCAGGCACCTGGGCCAGCACAGCCCATGGCCCTGCTCAGGCCAAGCTGCTCCAGGGGAAAGACAGGCAGCAGCTGCCCCCCTCCCTCCTGCCAGAGGCTGAGAACACACCCCAGCAAAGCTCTCTGTATCAGCACAAGCGCTCCCTCCTGGCAGATCAGTCCCTAAGTCTGCACCTCCTCTGAGGACCCAGCAGCAGCATCTCAGACACGAAGGCCCTGCTGAGCCCTGGGGCAGGCAGGATGTCCCAGCAGGCTGATGCTCTGTGATTAGGAGTGTGCTGTTACATAATTTGTTGTGGAATGGGCACGCTAAGTGCATTTCACAACTGACCCACTTCAGCTGGCTCCCAGCAAGCAGGCACCATGCTGGAGCGGCCACGGGACGTCTCTGGCTGCCTGGAGGTGATTCTGTCCTGCCCACCAGAGCAGGAACCAGAGGCCCCAGCTGAAGAACTGCTGATGTTCAGGGGTCACCCCTACTCACCGTCCAAGTTGTTCAGGGACATGATCGTGTCCAGATTCGTGCCCAGGATCTCACCGATCTGGCTCACCAGAGAGGAGTCGTTGGCTGGGTACACTGCCACGTGGTCCCCAGACTCGTACCTGGCAGGAGAGCAGCAGGACAGCAGATGACACACCAGCACTGCCATCGAGCAGCTGAGCTGGCCTGGGCTGCTCAGGTAGAAGGTAAGTGTGCTGGTGCATGGGGCAGCAGGCCAACCCTGAGATCGGAGCTGCTGCACCGTGCCTGCACCCTCGGGGCTGCCGAGGAGCCAGCAGGAACAGCAGGAAGGACCACTGAGGAGCAACAGTTCTAAGAACCAGTTTGGTTTTCACATGGGGCCTCCAAGATGAAGGTTGTTTTGAAGGACTTTGACGAGGCCAGCCTCCCAGCGAGGACAGGCCAGCTCCCCAGGAGGCAAGGCACACAGCTGCTCAAAGCCTCCGCAGGATTTTAGGTGAAGTCACCCAGATTCAGGGCTCTCACAAGCACACAGAGGAATTTCACCAGTGAGAGTGTTTTTAAGAGGGCTTTACTCCTCCTATCCTTGCACGGCAAAGCCAAGCATGAGCCATCCCCAGCTCCTCCCTCTCATGGCTCATCTGCTCCCTCATTTTGGAATGACTCCTAGAGAACTCTGCTCAGGTAGCACAGGGATGTGCTGCCAGCTCTGGAGAGGCCCGTGGCAGCCAGCTGGCACTGCCCGAGCCAGGAGAGAGTCCTGACCCTGGGTACCTGGTACAGGAACCCAGAGGGGCAGCGCTAATTATGAGAACAAGGTCCTCTTCTCAAGTGCCAGATGTGGCCAGTGCCACCCCCTCACTCCTGGCTCCTGTGGAAGGCTGTTCCTGCTAAAACAGAGGACCAGTTTCCTAGGGGGAGCTACCTGATTTTGGAATTGGAGATATCCAGCTCCAGGTGCATAAGGTGTCGCTCTCCACCCTCGTTCAGCTTGCGGTTCACCGTGACCTGGGCCAGGAAGGGGTTCTTGGCATCAAACGGCCTAGAAGGAAAGACATTGATCCTCAGGATGACTCTCCCAGGCTCATGGCACTTTCCAGAGCAGGCTCCCATGACCTGAGCACGGGGCAGTCCCAGCTCCTGTTTCCAAACACCCCGCAGCACAAACTGCCGTCCCACTGCCACCCGCCCTGGCAGAGCAAACCCACCACCTTCCATCCAAGCACAGCCCAGCAGCCAACACCTCCTGTCCCACTAAGGACAAGTGACACAAGAGTAGATGGCAGGGCATGTCACATCCCAGAAAGGTGTTTCAGTTTGGAAATCACGTATGCAGCTTATCTCCCAGAGTGAAACTCCAAGCAGCCCCCACACGTTAGGTACTGGGGTGGGGAAAGGCTCCCAGTGACCTGGGCTGCCAGGAGCCAGCCAGGCACAGCCACCTCCTCCCACGCTGATGAGCTGGTAATGGGGCAATCACAGAATCACAGGCTTGGAAGAGACCTTTGAAGATCATCCAGTCCAACCATTCCCATCCTAAGCTAAACCAGATCCCTGAGCACCTCATCTCCCCTTTTTTTGAACACATCCAGCCCCTCCCTGGGCAGCCTGCTCCAGGCCCTGACAACTCTTCCAGTAACAGGTTTTTTTCTAATATCTAATCTGACCCTGCCCTGGAACAGCTTGAGACCATATCCCCTTGTCCCATCTCCTGTCCCCTGGCTGAAGAGACCATCGCCCACCTCTCTGCACCCTCCCTTCAGGTAGTTGTAGGTGGTGAGAAGGTCTCCCCTCAGCCTCCTCTTCTCCAAGCTAAACAGCCCCTGAGAATCCCAGCAAAGACCCCAGCCCGTTTCTCTGGGGCAGCCATCTGCACATGGCTGCACTGCAGACCACTGCCTGTGCAGAACATGCTGGAAACACCGAGGGCTCCATGGGTGGAGGCTGCCCCACGCCCAGCCCAGGGAGGTCTGGCACTCACGGCTTCTGGTTCTCGTAGCTCTTGAGCCGCCCCATCTCCCCAGTGTAGACCCTGCTCACGTTCACATCCGTGTGCACCACCAGCTCGTACTGCCGGATGCTGGGGGGAGAGAGCAGAAGGTCAGGCACAAGGTACAGCTGGAGACACCAGCTGCTTCGCTGGGGCTGTGGCGGTTCAGATACACCCCTGCACAGGCACAGCCCTCCAGAGACACCAGGGAGCAGGCACTGGGCTTGCTGCATTGTCTAAGAGGAAACATCAGCTTCACACAGAGCATCACAACCCAGCACAGCCATCCAGAGAGGAACTGCACCCACCACACCCCCTTCAGAACAGGCATCGGGGCTCAGACTCACACCAGGACGGGCCCCAAACAGCCCCGCTGGCTGAGCCACCCCACACGTGCCCTCTGCGGTCTGGGAGGGGAGGTGGCACACAGGAGAGGGGACAGAGCTGAGGGCTGATGGCACAGCCAGAGGTGGTCAGTCCCTCTGACACCCAGAACCTTCCCTCTTACCCACCTGGACTCTTCTCCTGTGGCCTCCACCCCGAAGTGCTCACACACCGCCGGCCAGAACTGCTCCCTCCAGGTGATGAAGTCCTCTTCCAAGCTAGCCAGGGCAAAAGAAACACTTGGTAACACTGCCCAAGGGGAGCAAAGAGCTCTTCCCAGAGCAGCCACTGTGATTCCCTATGGCCCTTCCCCCTTCACCATGGGAAAAGACATCTGCCCTTGGACCCAGGCAGCTCTGGCACCTCCTCCACATGCCCACAGACCAGGAGAGCATCTTCAGGGCACTAAGTGGGTGGGAGGGAACTGTTCCTACAACAGCCACCCCTCCCTTCACCAGCTCTTCCAAGGAAGGCTTTACTGCTCAGGCGTGGTCTTTAACCCACCCCACTCCCCCTTGCCCACAGGCCACCTTCCTGAAAGGCTGGTCCCAGCATGGCAGTGCCTGTTTGCCTGGGCTCAGCACCTCCCTCTGATGGCATCTCACAGCCCTTGGAGGCAAAGCCTCAGGTTGATGTCATTTCCCTGGATAAGCTGCTACCCACAGGGTGCTCAGGTGAGCACGGAGGGGTCAAACCACCCCCTTCCCCAGTCCTTCTCCAAGTGGGAAAACTGCTGCCTTGCACCATACAGCAAGCAGTTCACAGGGAGATGGAGCTTGTCTCCTCTGTGAGCTATCCACACAGGCTGAGTTAGCAGCAGGGTGAGGGCAGAGGCTGCAAAGCCTCCCCAAGTACCTAACTATGGTCCTCTAAAGCTAGCTGAGACCTCACCAGGCACAGGACCCCCTAGGATGCTTGAAGGGACCTGTCTGTGGGAGAGAGGCCAGAGTCACACACTCAGAGCCACACCAGCTCCCACAACTAGCCCTATGGAGTTCACTGATCAGTAGCAGAGCCAACTCCCTGCCCAGTTCCCTTCCACGATGCTTTAGCCAGCTCTGAGCAGCCTCTCAGCCAAGCTACTCACTTCCCATCGTCATCTCCCAGCCCCAGTTCGAAGATGCGCTGGGCTCCAAGCTCCTCCAGTCTCTTGTCCACATACTTCCCCATGGCATTGAAGTGCTCATAGGTCTTGTTGCCCAGCCCAAAGACCTGGAAGGGAACACTGGTAAGTGTGGAGAAGCAGGGACTGGACCTTTCCCATCCACCTGGCATCCTCTGGCCAGCACCACCAAGCAAAGGACACTGAGGAAAAAGCATGGAAGGGTCAGCAAGAGCTCTCCCAGCTCCCTGTCAGCTATCTGAGGACTTTCTGAGTCAGAAACTACCAAGGAGAGTGTCTGGCCACCACCACCTGCCCTAGGCCAGGCCTCAGGCACACCAAGAGGATGCTCACGCACTGATCTCCTCAAGGGACCAGTAAGAACTGGGACTGCCTGGAGACCAGTTGCTGTCCCTTGCCTCCCACAAACCACTCCACAAATGTTTACTCACTGCTTTACACAGAGCATCTCCAGCAGTAGATTTTCTCCTCGTTTGCAATGATGTTGCCCTAAGGAATTTGGCCAGGGTTTAGGTGAGGTGGCTGCATCTCAGCCAATTATTCAGCTCAGCACATGAAAGGAGCTGCAGCTCCTCCAAGGGATTTAATTTGTGGGAGAAGATCTGGCCCAGGGCTGCTCAATTAGCTTCTGAACAGCAGCAGTCTCCAAGTCATTTACAGCCCTCCTATTTGATGCCTGCTGGGCTGTTTGTGGCAAGACATTACTAGGGAACCCTTGTGACTTAGGGAGCAGAGAGTACTCCAAGACCTGCGCTTCAAGCCCCCAGAGAGATGTTTGCAAGCATCCACAAAGCTTGGAGAGGAAGGCAAGAGGGACTGCATCCAAGCAGTGGTGGTGCCTTTCCCCAGGCTGTGTGCAGGGGTAGGGAGGGCTCTCCCCTTCCCTGCCCAGGAGCTGGAAAGGAGCCACGTACTGCAAAGCGGAGACCCGAGAGGTCAGCGTCAGCCTCCTGCAGCCAGTCGTAGAAGTCCTGGGCGTTGTCTGTGGGGTCCCCCTCGCCGTAGGTGGCCATGCAGAACACAGCCAGGGACTTGTCGATCTCAGACAGGCGGCTCAGGTCCGACTGCAGCCAGAGGAGAGAGGAAAACCCTCCAGGATCCCACCACAGGGTCACCGGGCAACTCCCAACCCCGTGTGAGAGCTCATGGGACAGCACCACATGATGTGAGACAGAGGAGTGCAAATGGGCTGGGAAAAGCCAAACCCCCCTGGGAGGGCAAGGGCAATAAAGCCAACCACTCTCACTGCACAGCAGGACCCCTACCCCCCAAGGGAAGCGATGGGCTTTCCCAGGCAAGGCTCCAAGGGACCAGGATCCTTCCCTCTGGGGCGAAGGCTGCTGAGCGAGCCTGCAGCAATGCAGGTGGAATGCTACCTGCACAAGGACTCAGAGCAAGTCTCATGCTGCCAGCAGAGGCCTGTTGACTCCCAAACACCCCAGGATATGTTCTCCTCTCAGTTGTTCTGCAGAGTTCACCCCAAATGTGTGGGTTGACAAGATCCAAGCCCACCTCTGCAGCTCTCAGGCTGGCCCAATTTCCTACTACTAAACCAGCAAATGTCCCAGATCTTGGTCCTTTCTGGTTTTTAGGGGGCACTAACAGGATGCTAGCTATCCCAGGGCTGCTCATGGCTACGTTACCAAGTCATACTCCTCTGGATCTGCAGCCATGCCCCGCAGGCCATAGCGATGAGCATCTTTGGAGAGGCGATTGGCAAACTCCTCTGCTGTGCCCGTTTGGGACCCGTAAAACACCACGATGTTTCGCCCCTGGAGAGGAGGAGAAATCCCAGTTCAACAGCAACTACTTATATAGCCCATGCCCAAAGTCACAGACAAAGGAAACACCTGGATCAGGAGCCCCAGACTGCTACAGGCAACCAGGAGGCTGCAGCAGACTCAGGGCTGAGCAGCCCCAGCCCGACCCCCTGGCCAGCCCCAGCCCGACCCCCTGGCCAGCCCCAGCCCGACCCCCTGGCCAGCCCCAGCCCAAAGCAAAGAATAAACCCTCAGGCTTTCTCAGCCTCAAAGCTGCCCCGTGACTCGTGGGACAGGGAACTCCTGGGATGAGAGAGCAGACAGGCTGAAGTTCTGGGAAGGTGCCCAAGCACCAGAGCTCCTACTCTGCCACAAGCCAGTTTCTCTGAAGGAAGCCAGAGAATACACCCAGCCCATGCTTCTTCCCCTGCTTCCTCTTGTGTCCAGTCCAGCAGAACCAAAAGCTGCCAGTTCTGTGTCCCACAATTCCCACTGCAGAGTGGGCCAGCTTGGGAACCAACTGACAGACAGACAGCTGCCAGCCAATGACTCTAAAGCCTCTGCCATTTCCCTCCAGACTTTGATCTCATATTACAATCCCCCCCTCCCAAATTTTCACTTTGGTTTTTGACTCTAAGAGCAACTCTCAGGCAGAGACTGACAGAGCTGCTCCTGCCAGCCCACACAGCCCGACCCTGGATGCTCTCTGCAGCAGATATGTGTCCCTGTCCAAACCAGTCACCCATGCTGACAACTAGATGGTCTCCAGAACAAACTGGGAAGGACAGGAGCTCCCCAACCTTCCCAGCACTCCACAGAGCCAGAGCAAAGAACTTACTGTCTTTTTCATCTTCTCAATGAAGCTGCTGTCTCTTGGTGGAGGTGCTCTGAAAGACAGGAGGAATCTCTTTTCAGATGGGCACCTTAATGCTTTAAGGTCAGGAATAAGCATGAGGGGAAAAAAGTGGCCCCCAAAGCATGCCAGACCTCAGAAGGCTGCTCAGGGAGTCCCCATCTGTGGCTCTTGTGTACCCTGTCCCAGGCATACCCACTGCTCAGCTTCAGGGCTTCTCCCCTGCAGAGCCAGAGGCCAGGGACTCTCAGAACAGGGGGTACAGCTGTCACCCCCCCCCCTTACCTCCACAGGTAAATCCTCCTGCAGGCAAAGCCTGGGAATCAGCCCTGCATGTCAGCAAACCTTCCTTCACTCCAGCAACTGCCCTGAGAAGTTTCAGAGCTGAGCAGGTTACCAGTAAGATTAAAGCTCCAGGAACATCTCAAGAGGCCAAGCTGAGGTGGGGAGGGACCAGAGAGCCCCCTGCATCCCCCACCACCGCGGGCAGGCAGGGGCTCGGCCCTGAGCCACGTGCCCCCAGACAGATCCCCTAAGTCAGACAGGGCTAAACTCAGTGGTTGTGACCTCAGAACAGCGTGCCAGCCTGGATCCCAGAGCTGCAGGGCCCTGTAGAGCTGACAGACACAGCCCACAAGACCCACAGCACCACTGGCCAGGCCACCGTGCCCCACGGAGGTCCCCAGGGCTGGTTCCCACACCGGGGGTCTGTCCCCAGCACAGGGAGCCCAGACAGCATCACCTCAGAGCAGAAATACACCCCAGCAGCATCAGAACCATGGAGTGTGCTGCCACAGCTGCCCTGGCAGGCAGGACGCCTGGAGAGCTTTGCTATCCTGAACACAGCCCTGGGCTTTCAGTGTCACACACAGGGTGAAAGCAACGCAGCCCTGGCGACCCCAGAGCCCCCACAGGCAGAGGCGGCTCTAGCTAGGGTCAGACTGGGGTGTTTTCATGGCAGGGGAGGAGTGCCAGGAGCTCACTCTTGCTGTCCTCCCCCCTGGAGCGGGCAAGAGGAACGTGGGACCCGTTCCCGTTTCTCTTTCACAATGGAAGAATGCAAGGCTGGGTCTCCTGTGGGAAAAGAGAAGCCTCCAGGCAAAAAACAAACAGTTTTGGCTCCAGCCCACGTGAGAATGTGCAGAGCTCACTAACAGTTTCCTAAACTCTGCAGCCCAGAGGGAGGGATCTCTGCGGATGTGCAGAGGCATCTGCAGAGCACACGCAGAGCTGCAGGGGGGGGGGGGGGGGGGGCGGTCAGCAAAGCCCACCTTCACGTGCCCCTTCCCACCCCAAGGTACCAAGGAGCTCTGGGACCTGGCAGCTCTGAGCACCACCACAGTCCCCACGCACCAAAGACAAGCAAACCCTCCCAAAAAAGCTCCCTGAGGAGGCTGCACTCCCAGGACAGAGATGCTTCGTGCCCCCAGCTTTGCCCTCTCAACAGTTAAGTCTCTCCCAGTGTTGGGAACAGGGATATCACAAGCATCTTAGAGCACCCCAACCCCCTGCCCATGCTGCTGCTGGGGTGGGGGGCTTGGGGGAGCTGCCCCCCAGCCCGCTCACAAGACGCTGCTCTCAGCTTTTGGCTCCCTGGTGAACCTCTTGGCTGTGCTGCCCTCTGCAAACGAGACCCAACTATAGGAACTGGCGGGTCAGCTGCTGAACAGAACGCTTTTAAAGGAGAGGGAAGAAAGGGCTCCAGGTCCTTTCAGCAAGCTCCTTTTGGGAGAGAAAAGGGTGCAGCACATGGAGCTCGTGCGTTTTCAAAGGAGGCAGCCCTGCGCTGAAGTGCTGTGGTGGAGAAGAGCCTGTGGCTCAGACAGAAGAAACAACAAGGCTGGCTTTTGGAAAAAGGCTACAGGACTCCCTGAAATCGCTTCATCAGGCAGCTCCAACGCACGAGCTGCACAGATGCCCCGATGCCAAAGACCAAAGTTACACTCTTGTCACCCAGGAAAACTTAGAAGTGAGTCTTCAGCCACGGCAGCTCTTACAGCCCAGACAGCACAGGGTATGAGCAAGGAGAGTCAGAAGGGAGGGGTGGAGGAAAGGGGATTAACTCCACTGTCTGAGGGACTCTGACTTGCCCAGATTGCCCACCCTTGGCGAGAGCCACAGCACAAGCGACTCCCAGGGCACTCTGTCTCTCTGATTTCAGGAGGAGGAAAGGAAGGGGAGGAAGTCAGCACCCACTCCAAAAGGGTGTCTCTGCCTCCATCTCAGCGGGACACCTCTCCTCCAGAAAGCTCCCATGCCCATGATCTCCCCCCAAAAGCACACGTGCATCCAGAAGCGAGAAGGCAGCCTGGACACTGCAGGGCAACCCAGCACCCCCACACAGCTCTCCTCTGGAGCAGCCTGGCTGCGAGCAGAGCCACCCCCCTCCTTCTCCTGCCCCACACAGACACGCACCCTGCTCCACCCAGCATCAGGCTGGCAGGAGCGACCTTCCAAGCCAGAGAGATCCCACTGGATCTCAGAGATTGACTCACCTCACCGGAGCCGCCTCGTCCCGCGGGGCCGAGTACACACAGCCCATGGCTGGGGCAGGAGGGAGCAGACAAAGAGTCGCAGGGCAGCTGAGTCTGTCTGCAAGGGGGACGGATCTAACTTAGCTCTGGAGCAACACACACACAGGCCTTCCCATTCTGCTCCTCCTGGGCTTTAAAGCCAAGCGTCAGCCTTTTGTTAAGGAGAAGAGAGCCGGCACAAAAGGTCCCAGCACGGGTCATAGCAGGAGCGGTGCTGAGTGCTCAGATCCTGGTGGCAGGGCTTCGGGACTTACTGAGTGGATCCACAGCGTCCTGAGAAACTGCAACATCTGGCAGCAGTGGCAGAAAGGAATTGGGAGTGGAGAATGAAAGCTCCCAGGATGCTCCGCAGCACACATCCCTCTCCCACCCGCGTGGAGCAGGGGGACGGGACACAAAACCCTCCCCCAGCCTTGTTACCCTGGAAACTGTTTATAACACAGCTGCTTTTATATATATATATATTTAAAATAAGAAAGCCCACCCCAAAGCCACCACTGCAGCTGAATGAAACTGTTCCAGACACTGAGTGAGCAACTCCGCGGGTAACTATGGCAGTGCCATTGCACAGGCAGCTCAAAGGAGTTTGTCCTCTTCAGGATCCTATTAAATTAAATTAGAGATGGTCTCTCTAACACACAGGCAGGCAGCAAAGAGAGCTAATTAGACTAAGGAGCTGGAGCAATTCCTGCCACAGGAAGCCCCCACAAGCACCAGAGAATGGATTTCTCTATGGCTGCAGAACAGAGATAAGCCAATTTCTGCCCCAAACAATGTCGAAGACGGGGGAAGAAAGGAGGGGGTGACAGCCAGAGTACCAATCGATGTCTCTCCAGGGCAACAGCCTGCCCAACTCCAGAGCAGGCACACAAGAAAGGAAAGCAATCTGCAGTTGGGAAACACAGACAAAGGATAAGAAGAAATCAGCGTGTTCCCCAGGGATGCCCCACGAGGAAGCGCGGCGGCCGAGACCCGTTCCCCTAGTGACATCTGCAGAGCAGGCTGTGGGCAGGCTGTGGTTTCAATTAAGGCTGAGGACAGACAAAACGCAAGCAACCCTCCCAAGGCAGCTCCCCAGCCTGCCCCACGCACGCAGGGGCTTCACAACACAGGTACAGGAGGGCCATAGGCAGCCAGCCCCTGCCTGCGCTGGGTTCTGCCCCTCTGCGGGGGCTCTGGGTGGCAGGACACAGCTTGGCTGTGTGGAGAGGGGACCAGTTTGCCCCTGAGCTGGAGCTGAGCCCAGAGACGCATTGTCAGGGCAGGATCACAGCCGTTCCCAAGCCACACAGGCTGCCAGAACCACGTAGGGTGAACCCAGCCCAGAAGCCACCAGGGACAGGGCATTCTGAGTGTCCATCTGTTCTTCAGCAGGTCAGGACAGTTTGGCAATTCAAGACAGAGTGTGTTCTGAAGAAAAGCCACACCTCTCCAGCCCAAGGCTCCCTGCTTCAGCAGCAGATAGTCCTACCAAGGGCTCTCTGCCTTCACAGGGCCCAGCCAGCTTCCTGCCTGCAGACAGGCCTGCCCAAGGACCTGCTTGCTACCCAGCCAGGCAGCGGCTGGCAGGGTGATCCTGTATCTTGCCCATTCGCTTGTCATCAGAAAGGAAACTCCACCCCAGACTCAAGGACGACAGGAGGGAAGGAAACCCCAGGCTGAACAAGCTTGTTTTCCCCACTTCTTTTCCAATCTGCTCCAAGCATCCCACAAAACACACCGCAAAGGGTGTGGGAAGTGGCTGTCTGCATCCCTGAGGATGGACGTGCTGTCAGCATCAGCCTTGGCCTGTGGGCAGAGCGGGGCTGCAGCAGGCAAGGGTAGGGTCAGGTTTGACACCTGGGGGGAAAAACCACTTCAGAGCCTCCTCTCATTCTTCACCTGCCTGTCCCTTGTTCCTGTGTGTCAGAGAAAGCCCAGAGCAACCTCAGCTCTCCTGCGCGTTTACCGGTGACAGGAAGCTCTGCCCTTGCCAGCAGCAGCTGCACGGTGCTCCCTGCCAGCCCGCTCCCAGGCAGGCAGGGGAGGCAGCACAGACCCCTCACAGGAAACAAGGGAAATACCTGTCAGGTATTTGAGCCTCTCTCAGGGTGGCTGGTGAGCCCCTCTGCAGCGTGACTGCTCCGCAAGGTGATGGCAGCGCCCAGGAGAGCTGCTCGTGATGGGGGGCAGTGGAAAGAGTCACAGGAATGGTGAGCACAGGAGCCCTCTGAGGCAAGCTGCACCATGTCAGGATCTATTTTCAGACTGACAGGGCCACTTTTCCAGGCATCTCAGCTCTCACCACACACAGCCCTTCTCCTTACAATCTCCAGAGGCAGCCACACACCCCGACACACACAGCCCTCCCCGCGGGCACGAGAGGGAAAGCATCCAACCCAGCCCACAAAACAAATTCCCAGATAATGCCAAGAAGCTCCCAGCCCCCTGCACCTGCATGAGGTGCTGCAGCCAGGGACATCTTGTCCTTTTAACCCCTCCCTGACAGAAATTGTACCTCCCATCCTCTTGCCCCATGCAGCCTGCCCGAGGGTTTGCTCTGTGCCTCTCACCCCACTAACTGGGTACAAGAGACCTGGCAAGCCAGGCTCCCCCTGCTGCCAGAGAGGGCTCTCATCTGACCAGAGCTGAAAGGAAACGACCAAACCTGCTCCTTTTCAGAGATGACTGAACTGCAACACAAGTGCTGGGAGATGAGCCCTGAAAACATAAAAGCAGCGTAACCCACCAAGGCCTGAGGTAACAGACCCCCACCCGCTGCTGGGATGGATTTGGCTGTTCCACAGGAGCATCAATCCCCCTCTGAAAAGCCTTCACTTACCCCCAAGCACCCCCATCTGAGCAGCCTGCAGACAGGTCCTGCCAGAGCCTCTTTCCACACTGGGCTGTGCAGCTCTGCAATGAGGGATTTCTTGCCAGGGCAGCACCCACAAAGCTCCATGGGGAGAAACCTGCTTCCTGTCACCTTGCTGGTGCAGCCACAGCGACTCTGCAGCCAGCACAGCCAACCCAGAGGGTTCCCTTTGCTGGGTGGTTAGCTTCTGGGGAGGCCTAACACTGGAAAGCAGGGAGCCAGGCTAAGGCTGGGGCTGGCCTCTCCATGCCCAGCTGTGCCCATGCAGGGAACAGATCCCAGGAAACCAAAGGGAAAGCTCCTGCAGCCTGTGCTGCAATGGGTTTCAAACCTCTCTCCTGCTCTTACCAAGGCTCTAGGAGGAAACAGAAGGAAGGAGCTAATGAGCCCAGCAGAAACCAGTTAAGTTTGGTGTGTGACTGAGACGAGGAACTAAACACACCCAGGTCCCCACCAAGGCAGCTCGCTCCTGAGGGCTTTGCAGAAGGCAGGGTGGAACGAGGACCTCTCCCTCCCCAAATCTGGACTCCTGCTGCTGCAGTAACCTGGCAGCAAAGCCAAGCAAGTTTCACAAGAGCTGCCAAGCAGCTCATGCCCAGGAATTACCTCCCAGCTCCTCAAGACTCTTTCTTCTCTTCATAGCTAAGGACTGATAAGATTCCCGATAGGAAACCTGCTTGAGAGCAAGTCCACCTTTCTCCAGATTAATCTAAATGGGGCTTTTATCAGAAAGCACAGAGGACAGCCAAAGCAATCTTCAAGAGTTCTGAAGTGCAGCCAGGGGCTGTGCTGCCTGGCCTTTCCATGCCTTGTTGGGAAAGGCCCGTTACTGGCTTGGGCCACGTAGTGGGGCCAGGCACAACTGCAGCCTGGCTCTTCCTCAGGGATTTCTGCACTGCAAGGGGACAGAGCCACACTTTGGGGCTGAGTCCCTGCACCTGGGGACTCCCCAGAGCCCAGCTGAGCTTCCCACACACCCTCCAAGGACCCAGCATAGGGAAGATGGGAGCTCCTCTCACCCCAGGAGTGGTTACTCACACTGTCTGCATTTTGGGCAGGTCTGGGACCTCCTCCTTCTTCTTGCGGAAGAAGAACCAGTAGGTGACGAGCCCGGTGATGAGGGAGATGAGGAACAGGTCTGTCATGCTGAAGAGAGAGTCCTGCTGAGCAGCGGTGTCGGGAGGGGAGGTGGTGGGATCCATGCCAGCACCCCCCATGATGCTCAGAGGCACTGGAAGCCAAGAACAAACCAACACCAGAATCACACAGTGCTGAGAGGACCAGGAGGGCAGCAAGGCTGCTCAGAGCATGCTTTCCTACTAGAGGCTTACTCCTAGGATTAGCACATAGCTGAGCCAGGCAGCCCAACGACTCTCTGGAGAGAGACTCTGCACCACAACACCCAGAAACCCCTTTGCACCCCAAGGTACCTCCCACCAAGCTTCTCCTTTCCTGCTGCATCCACACCGACCCACAAGAGGGGGTTTCCACACCCTGTCTGCCAGCATCACTGAAGCAGCCCCACACTCATCAGGGAGCCCAACCTGGTTCCTGCTAACCCCCCAACAAACAGCAGCCTTTACTGAAGCAGTTACTCATCACAGAGCGGGGGGAAGACCCCCTCTTACAGTCACCCCCCCCAGCCTGGGGGCTTTCTCCCTCTTTTCACAAGGTGGCAGGGTGCCCTGGACCTACTGCTGTGCTTGCAAACCTCAGGGCAGGACCATGGCAGGGCACTTCCATGAGCAGACCCACACCACAAGCCATGGACACTCCTGATTTACCCATCACCACTGTGTGCAGACTGGATTTACCATCCAACCCTTCTGGGTTTCGGGCTTCCCAGTCCCCTCCACTCTCCTCCCTTCCCCAGTTTAACCACCTCCTTGAACTACTCCTTCCAATTTGCTGAGGCAGAGCCCAGGAGACCTGTGCCTTGCCCGTGGCCACAGCCAAAGCCTGCGGTAGCACAAGGGACCAGGTCCCAGCCCTCAAGTCCTCGAGTGGCCCTGTGGCCCCTGTCCTTCCCCAGGGAACCACCCACCACTCCCTCCCTCCCTCCCTCTGCTCTGCCAAAGCTCTGAACCCCTCTGACCCCAGTGAGATCGCAAGATTATCCTTCCAACACACAAGGACACACGCTGTCCAAGCAAACAGATAATTAACTCAAAACTTGATTTGTAAGGGCAAAGTGACTCTCCTCTTGTACTTGGGCATCCACCCAACCCAGGAGACCATGGACATTTGAACTTGCACACAGAAAAGTGACTCAGAGCCCTGGGGGTGCCACCAGACAGGCCACCTTGGGTGGCTGAGGGGAACGTTAACCTGCTGGGCAAAGCTGGGCCTGCCACAGGAGAGCTCCCAGCCAGCTCTCCAGGGTGGCTGGAAGAGCAGCAGCAAACCCCAGGCCGTGCCTGGGCTGAGGTGGCACTGACTGGTGATAAGGTCACGGGGAGCTGGGCAGGGAGAGGGAGGGTGATGCTCAGGGAGCACTCCTAAGGGAGGAGGGGAAGGTCTTCAGCACGTAAGCACCCGTTGGTGTTACCCCACCAAGGGCAAATCCGGTGCCAGAGGACACAGAGTGCAGGCTCACAGGCCACAGGCTGTAGAAGGCAGTCCTGGGGAGGGCAGGCAGAGCCCACAGCCACCTGGCAGCAGCCACGGGTGGGCTCCCAGGTCTTTCTGCAGCTCTCAGCCCCAGGAGAGGTATGTAACGCCCTGTGCCACGAAGGGCACTCAGCCTCCACTGCAGAGTTATACTCCCAGAGAGGACACTGAGCAGGAGGGAGGAAGGAAGAACATTAGTGATGTGACTGCAGACAAGGAGATTGCCCATCCTTCCCCAGCAGGCAGGTCAGGCTGTCCTCCCTCCCCTGCAGACAGCCCTTCCATCGCTGCACCCCAGCGCCAAGCAAGAGCTGCTTGTTATTTATGTACAGCTCTAGACTAAACTGTGAGTTAAAGCTTCCCCAGCTGGAGCTGAGCTGCCAGAAGTGCAGAGCTCCCAGCAGGGTCCCTCTCCTCCTCCGTGCTGGGCTCCCATAGATCAGTGAGCAGCGGGTCCAGCCACCGACACCGCAGGAACACACCGCTGAGGGGAAAAGCACGGCAGGCTTATCACCTTCCCAAGCCCCTTCCCACAGCACAGGAGGCAGAGGACAAACCTCTGCCTGGAGGAAGCCAGGGGAAAGCAAGGGGCTAAAGGGAGACCAGGCTGAGCTGGATTTGGGCAGGCACTCCAGCCCTTTCCCTCCGAATGCAGCGCTTGCAGGGGCCCAGCCCAGGGAAAGGCTCCTCACACAGGGCACAGCAGCATCCCTGTCACTCACTGCACAGCAGCATCCCTGTCACTCACTGCACAGCAGCATCCCTGTCACTCACTGCACACACAGGACAGCGTCCAGATAGACAGGTCTTTGGGGGGAGCAGCCACCCAGGGAGGAATGTGTTCAGGCTGCAAAGCCTGGCCCCCCACAGCTCCCCTCCCAGCTCCAGATAAACCCCTGCTGTGGGTATCTGCCAGCTGCCCTCATGCAGGGCAAGGGCCTGAGCTCCTGGCTGAGCAGCAAGGTGAGAGCTACATCTCCAGCACCAATTCACTGCTGTGCCCAAAGCAGCAGAGCTCCCAGCCTCTCAGAGCAGAGGGGACAAGCAGCAGCTGCAAGGGCTTTGCTGCTCCCAGCCTCTGGAGGTGGTCTGCTCCCCCTGAAAGTGATGCCTTGGTAAGGAAGGAGCATCCTTGGGAAAGCAGCTCCCAGGAAGGCAGCTGAACAGACATGGGGGGGGAGGCTGTACCATCTCCTGACCTTCACCAGGCTGCAGCTCTCCAGCGCTTCAAAGGGGAACCCTCCAGCTGTAGCTGGACCACCCACTCACTCCCCACAGCCCCAGGGAGAAACCCCATGTCTGGAGGCTTACAGGTCTGCTGCACAGCCCAGAGGCTCAGCCTGCTCTGCTCTCCTCAGACACAAACCCCCACAGCATCAAGCTTATTACCAACCCCTGACCCTGGGAGGAAACACAGTCCCTCTCCAGGGGTGGAACCAAAGACACAAGCACTGCTTTAATTCTGATGATGGGCTCCATCTGGGCCCAGGCATTTAGTTATCCAAGTCCTGCATCCTAGCTACACTGGCCCTGCTGTGCCCTACGGACTCTGCCTGCCCCACACAGGGCAGCTCAAAGGCTGCACACTGGTTCCAACAGGGCCCAAGTGCCACCAGTGTCCTTTGGACACCCACAGATAAACAGAGCTGCAGACAGCAGGGCTCTCTTGTACCCAAAATCAGTGACAGCCCAGTCAAAGGGGGAATGGAGTGACATAACCACACAGGATGCCATTAGTCACCCTCAGCATGGCAGGGCAGGGGTGCTGGAGCCACGCAAAGGGAGCTCAGCAGGGTGCAGGCAGCCAAGCCCTCCCCACACCCAGCAAGGTGCAGGCTGCCCCAGTTGGCTGCTGGCAGGGACACCAGGCAGCTGGGTAAGTCAAACCAAGCTCACTGCCTGTCTCTCCACCATGAGCCCTGGGGTGCCCAGTGCCTCTGTGCTAGCCAGCCCATCCACACCCAGCAAGGAACCTACCCAAGGACTGTCCTCCTGGCCAGTGGGACCCCCACCTTCAGCACGCACCCAGGGAGCCACCAGCTCTTCCAGACCAGCTTCCTCCAGTCCACACTCCCAGTAAAAGGTCCCAGGGGAGGGGACAAAGGGGCACTGCTGGCAGAGCACTCCTCTTGCTCTCTGCAGCCATGTGACAGTGGCCCTCGTGTCACTGACTCAGCACAGGCAGGAGGGAGCCAAGTCATGGTTTGTGGGGCTGGGAGCCCTGTGTGCCTGGGGGTGTCAGCACTTGCACCAGATCTGATGGGGAAGGACCAACCTCCATCTCCTAGGTGCAGGTGCCTAGTGTGCCTGCTCTGCCCCAGGGATCACCCCATCCCTCCTGGTGACCATCCCTGCACGGGACCAGCCTCAAGGAGCAGCCTTTAGAAAACCCCAAACACCTCACAGTTTGGAACCAGAGCTCAGTAATTTCTGCTGGCATCGTGGCACAGCCCCAAGAGACACCCTCAGGAGGATGGAAACACGGTGGAAGCAGCAAATAGGAATTCCTTCCCTCTGTCCAGCACTGACCTGCAGCCCAAGCTTCAGAAACAACAGCAAAACAAACAGAAACCAACCTAAAAACCAACTAAAACACCTGGGAGGATAAAGAACCCCCTCACACCCACCCAGCTGGCCCCCCACACGGGTCCCTATCCCCACAGCATCTGCAGAGCTTGCTGAGAGCTGGCACAGGCAGCAGCACGGGAGGGGAGCTGAGCAAAGCCCTGTCCCAGCAGAGAAGGAAGAGACTTGCTTACAAACAGCAGGGCAGTCTTGTGACCAGCACAGGGCTTTCTGCTGTCACCCACTACACATCCAAGACAGGGGGTTACTGACGTGCACCAGGAAGAGGAGCCCCAAGGACACCAGCCCAGCAGGAAGGAAGAGGGTCAGCAGCAGAGAGCAGGGCTGCAGCACAGATGGCATTGCCAGACTCCTGCACCCAGGCTCTTCTGAAGCCCAGGGCAGAGAAGACTTTCCTGTGTGCTATTAGGCAAGGAGACCCCTGGGGCAAACCCAGATATTCTCTCTTTCCTCTCTGGGCATGAATGCAAGTGATTAGAATGAGAAATTCTGTTTACATCAGCTTGTGCCAGTCACCAGCTTCAGCAAGTTTCAAATTAGCTCCTTTTTCCTTCCCTTTCAGTAAAAGGAGAGCTGGCAAGAAAAGCAGTCCTCTCCCCAACAAAGGCAGACCATTTAATGTGGAGCTCAGGGCCAGGTTATTTAACGTGGCCCCTGGATTAGCCTTTTCTCTGCAGCCTGGAGATCGTGTTTCCCCTCAACAAGAGCACTGTGGTCTGGCCAGAGGAGCAGCTGGGCTTGGTCTGGGCTGCACAGGCTCCCTGCCTTGAGGGGGGGCTCACCCCACAGTGAGTGGCACGGTGGAAAGCCTCCCTGCTTGCTTGCCTCAGTGCTGGCTGCAGAACAGGGCAGCCACCGCAGAGAGCAGCCCCAGGCAGGCTTTCCTCATCACAGCCCTAACGAGCGGTGAGCCAGGGATGACTTTCACTCATGATCGTGAGGTTTGGCTCCCACAACACCTATCACACCCCTACCACATCCTCCCCTTGTATTTAAAACCCAAAAGGTATCCCAGCACATCCCACAGCTTCCCATTAGCCACCAGCAGCTCAGTGAAGGAGGGTGGAAAGCAGCAGGGTCCCTCTCACAGGGCTGGGAGAGCCACTTCCACCAAGCTGGAAACCCCAGCCTAAGCTGAGAGAACCACTGCAGCAGCACCTCCAGCTGTCCTAGGCACAACCCCAGCTCAAAGCTGGGCTTTCCTGGTGCAACAGGACAAATCCCTCTCACTGCACAAGGTCTCTTCTGGCCAGACCTTGACACACCAGCTCAGACGTCGGCAGAGCTTCTATTTCAGGCAGGAGGCAGATGCAGACTGCACATCACTCAGCCTGGAGCTTGAAATACTGCATATCTGAGAGCTCTCTGTCACACTTGGATTCTTTTTTCCTGGCCAATAGGTCTTATTCAAGGGCAGCAGAGCAGCTGGAAAAGCAAGGACGAGAGTAACAACAAGAGGAATGGTGTTATTGAGGCAGAAAGCAACTCTACCCTGTGGGCACAGCAAGGTGGGGCTGCAGCAAGCCCAGGACGCTGAGCCAAAGGCCTTACAGCATTATCCAACACAAGAACTCATTCCAGCTTGCTAAGCTGCCTTTGAAGCAAGCAGCCCTGAATTACTGAGTCTGCACACTTCCTCTCCCCAGACAAAAGCCTGTGGTGCAACCTTTAAACAAGGATGTGGGGCATCTCACCAGCTCAGGCACCTGAGCACCTCGTTCCACTCACATTAACTGGAGCCAGCTCAGGAAAACAAACACTGAGGATTACAGGATAAACACCAACCTGAGAAGAGCCTGTAAGAAGAACCCCCTGGTAACTAACACTGCTCCCCAGCCTCCCTTCCCAGGGAGGGACAACAACCAGCATCCCATGGCAGCTCAACAGGGGTCTCAACACCACCAACACTGGGGAGCTGGGACAAGGCTGTGGGGGTTTTAGACCATCCCTTTGCCAACGACTCAGTCAGCTGACTCAGGCACATAGTTTGCATGGTTCAGGTCCTGCTGAAGATGGTTTCTAAGATCAAGAGGGCAGCATGGTATTTTCCATTCTGTGGGTGTTGTACCCAGTGCTGCCAGCACCCCTGGCAGGTGGAAGGGCAATGCAAACCAGCCCCTGCCTGCATCTGCTGAGGGTCTGTGTGATGAGCTGTGATCTTCCCTGCAGCCACTACCAGGAGAGCAGCACCATGGATGGGGTGAGCCTTTGACTTCTTCCATAGGGAAGAGTCTGGAGGGGAAAACCCTCTAAGGCTGCTCCTCTGGAACTACCAGCTGTGAGAGCATCAGAGGCACCTGGCTAAACAGAGCCAGCAAAGGTCTGAGAACCATCAAGGCTCTGATCAGAACAGTACGTTTTGGGAAGTTATTTACCCCCAGCCAAGCCTGTCTGTATGGAACCAGGACACTCTGTATTTATCAGGTACCTTTCCCCTGAGGGCATGAGAGCTCTGCAGGCATGAGCAGGCTCCCACACTGCTCTAAGGGACAGAGGTGTTACTGCACAACCCTTACGTCAGCAGCACCTCTGCAAGAGCTGTCCTGCTGGTCCCAGGCTTCACAGCTGGCTGCCCTGCTAGAAGCCTGGGCAGTCACCCCAGGAACCCCCCTGGCTGCTGAGGGAGGGCAGCCTGAGCTCTTCTGACCACTTGTGAAACAGACCCTGACTGAGGACAGCCCCCCACAGCCCCCAGAACATCACCCCCCCCCCCCGCCAAAGTGGGGATCCCTGTGCCCAAGAGGGACACGAGGCTGCAGGACAACAGATGCATCAGGGGGGTCACTGACTTGAAGGCTGATCCTGAGGTGCAGCTCTCCAGCCCCAGCCCAGCACGGCCAATGCAAGCACAAGACACTTCACAGGGGATTTTTCTTTCCCTTCCCAAGAGGAGCTGCTCCTCTTCCCTCCAGCAGTTAGACACACAGCCCTGTTACACAACCAGGCCTTGCACAACCCCTGCAAGCACTCTATCAGCCTGCTCCTCTGAAGCCTGGAGCCAGTTAGAGCCCAGGGATGCTAGCAGTGACCCATGAAAGCCAGTCAACAGATGCGCCTCACAAGCAACCGCGCAGCAAGATCCAAGTCACCTGCCAGTTCCCTGAGCTGGTTACCAAGTCTTCCTGGCACCCCTGCACCACAGCCAGGTTTTCCAAGAAAAATCCTACCCCATCCTCAGCTCTGACCCTCCCCATCAGCTACTCCTCACAGCTAAAGGGAGTAGCTCTGCTTGATCCCTTGCACAGGAGTAACTGGAGGCCCAGAACTGGGTGGTAACTAAGCAAGAGTACTGACATGATCTGTCACCATGGGTCAGACTCTGCTGCCCTTTGGACTTACGACCACAGAGAAGCCTCCAGAGATGCAAGTGCTTCTCTTCTGCTCTCTGTGGGTCCCCTGAGCGAGCAGCAGCACACCACTGGCCTGGCTGCCTCCTTGGGGAAGAGCAGCAGGAGATTACCAGCAGCCTGTGGTTATCTGTTCTGATATATATGAAATGCTGAGCCCTATAAAAGAGCCAGTCCTGGCAGAGGTGCACCTGTCACTGCAGGGCTCGTGACTCACTCCCAACAATGGTGCACATAGAGTAATCTCCTGCTGGGATCGAATGATCCCGTTGGGAAAGCAACTTATGCAAGGGCTACAGGTGGTGTTTCCAGACACAGGGAGCCCACGTCAGGCAGCAGAGCAAAGTTCAGGGTCAGCAGAGGCAACTGCTGGGTGCTCTTCTCTTCTACCAGAGCAAAGAGGAGGGGAGGAGGGGGCAGGAGCACAGACCTGAGCAGAGGAGCCTCTTCCCTGCTCCTTCAGCACACGTTATCTTGGCAGCTGAAGGAGAGAGTGAAGATCCAGCAGGACTGGGGTGAGCTGCTGGAGAGGAGCTCTGTGGAGAAAGACCTGGGGGTGCTGGTGGGTGACAGGGTGGCCATGAGCCAGCAGTGTGCCCTGGGGCTGAGAGAGACAATGGGATCCTGGGGGCATCAGGAGGAGTGTGGGCAGCAGGTGACAGGAGGGGATCCTCCCCCTCTGCTCTGCCCTGCTCAGGCCCCAGCTGGAGTGTTGTGTCCAGTGCTGGGCTCCCTGGGGTAAAAAGGACAGGGATCTCCTGGAGAGAGTCCAGAGGAGGCTGAGGAGATGCTGAAGGGCCTGGAGCATCTCCCCTGGGAGGAGAGGCTGAGTAAGTTGGGGCTCTTCAGCCTTGAGAAGACTGAGGGGGAACCTAATTAAAGTCTATAATTACCTTAAGCAGGGGATGCAGGGGGAATCAGCCAGCCCCTTTGCAGGGTCTGTGGGGACAGGACAAGGGGCGATGGCCTCAAGTTGGAGCACAGGAAGTTCCACACCAACATGGGGAAGAACTTTTCCCCAGTGAGGGTGAGGGAGCCCTGGGACAGGCTGCCCAGGGGGTGTGGAGTCTCCTTCTCTGGAGATTCCAGCCCTGTCTGGACACCGACCTGTGTGCCCTGTCCTAGGGACCCTGCTTGGGCAGGGGGTGGGACCCCATGGAGGTCCCTTCCGACCCCTACAACTCTGTGATCCTATGATTTGGTCTGCACCCAAATCCACGTGCTGCTTTTGCTGTGGGTGAGCTCAGTGAGACCACCACAAGCAGCCACCCTCCCCAAACCCAGCTGCACCCACAGCTGCTCCCAGCCTGCCATGCTGAGGTGTTACCTTGCACCAAGGGTCCTGCAGCGAGCTCCAGCGGTGGGTGGCTGAGAGAGCAACCCTCAGGACAAGGAGTTCTGGTCCTTCAGCCCTTCGAGCTCCTCCAGCTGCTCTGGAAGAAACAAAACCAAAGTTGCAGAAGGCAAGTACTTGCCCAACCCTGGCTACTCAGAAGGTACCACCCCAGAGATTACTGGCTGAGCAGGAGGCGATGACAAAGCAGGAAGTTTCACTCTGTCACAACTGGAGCAGGACTAATTAACAGAGCATTAAGCCAGCTGCACGACACTGCCTCCTCCTCACCTTCCTCTCAAGGCTTTTTAGGAGATTAGGAGTGCTTGGCTGGGTCAGGTTTTTCCCCTCCCTGTTTCTTCCCCACTTCACAAAAGTGTTTGGCAAATAAAGCTCCCAGGCACCATCAGCTCCAGGTGTAACACAGAGACTGAACCCACCCACCCTGTGCCCTTCCAACCCTGTTTTAGAGCAACCAGCCCGCACAAGGTGCCTCTGAGGGAGAGCAGAGCTGTACTGGGACAGCCTCAGGGTCCCCAGGAGGGGTCTGGCTCCCCAGCCCCTTCCCCACCCGCAGCAGATTAACCTGGAAGTCTGCTTTGTGTACACACAGCAGGGCACCGGGATTTCTGGGAGAGCTACAGGAATGCTGAAGGGAAGCACACTGCCACAAGGCACTCAGACCAGCACAGCCCACTGGCCAGCCACCCAAACAAATCACAGCCCCCAGCTCCTCACTACAGCCCCCAGGACACACAGGGTGCCGGGGGTGTCTCCACCATCACCCTTTCACTTTCAGCAACTTGTCCCTTCCTTTCCTCCCCCAGCCTGGCCGCTGGACAGAGGTTTCTGCTTTATGGAAGAGCTGTTGGGAGTACAGACCCAATTCAGCTTCCCAAATTCACTCAGAGGAGGGAGGAGACCCTGCTCACCCACCTCCCCTACCCGCATTCCCCCAAGCACTGCTACACCTCCCCTTCCCCTCCCGGTGCTGAGAGCTCACCACGCTCCCACCACGGCTCCCAGCACGGCTCCCGGCACCGGGACCGGCACCGGGACCGGCACCGGGACCGGCACTGCTCCAAGCCCGGCTCCCAGCCCCGGCTCCCAGCCCTGCTCCCGGCTCCGGGACCAGCACCAGGACCAGCCCTGCTCCAAGCCCCGGCTCCCGGCTCCGGGACCAGCCCCGGGACCAGCCCTGCTCCAAGCCCCGGCTCCAAGCCCGGCTCCCGGCCCAGGAGAGACCAGCCCCGGCAGACCCAGGCCGAGCCGAGCTGTGCTCCCTCCTCCGAGGCTGAGCTGCCCAGGAGCCGACTCCTCGCTGCTGACCAGCTCCCAGCCCCTGGAGCCAGGCGCCCTCCCCCCCTCCAGCTCCAACACTCCCCACCAGGGCTCGTCCATCGCCTCCCCCGAGGGGTAACTCCCCGGCCAGAGCCTTTCCCGCAGGGCGAGCCCGGGAGAAGCGGCGCTGAGGAGAAGCGGCCGGGGCACAGCGAGCCGGCCGGCGCGGGGAGGGGCCGGGAGCGGGGTGGGGGGCGCAGAACGGGGCTCTTCACCGGCGGCAGCCCGCGACGGGGGGGCACAAGCAGCCCCCCGGTGCTGCGAGGCCAGGCAGGGCGGACATCGGCCCGGGGCGGGCTCAGCTGGGGGTGATCCAGCAGGGCCCGGCCCCCGCCCGGCCCCGCAGCCCCCCCCCCGGCTGCCTCCCTGCCCCGCAGCCCCCTCCCGCCCCCAGACCCTGCCTGCCCCCAGCAGCGCCCGCTCACCCCGACCGACCCGGGCCGAGCACCACCCTCCCGCCCCGGGGCGCCCGACCCGGCCCGGCTCTCCCGGTAACGACCCCGCCGCCCCCCCCGGGGGTGCCGGGCGCCCCCCACCCCCCGCGGGAGCCGCAGGGACGCCAGCCCGGCGTCCCGGCCCCCCCGGCACGGAACCGCGCGGGGCCCGCCCCGCAGGGCAGCGGCCACGGCCCCGGGGGCACCCACCGCCCCCACCGCCTGGCCCCGGCCCCACCGCCCGGCCCCGCAGCACCCGCAGCACCCACCGCCCGGCCCGGCGCGGCCCGTCCGACAGTGGCGGCGGCGGCGCCCCGCAGCCCCGGCGCGGCCGGCACGTAGGGAGGACCGCACCACTCGGGAACGCGCTCGGGGGGGGGAACAACACTCCGCCCCCGTCGTTCCACAATGGGCTGAGAGCGCGGCCGCCGGAGATTTCCCCCTCTGCGGGAGCGCGGTTGGTACAACCCCACTGCGCTCGGGGTGAGGGGGGGTGTCTTAAAGGGACAGGAAGCCCTGGGGAGGGGGGTGCTGGGTCAAAGGTCAGGGTGGGGGGCAGAGGCTGGGGAAGTGGTGGGGTAGGATTAGGGTGCGGTGGGGTGGGGGTCAGAGGTCACAGTGCGGTGTAAGCAGGAGGTGTGGTCAAATGGGGGCAGGGGCTGGGGGCAGAGCAGCTTTGGACACAGACCCTGAGCCAGGCTGGGTGGGGACCCCCAGCCCCCTCCCACAGCAGGGCCCGCAGGGAGCCCGGGGCTGAGGCTGGCTCCCAGCAGCGAGCCGGTGTCACCCAGCAGCGAGCTGGTGTCACCCAACAGCGAGCCAGTGTCACCCAGCAGCAGGTCGGTGTCACCCAGCAGCAGGCTGGCGTCACCCAGCAGCGGACTGGTGTCACCCAGCAGCAGGTCAGTGTTACCCAGCAGCGGACTGGTGTCACCCAGCAGCAGGTCAGTGTTACCCAGCAGCGGACTGGTGTCACCCAGCAGCGAGCTGGTGTCACCCAGCAGCAGGCTGGTGTCACCCAGCAGTGGGTCGGTGTCACCCAGCAGCAGGCTGGTGTCACCCAGCAGCGGGCTGGTGTCACCCCTCCCTGGGAATCAAGGGGCTGGCAGCCAGAGCCAGCGAGGCTCCCGCTGCACCCCAAACCAGGCATGCAGGTGTTCCAGGGAGACCTCTCACCCAACGGCCCCGCTGCCACCACGGGGAGCTCCGGCAGCTCTGGAAAGGTGGTCCCAGCAGGAGAGGTTTCACAATCCAGCCCCCAGGCCCCAGCTCCACAGGCACGAGGGGCTGGTGCTCTCCTCTTACCTTCTTTTGTGCAGCCAAGTCAGGACTCCGCTAAGCCCAACCCAGCCAGAGCCAGGCACAGCACTTGCCCCGACCCCACCGGGCAGCCCCATGGCCAGGCCCTGGCCTCTGGCACCGCACATGGGGTCACCCTGGGTCCAGTTCCCCTCCCTTGGCCAGCCAGGCACTGGGATGCCCAAGGCCACGGTCCTGCCACTAATCACTGTGTTGACATTTCCTTCAGAATCAATACCACCCTCACGGAAGGTGCAGAGTCCAGCAAAAGCCAGCAGGCTCCTGAGGGGCCAGGAGGGGTGGGGAGATACCAACCCAAAAAGCACCGGCTCTGGGGCAGTGATGCCCCGGGCTGCAGGGACACCCCCGGCTGCAGGGACACCCCCTTTCATGACAGCCTCTGAGCACAGGCCTGCCTGGGTACTGCTGCCACCTGCACACCCTGGGATCCACCCCATGGAAGCTCCTGGGGTGACTCCAGTGCGTTCATCCCCCTGAGGTGAATGGCCGCGGGTTAAAGATCACAGCACCCAGCATGTGCCTGCAGCAGCCCCGAGGGGATGGCAGGACAGAGCTGGTCCATGCTTTGGGGTCATGGGGCCCATAGGGTGCCCAGAACAGGCACCAGGCACCATCCTGTGCTGCTCCTGTTGGGGAAGGGGCTGAGCTCTCATCACACCCAGCCCAAACTCCCCGGGCAGGAGGGGAAGCTGGGCCCAGCCAGTTCGGCTGGGACTCTGCCTCCCTTCTCCCACCCGCTGCAGGGCACACAGGAGCTCACACCTCTCCAGCTCTCCTCCATCCCTGGCACAGCCTGGAAGTGAACTGGCCACAGAGTGTCCATGGCGCCAGCAAGAGAGCCAGGCCCTGGTGGGACAGCCATGGCCGTGGTACTTGGCAGGGCCTGGCAGGGCTGGCCCGGCTCCCAGCACAGGGTATCCTCACAAAACACCCCCACTTTGCCTCAAACAACCGAGCAACAGCAAAGCAAAGAGCTACAGACCTGGCTGTCTCCTGCCAGGCCTCCCCACACCACGTCCCCAGCCCAAGCTGAAATGGGGGTTCCTTGATTTGGCTCCCCCATCCCGGTTTTTTTCCCTGCTTTAGGAAGTTTAATTCTCTGTCTCCCCTCCAAGGAAGCGGCCTGGTACTGCAGCATGCCATCAGCAGCCGTGCTGGGAGCCGTCAGGCCGACGCCAAAGCCCCTGATGACTGTTAGCTCCCTCTCTCACAGCTGTGGCAGGCACCCCAGAAGGGCTGCGGGAGGAGGAAGCGGCTGTGCGGCCACACAGGGCTCCTTCAGACGCTGAGGAGGGGGGAAAAAGAGGCAGGTACATGCTCTGGAGCAGGCAGCTCCCAGTGCTGCCCAGAAGCCCTGCTCAGCGACGGCACGGCAGAGCCCCAGGGCTGTGGTGTGTCTGAGGGACACACGGCAAAAACAACCCCCAGAGCAGCAGCAGCTCTTTGTGCTTCATCCAGGGCTTTCCCTTTTGGGGGCAGGGGTTGTTGGGGGTTTTTTTTTTGAGCCCAACAAAACACCAAGCAAAGAGTCAAGGGCGCCGCTTGAGATCCTGACTGATCTCACAGAGACAGGGGGTGTCTCCTGGAGAGGCTGCACCGCTCGACATCAAGCTCAAGTCCCACCAACTCAACCCAGTTCCTTCGGCACTGCCACCGGCTCCAGCCCCTGCGACCTGCTCTGAGACCCCTGTGAAAACCCCCCCTCTCCCACACACCTTCCCTCCAGCTGTCAAGAGAGCTGTGCTCATATTGCTGGGCAAGACACCTAAACCTGAGCAGCGTGAACAGCGCTACAGCCCGGTGAGTTGTCCTAACTCACTGCTAAGGCCCCTCCCAACCCCTTGGATTTATATCCATTGGCTTCACAAATGGCCAAAAATCCCTCCCTGAAGAGCCTCCTGCTGCTTTGTGTGCATCTGAGGTGGGTCCTTCTGAGGAACCACCAGCAACACGGGCAGAGCTCGTGCAGCAACACCCTGGTACATGCACAGGCTGCAGCCAAGGACCTTCAGTGTCTGAGAGCTCTGTGTGTGTGTTTGTATGTGTGCCCAGAAAAGGTGCACTGTATTCTGTCCTCTTGCCCCAACCCTGGCTCAACAAGCTCCCTTCAAGGCACACTCTCAGAGGTGTCATTAGTAAAACAGGGATCTGTCCCCCTCCTCTCAAATATTTAAATGACAAACTAAGACTTGCTTTGGCTAGGGGCAGGCAGGAGAAAGCATCTCTTAAATCGAGGGCTGGAAACCAAATCTGTGTCTTCTTAAGCTTTGTCAGCAGAGTGCAGGGATCAGCTACCTCCAGGTGAAGATTTTGGACAGGATTCTTTATTGCTCTGAGGTCTTGCACTACTCAATACGTTCCATTGGGCTTTTTAATGGACAAAGCAGGAGAATTCTGTTCTGATTCCCATTCCACCCACTCTCCATATTGTATGAGGTTTCCACTTCCCTGTGCCTGCACATGGGTCCAGGCAGCTTGTGATACGAGCTGCTCTTCAGCCTCTGTCATTTCACTGCCCAGTAGATGGATATCCTTCCAGCCTGGATCCAAACTCTTAAATCTTCCTCTCACCTTAGAGGGCTCATCCCCATGTCCTGTAGCTATTTCCTTCCCACTGTCCCCTGCAAGGGGGGGTCTTTACTTGAAGTGTTTCCCCTGCCAGTCCCACAGTTCCTCATAAAGGGGCTGATAATTGTGAACCTTGATTAGTTTTACTTCTGGTTCAACTTCCAGCATGACCAGAGCTGGAGTGGTTGGGTGTTTTGTCATCTGATTCACTTTCCCACTCACCAGAACCAGGGAGGGGATCCTAACTCATCTGGTTCTGGGATTTCATCCCCCCTTTTCTTCTAGAAACCCCTTCCCAAAGACAATGCTACAAGCAGAGCAGCATCTCTTCAGTCATTTCTGGTTTTATCCTTTTCTAAAGCCAATTCTAAGGGAGCCTGTGGTACTGGAAGCCCACACTCCCTCTGCCATTCCGGACAGTCTGGGAGCAATGAAAAGGTTCCAGAAGGATGAGAAGCACCCAGGGGTGACACAGTCCCCATCAAGGGGTGACACAGTCCCCATCAAGGGGTGACACAGTCCCCATCAATAACAGACAGTATAACAAAAACTGAAATTAAAGGAAATGTAATTAGCCTGTGCCAGGGAGCAGAGGAACGGCCTGCAGTGGAGATCCCAACCCCTTCCACTAGTCACCCCAGACAGGGGAAAGACACCAGCAACCTGCCTCTGCATGAGCAGCACGCAGTGGTCCTGCCAGTGAGAGTCCTGCTGCTTCCCAGGGGCTCAGTACACCTGGACCCTCACGAGTTCAGCTGGGACAGGAGCCGCTGCGGGTGCCGGGTACCATGATGCTTGCTGAAGCCCAGGCAGAGAGCCCAGACCTGCTGGTGTCTGCAGAGCAGCTGGGTGCTGGAGGGATGAGAGCTGTCCTGGCTGGCAGCAGGGCGCGGGGGGTGCTCCAGCCTGAGCCGGGACGGGATGCTCTCCACAAGCACCTCTGCCTTGGTGGGGGGGAGAAGCGAGGCTGCGCCCTGCAGCGTGGCTGTGCAGAGCTCCCTCCTGTCCGCAGCCATGTGGAAACCCCTGGCTCTGCGTGTGGAAAGCAGGAAGGGCTGGAGCTGCAGGGCAGGAGTAGCTCTGGGTGGGGTAAGCGCCCGGCGCGGGGTTAATCCTGGGCAGGAGAAACACAGAGGGTTACTGCTGAGTTCAGAACTGGCACGGCCTAAGCACTGCTGGAAGTGTCCTGGGGGTGGATTTCCTCCTGGCCAGTGCTCAGAAAGGTCACTGCAATCCACCAGAGAGATTCCCAACAACAGAAGCTCTTGCTGTAAGCAGCACTTGGGTAACAGTGGGTTCATGGACCTCCCAGCCCACACCAATTCCACTCCCACAGAACGAGCACAGCTCTTGGCCCCACATCTCTCTGTGCAAGGAATACACAAGCCAAACTGCACCGTGCTGTAGGATTTCCATGTGCATCCTGCCTGCCCCTGAAGGACACATCTGCTGACTTACCCACCAGGAGAGTCCCAGCTGCCGAGCGGGACGGATCAGGAAGCCGTACCGGGCTTTGGCGCCAGTGAAAGCCCAGGGTACAGAGAGAGAGCCACAGATGACATGAATCATTCAGAAGCAGGGTTTAGAAACAGCCTTTGCCAACAGGAGGCATGACTCATCCTGTCCAAGCATATCAAGAGAGGGGCAATCTGCTTAGAAGCCAAAGCCTCTGGGACTTGAGGAGTACGGCTCAGCCCACGCACGGTGCTGGGAATCCAGACAGCGTTCATGGAGACTGCCAGGTTCCCAGCAAGAAGACAGCTTCACACTGGGGGTTACAGGCTGGGATTTGTTTGGGGGAATTTAATTTTTTTTCATTTATTTGGGCTGTGGGGTTTGATTTTAGTCCTGGGGCTTTTTTATTTCTGGACACAGACACGGTGCCAAAGCCTGGACCTCCCAGAAAAGGCTGCCCAGGGGGGGTGGGGTGTCCTTCCCTGGAGAGATTCCAGCCCCATCTGGACACCTACCAGAGCAGTATGAGCTGGGGAGCTGCTTTGGCAGGGGGGTTGGACCCCAGGAGCTCTCAAGGTGCCTTCCAACCCCTACAGCTCTGTGATCCTGTGAAACGTTCCCTGTCTGATGCCTGAAGCCTTCTGAAAATGCCTGCAGAAACCCCCAAACCTTCAAGAGCTCTCATTGAGAACAATCACCAGAACGATGAAGAGAAGCACACACAGAGCTTGTGCCCAAGACAGAGACATGCAGATTTAGCTGCAGAAATGGAAACATCCTAGAAACACCTTCCCACACCCTGCTGGATAGTCAAATGCTTATGTAAGTACCTTGGAGCCAGAAGGGTCTATTGATGCCATCTCACCTAAGGCAGGCAGGTTTAGGCACAGGGCTGAGCTGCTGCACACAACAGCTATTAGCAGCAGCAGCAGCAGGCTCAGTCCCTCCTCCCAACAGCAGCACCCCCAGAGAAGGAAGAGAGTTGAGAGGCAAAAGCTGCTGGGTTCACCTGGCCTCCCCTGCAGGCACCCACACTGGGTGCCCTAATGCATCCTGCTGCAGGAGAGGGTCTCCTTTGTGCTTTCCCCATGGGTGAGGGCAGGTCCAAACCCTTGGGAATGCTTCCTCATCAAGGAATCCTTCACAGAGAGCTGGTGGCTTACACCACACATAGATTAACCATTGAAGGCAAGCTACCCTTCCCCTGTGAAGCTGAGAAAGGGGGGGCAGAGTGCCAAGGCACACTTGCAAGCTCTTTAAGATGCAGGCGAGTTCTCCAGGCTGTGGTACACACACACTTAAAGCCATTTCTGAGGTCAGGCCCCCAGGGTTCTTGCCAGTCAAGTGATCTTGCCTTGACACCCAAAGGTGCAGGGAAAGGTCTGTGCTGAGCTTTGTGAGCCACATCTTTGACTTCTAAGGCTCCTCTCCTACAGGGCCTGGGACAGGAGCCACTTCACAGCGTCCTGGGAGGCAGGGTGGGCAGAGGAAAGAGAAAGATCATGCCCCAGGGAGCAATACAGCCAGGAAGAAACAGCAGAAGGGGCAGAGCTGTGGGTCTGAGCCTTCCCATCTGCCCAGCAGCGGGTGGGAGGCCCTGCCTCTCCCTGCAGCTCTCTCTCAGGCGAGGTGTCACACCATGCCAGTCCCTGTACTGTCACATCAAGGGGGCCACGTGTTCCCCTCAGCACCCAGGACAAGCACAGGGCAGCTTGTAAAGGTGATTCAGTGCCCCTGCTTATGCCTCCAAGGACCTTTGGCAGGGCCCCCTGCACTTACCCGCTGCTTGCAGCAGCTCTCCTCTCCGCTGCAGAGCCCGGGATGTAGCTGAGCCCGGGCACCCTGCGCAGCAGGCGGAAGGGGAGCGCCTGGTCCAGCCGCGAGCCCACCGACTCCGGGAAATCCAAGCACAAACAGAAGCCCAGACCATCTGAAACCAGCAGCGGGTCAAGGACAGCAGACAACACTCACCCACACACAGTCCCCCACCCTGTGCCCACCAGCTGAGCTTCCTGGGGGATTCTCCCAGTTCTGCCCAGTGCCACCCTCACAGACCAGTGCCCTTCTCAGCTCTGAGTTCTCTGCAGGCACTAAAGCCAAGGGGGGGAGTGGAAAGTGAAAACCAAGCACAGGGCTGGGACTGGTAAGGCCCAGCAAAGCCAGTGGGAGCTGCAGGCAGAGCAAGAGCCACAAAGGCAGCACAGCTCAGCATGCAGACACACAGCACGTCCTGCCCATCGAGCCAGCAGCCCCACAGCAGCTCAGCAAAGAACCATAGAACCATAGCATGGCATGGGTTGGGAGGGACCCCAAGGGTCACAGAGCTCCAACCCCCTGCCACAGGCAGGGACACCAACCTCAGGCCTGGAGCTACACAAGGTTGCCCAGGGCCCCATCCAACCTGGCCTTGAACACCCCCAGACACGGGGCACCCACCCCCTCTCTGGGCAGCCTAATATCTAATCTACCCCTAAGATCCAATCTAACCCTTCCCTCCTCCAGCTTCACTCCATCCCCTTGTCCTGCCAGTCTCTGCCCTTGAACAAGCTGATTCCCCTCCTGTTCCTCTGCTCCCTTCAGGCACTGGCAGGCTGCAATGAGGTCCCCCCACAGCCTTCTCTTCTCCAGGCTGAGCCAGCCCAGCTCCCTCAGCCTCTCTCCAGAGGGGAGCTGCTCCAGCCCTCTGAGCATCTCCGTGGCTCCTCTGACCCCTCTCCAACAGCCCCACATCTCTCTTGTGTTGGGCCCCAGCTCTGGACACAGGATCCAGCTGGGGCCTCCCAGGGCAGAGCAGAGAGGGACAATCCCCTCCCTGTCCCTGCTGGCCAAAGGATACAGGCTTCCCCAGCCAGAAGCCCACAGAGGTTACTCAAGAGAGAAGAGTGGGGGATAAACCATGCTATGCAAAGCACAAGCCATGGCACCAGCACCACTGGAACTCTAACCCCCAAAACCAGAGCCCTCTTCATCCGGGAGCGGGTGGTGGACACCCCCAGCGTGGCGAAGGCCACTGGCAGGAACCCTCTGGCATCTTCCACCTCTGAGACCCGTGACACAACAGTCTCCAGCAAGAGGTACAGGAGGGCAGAGAGGATGGCGAAGGCCACGGTGAGGAAGCAGTGCTTCACAGTGCCCACATTCCTCTCAAAGCTGCTGGCAAAGTACCAGATGATGACGGCGCCGCAGGTCAGGGACACCAGGTCTTCGTAGACAAAGATGTAGGTCACCAGCCTGTGAACTGAGCACCCCAGAGCGTCAGAAAGGCAGCAGCAGCAGCAAGGGGGTTGTTTCAAGGCACTGCAATGGTTGCTGGAGCAGAGGGAGACTGAGCCTACAGGATGAATGCCCTTCCTGTCGCTCCTGGGTTGGAGCAGAACCAACTGGAGGCCTTTAAAGCCAGCTGTAAAAATCAAACTGACCCACTCTGACCACTCTGTCATCCTCTGACTCCTCCCAGCCCCTTCCTAGTCCCTCAAGGGGCTCCAGGAGAGCTGGAGACATGCTGGTGCCCAGGGCAGGGATGGCCAGGCCCAGGGGAATGGCCTTCAGCTGCAGGAGGGGGATGGAGAGGGGCTGGGGGGCAGAAATCCTTCCTGGGGAGGGGTTGGCTCTGGCACAGGGTGCCCAGAGAAGCTGCCCAGGGATCCCTGGCAGGGTTCAAGGCCAGGCTGGACAGGGCTTGGGGCACCCTGGGCTGGTTGGGGGGTGTCCCTGCCCACAGGAGGGAGGTACTGGGGGGCTCTGAGGTCACTCCAGCCCAAACCAGTCTGGGGTTCTGCAACTCTCGCTGCTTCCTGGAAAGAAGCACCAGGCTCTGCAGTGAATTTCAGTCTCCTTAGAAGAGAAGGCAAGAGGCAGAAAAGCTGGAACAGTTACTCTGATTTTGCTGCAAACACAAACTGTTGTTGAACTGCTAGGAGGCTGATTTCTCTCACCAAAACAATGCCCAGAGGCTCCCAAGGCCTCAGAAACACTCCCAGGCCCAGCAGGAAAAATGTGGGCAAAGGGTATGGGCAAAGGGTATGGGCAAAGGGTATGGGCAAAGGGGATGGGCAAAGGGGATGGGCAAAGGGGATGGGCAAAGGGGATGGGCAAAGGGGATGGGCAAAGGGGATCCCCAGCCACACCCTGGATGGCGGGACAAACCCACCCGCTGAGCACTGGGCTGCCAGAGCAATTCCCTGCATGCAACGTGGCGACTCAGAGCGTGATAAGAGGCACTCCAGCAGCACCAGGGGGAGCGAAACCCTCCGAGCGCCACCCCCCAGCTTTGTGCCACATCAAGGCCCTGTGAGGGGAGCAGCCTGGGGTGGGGAGGCCCTGGGGTGCCCGGCAGGCTCGGTGCAGGCCGGGGGAAGTGCCTGGGGGGGCGGGTGAGGGGGCAGGGGGCGGGTTACGGACAGGGAGCAGCATCCCGGGCTGGGGGAGAGCAGCAGCAGCCCGGGCTGGGGGGGAGCAGCAGCAGCCCGGGCTGGGGGGGAGCAGCAGCAGCCCGGGCTGGGGGGGAGCAGCAGCAGCCCGGGCTGGGGGGGAGCAGCAGCAGCCCGGGCTGGGGGGGAGCAGCAGCAGCCCGGGCTGGGGGGGAGCAGCAGCAGCCCGGGCTGGGGGGGAGCAGCAGCAGCCCGGGCTGGGGGGGAGCAGCAGCAGCCCGGGCTGGGGGGGAGCAGCAGCCGCCCGGGCGGGGGGGGGGGGGGACAGCATCCCGGGCGGGGGGGCGGCAGCAGCCCGGGCGGGGGGGCGGCAGCAGCCCGGGCGGGGGGGGCGGCAGCAGCCCGGGCGGGGGGGGAGCAGCAGCAGCCCGGGCGGGGGGGGAGCAGCAGCAGCCCGGGCGGGGGGGAGCAGCAGCAGCCCGGGCTGGGGGGGAGCAGCAGCAGCCCGGGCTGGGGGGGAGCAGCAGCCCGGGCTGGGGGGGAGCAGCAGCCCGGGCTGGGGGGGAGCAGCAGCAGCCCGGGCTGGGGGGGAGCAGCAGCAGCCCGGGCTGGGGGGGAGCAGCAGCAGCCCGGGCTGGGGGGGAGCAGCAGCCCGGGCTGGGGGGGAGCAGCAGCAGCCCGGGCTGGGGGGGGAGCAGCAGCAGCCCGGGCTGGGGGGGAGCAGCAGCCCGGGCTGGGGGGGAGCAGCAGCCCGGGCTGGGGGGGAGCAGCAGCATCCCGGGCGGGGGGGCGGCAGCAGCCCGGGCGGGGGCTCGAGGAAGCGCCAGTAACAGGGATGGAGGAGGAGAGCGAAGCGGCTCGGGGAAGGCCCGCAGAAGGGCGCGGGGAAGCTCCGGAGCGCGGGCCCGAGGGGAGGGAGCGGCGGGCCCGGCCCGGGCAGCCGAGGGGGGCCGGGAGCGCCCCGCCCCAGCGGCTCCCGCTCACCTTCCCCCGCGCGCAGGGCGGCGGGCCGCAGCGAGGCGGCGGAGCGGCCGGCGGACGCGCCCCGCAGCAGCCCGGGCGCGGAGGCGCCGAGCGACAGCAGCAGCGTGAAAGCGGCGGCGGCCGGCGGCCGCTCCCACCGCGCCGCCATGCTGCCGCGCGCCGCCGCGCTTCCGGCCGCCGCCGGAAGGCCTGCGCCGTTGCCGTGGCAACGCGAGGCGCTGCGGCGCCCCGTTACCATGGAAACGGGCGGGCGGCACCCGGGGTTCCCTCGCTTTTTAAACGTGTTGTATTATTCCCCCTCCTCCCCCCCGCCATTAGGGACACACACCCCAGGCCGAGTTACAGCCGGGCCTCCGCGCTCTCAGCCTGCTGCGGGCGCCCCGAGCCGAGCCCAGAGGGCCCCAGCGCCCCCCGCCCCCCAGCGCCCCCCGCTCCCCAGCGCCCCCAGCGCCCCCCGCTCCCCAGCGCCCCCGCTCCTCCCGCTCCCCAGCGCCCCCCGCCCCCCAGCGCCCCCGCTCCTCCCGCACCCCAGCGCCCCCCGCTCCTCCCGCACCCCAGCGCCCCCCGCCCCCCAGCGCCCCCGCTCCTCCCGCACCCCAGCGCCCCCGCTCCTCCCGCACCCCAGCGCCCCCCGCTCCCCAGCGCCCCCCGCTCCTCCCGCACCCCAGCGCCCCCCGCCCCCCAGCGCCCCCGCTCCTCCCGCACCCCAGCGCCCCCCGCTCCCCAGCGCCCCCGCTCCTCCCGCACCCCAGCGCCCCCCGCTCCCCAGCGCCCCCCGCGGTCCGTGTGGCAGGGTCAGGCTGCCTTGGAGAGCCAAATATCTCCTGCGAGGGGTTGCAGACAGTAGCAGAGAGGGGGATCTGCGGGAGAGCCCCGTCCCACCGCCTGCGCTGGGGCGAATGGCGGCGCTGCCCAAGGACAGGCCTCCTTCGTGGTGGCATGTCACAGCCCGGGCTAAACCTCCTGGTGCAGCAAGAGCTTTGCTGTTGGCTCACAGTGGCATGCACGGCCTGAACACGCTGCTTCCCGAAGGAACGCAGCAGACCAGAGGGGTGCTCCAGCGTGGGAGCCCCTCACCTTGAATAGCCCCTGTGTGAAAAGAAGGATGAGCAGGGAAGAGCAGAAGCAAGGAGAAATGAAGGCTTTGCTCCAAGGCCAGTGGGAGATCCCCAGCAGCGAGCAGAGGATGGCAGTTCCTGGGGCTTGGACCCACATCTTCTCGCCATGAACAGCTCCATGGCAGAAACACTCCACTGCCACCAGCTCCTCCTCCAGACAAGAGCCCAGTTGCTGGCTGCTGGCTCACATCTAATGAGAGAACCGTGAGGTCTCATCCACATGGGAAGGATCAGAAGAAACACACCTTCCCTCACCCTCTCTGGTTTTGTAAATTGGAGAAAGCGTTTGAAGCAGCTGGGATCTCTTCCAGCCAGGGGAGATGAGCAGAGCCTTGAGAGTCTGACATCTTTACCCCAGCTTCAAAGTGTTTTTGAAAGCAACAGGAGAGCACGGCACAAAGTGAGCTTGTCCCTTTGTCTCAGCACCATTTCCCATTTGTGAGAATCCTTCAATCTCTGAGGAATATAAAGGCACCAAAAGGCTCCACATACTGCTTGGGATCAGCCCTGATCCTCACAGTGAGTTGCACAGACAGCCTTTGTGAGAGGTCCCAGGCTGTCGCAGGCATGGGAAGGTTTGAAGTGTGGGAGATGACCTCATGGCTGAGGGAGATGAAGTTTTTACAAGAAGAAACAGAAAGATGGGGAGAAAGATGAACGACTTTTATTTTAAATTGATCTTTCTAGTAACTGCATGTTTGGCAGGAGCTTATTTCAGGCTGTGGCAGTGGGATTTGACTTTCGCTGCTACGCCTGGGGATGAGGGAAAATAAACAGCCCGAGTTCTCTGTAAAACAGCTCAATCCATTTGGCTGAAACCAGAGGATGCTCTTCCCTGCCTTAAAGAACACTCAAGAGATGGTAAAACCTTGCAGTGCTCACTGTTTCCCTGGCTGATGAAGGTGCAGCCTGTCCCTGCTTCAGAAAGTGTGCAACTCTTAACTTTGCCCCCCTGAAGAGGGGGGAGGAAAGAAGGTACCTCGGTCTGAAACGAGGAGTACGGCTGCTAAGGACCAGCCAGACAGTCATGAACCTGCTTGTGCTGGCGCTTCGGGCCGTTCACACACTGATCTTCCTCTCGTTTCACACACGTGCTTCCCAAGATCCCGCTCCCTGTCCTTAGAAAGCCATTCTCCAAGCAAGTCAGTATTTGGCTTTTTAAGGCTCAGAAGCCCTGGTGGGTTTGTGATTTTTCCTCTTTAGGACCCCGATTTTGGGCATTTTCTTTAACTCCATCTTACCATCTTGTCTATCCTGTGAGGAACAGCTGAGAGAGCTGGGGCTGTTCAGTCTGGAGAAGACTGAGGGGGGACCTAATTAAAGTCTGTAATTATCTTAAGCAGGGGATGCAGGGGGAATCAGCCAGCCGCTTTTCAGTGTCTGTGGGGACAGGACAAGGGGCAATGGCTGCAAATTGGAGCACAGGGAGTTCCCCACCAACATGGGGAGGAACTTTTCCCCAGTGAGGGTGAGGGAGCCCTGGGACAGGCTGCCCAGGGGGTGTGGAGTCTCCTTCTCTGGAGAGATTCCAGACCCCTCTGGACACCGACCTGTGCAGTATGAGCTGGGGAGCTGCTTGGGCAGGGGGTGGGACCCCAGGTCCCTTCCAACCCCCACAGCTCTGTGATTCTGTCTCTTCTCTTCACTGCTCGTGCCTGAGGCGTAGCAAGGCCTTTCTCTCCTGCCTGCTGTGATCTCTGGCACGGCCAATTCCCTTTCTGCAGGGAACACTCCCCAGCCCCAACCTCCACGCAGAAGCGGGGTAGCGAGAGGGAAGCGGGGGGCTGCATGTGGGGAGCATCCCCCAGGCTCTCCGCACCACCCCCCACCGCTCCCCCCCCCCCTTCCCCGTTCCCTCTCGCTATCCTGACCAATTAAACTCATTTCACAGCTCGAAGGCTCCTCGCAACCCTCGGCTACAGCGCCGAGCACCCGCTCCCTCCCCTTGGTACAACCCAACCCTCCTCTTCTTCCTCCTCCTCCTCCTCCTCCTCTCCCCCCCCCCCCCCAGCCTCGCTCAAGTGGTACGATCCTTCCCACTCCCCCCCCCCCCCCACCCCCCCTCCGCTCCCTTACGCGGGTGGTAGGCGCCGCTCGCGCTGATTGGCCGCCCGGCCCCGCAGTCCGCGCGAGCTGCGGGTGCTTCAGTGTGCGCGCGGCCGGCGCGGCGTTGGGTGCTCCGCGCGTGCCGCCCCCTCCCCTCCCCGCCTCCCTCCGCCCGGGCCCCGCCGCCGCCGCCATGGCTTCGGGTAGGTGCTGCCAGGCCCGCCGGGCTCCGGCGGCCTTGGGGCGGTCCTGCTGCTCGTGGCCAGGCGCGGGTGTGGTGGGCGCGGGAGGAGGGGCGGGCGAGCGCCATGGTGGGGAAAGGCCGCGGCGGTGTCGGGGAAAGGGGGGCGGCGGGGCGGGGGGGGGCGGCGCGGCCTGTTCCTCTCCCCCTCCTCTCCCCTCCGCTCGCTCCGCGCTCCCTCCGGCGGAGGGGGGAGGGGAGGCACGCCCCCGGTGGCCACGCCCATGTCGGGGAGGCCACGCCCCCTCCCCGGGGAGCCCCGCTCGGCGAGGACCGTCCGGGGCCGCCCCTCGGTGGCGGGGGGCCGCGGGGTCCCAGCGGGGCCCGGCGCTCGGCTGCTCCGGGGGTTTAGGCCCCGCTCCCCTCCCCCGACCCCCCCCCCCCCTCCCCCCGCCTTCCTGCTCTGGATCGAGGCCTTGCCCGGCGTGTGAGGCCCCGCTTCGGGTTGTGCCGCAGCCCCGCATGCGGTGGGGACCCCCGCTGGTTGGGGGCCCCCTCGCGTAGCCCCCTTCCGGGTGTGCACACACACGGACAGCCGGTGTGAGGTGTAACACATCACCCCCCCCGTAGGCCGTGGCCCTTGCCCCGTGTGTGCTCCCCCTTGCGCCGTTCCCGCCTCCCTCCCCCGGCAGGAGGTGTGGGCCCAGCTCCCGGCCGTGCCTCTCCCCACACAGCACGGCCTGTGTGCTCTCCCTTGGGGCTCACACCCCCTCCCCCGCCTCAGGAAGCGCCCTGCCCGGCCCCAGCGTGGGACCCACCTTTGTGTATCGGCTGCATCTGCTCTGTGCCCTGCCCCGAGCAGCCCCAGGGCACCAGGTCCCTTCGCAGCCCCCCTGCTGCAGTCTGAAACATGCATCCGAGGTAATTCTGCTCCCAACGGAGGCCTGCAGCTGAGCCTGGAGACCGAGCTGCTGCTATCCCAGGGGCCTCAACAGGCCCAGCTTCTCTTGGGGCTGCTGTGAGCAGGCTGTGGTGTTTCTTCATCCCGTTTGAGGTGCAAATGTTTCAGTCCCAGCAGCAGCAGCCATGCCCTTGTGAAGCCACGGATGGGTCGTGTTGCCCAGCGTGGCTGAAGGAGTTGAAAGTCTGTAGGTGCTTTGTGGAGTGAGCCATGTTTTGGTAGGGTTGAGCCATTTTAGCCTTACCTTCCAGTGTCTGTGAATGAGAGAGAAGAAACCAAACCCAAGCAAAGTTTGTTACAGGAATCCTTTAATGCAAGGACAGCCCTTTGCCTTGAGAGGAAAACATAGTGAAAGTACTACAAAATGACTTCAGACCATGAAATCTTGAGTATTAAACTAAACCCACTTTTCTCCCAGGTACTTACCTGAGAGTGTCTCTGGTTTTGCTCTGTGCTAGTGCTCAGACAGGAGATTATTTTTCTGCCAGGAATACCACAGAAGCAGTGCTGCTTCTTTATAGTTTGCTCAAAACCAGAAGCTTTTGGAGATACACAGCACATTGCTCTGTCTTAAGAGGCTTCCTGAGCAGTGCAAGGTAACCAGCCTGCTATGCCCCACTTCATTCAGAGGAGGGTTTTTTCCATTAGCTTTTTTAACATTCAGGAAAGGAAAAAAAAAAATGTTTGCATATCCAGGAATTTCCTGAATAAACTATTTGTTGCTTCTGTAAATGCTCAGAAGCTCTTGTCCCCATTGAGCCTTTCGAAATGAATCGATCAGAAGCCTGTAGACTAAGCACTCCCACAAAAGACCTAGAAAAACTGTGTAGATGAAGGAACTTCCTCTGATTCTACGTATGAATTTTTTTACAGGCTCTTCATCTGGTTACTTTACAAACCTTTCCCAAAATCCTGTGGTTTGGCAGAAGTTTGGAGCTAAGGAGAATTAAATGTAGTCCTCCAGTTCATAGCTGATCACATCCTTACTCAAGAATTCTTTCCAGTACAGCCATTAATATTCTTTGTTTTAATTAGTAGCCTTAATCACACATAAATATTTGAGTGAAACCATCGTTTTAAAATGCCATTGCATATTTAATAGTCATCTTTAGATCACTTAAATAACGTTAAAAGACATTTGACCTTCATCTCATTCAAAGCAATGAACGTACTTGAGTTGCACTTACCTAAAAAATGCCCTTTATTGTGAAAAGGAAATGAAATATTTGTGTTGGTGGAGCAAAAGGGGGGTTGTTTCACCCCTGGCTGAAGTAGGACGTGTGAAATGGAACCAGATTTCATCTGGTCGTAGCTTTTGGTGAATGTAACTTGTGCAGAATATGGAATCTGATCCTTCCTACTGCCCTGAGGAGGGACCTCACCATTCAAAATGCTGCTTCATGCCTGAACAGTGTAGGTGATACCCTCAGCTTGGAAGGTTGTATGCTTGTGTTTAAGTGTATCTGTAAGCACTGGCAGGATTGGATGTAAAAGCAGGTGAGGGAGGCATCTGGGACACGTCTTTTAATGCTGAACAGATGTTTGGATGGGAAAATAAGTTATAATAATTGATAGCTTATGGTTGTACCCTGCATTGTAATTCACTCTTGGTTTCAGCTTCACAGCCAGCTCTGGCTGTAGAGGTTACACAGAGTGAGTGGGGGAAAGACTGGAATGGGGAATAAAACCAGAGAAAGTCTTCATAGTTTTTCTTAGACCACAACACCCCAGTATTTGTGCAACTCTTGAAGGGATTTGAAAGGAGCAGGAGCATTGCAGTGCTGCTCCCCAGAGGGACAGTGCTGGCAACGCTGGTGGGGAAGGGGAGGAAGTGTTTGGGTTTTGACAGGAATGTGGGAATTTCAAACAAAAATAACAAGAGGGGTTGAGAATCTTGTGTGTGAAGCGTGGCTGATGGAGTCTGTGGTTAAGGAGTTCTGGGGTGTAGGGCAGCCTGGGGCCTGTGGGTGTCTCTCTCTGAATTCTGGAGGGGGTGAGGCTGGGGGGGCGATGCACCCCAGGCATGCCTCCTCCCCGATGCAGTGAGGGGTTTTAACACAGCAAGAAGTGGCAGTTCTGCAGCACACAAGGATATCCATCACTGTGCAATTAATGAGATAACCTGATAAGCTAATTCTGTAAAGACAAAGCACCCTATTTAAGGACCGAATTCCAGCTGGCACATAATGTTGGTAGCTTTTACAAATTAGGTGCTGCTTTAAATACCAGTCAAACCATTTCAGTGAATTACTTTTGTTCTTAACTTGAGGTTGTACTTTGAAATCCACATGGTTCCAATGCTTTTCAAGAACCAATTACTCTGATAACTGCTTACATTAATTGGAAATAAAATCCATAATACCTGCCTGGACAATTTGAGTGTAAATGGATGAATTCTTGCATTGTTTGAGCTATCAGTAATCTCTCCTTTTGCTGTGTAAGAGAAGGGAGATGCTGTGATCCTCCATCCCTGGTCATACATCTCCTGATCCTGCCTGTGCCCTTTGGCTAGGCAGAGCTTTCCTGAGGCATCTGACAGAGGGGTTGGGTAGGACAGACGTCCCTGGCTTCCCTTGTGTGCTGCCCACGGCACTGTGTGTGGTAGCCATTAGAGGGGGTTGTGCAGCTCTGAATATTTGGAGAGATGCCTTGAAAATGGAATTCAGGCCCTTCAAAAGGGAAGCTGAAAGCAGCTCTACCTGTATCCTGTCCCCCACACCCTGTGCTCCTGTTCTCCCAGTCTTAGTGTTTTCTTTTTCTGTTAACAAAGAGGGAAAAGTAGCTGTGTTATCCAGTGTACTTAAACCTTTCTCCTTCTCCCTAGATTGCTTCCTCTTACAGTAAGTTGAGGAGTAAAACGTTACTTGGAAGTTCTCAACATGACTTACTTCTTTTTCTAGATTCTGGAAGTTACAGTCAGTCTGGGGGCCAGCAGAGGTATGTGTGGGGTCTGGTTTTGGGTTGATGTTTTTTCCTGTTAGTGATTAAATCTGCAAAGTAAAAGGCCACTCAGGATTCCCAGCATGATGTGTGAATCTTTGGCCATGATACAGTGTTGATAGATATTTTTTTTTTTGAGTTACAGGTGCAGGAAGCTTGCTGCCCTGGGCCTTTATTGAGATGTCTTATAAAACAGGGAAAAAACCCTTCTATTCCTGAAGGAAAGACAATAAGCAGGCTTGAATTGGGATATTCTTTTAATAGTAAGACCTTGGGAAATGTCATGAATAGAGAGAAATGTTTTTCATACACCTTAAGCTGTTCACTAACATTTTAGTCAGACTAAACTCACGTGAAGATGATGGGCCATATAGATATATCATTTTTTTTATTCAATTTTATTTTCCCATTGTGAGGAATTTTTTCTGAAAAGCCTCAGATAACTTAGTGACTTTTAAAAGCCACTTCATGAAAGAGTTGCAAGTTGGGGAGGGAAGGGAGGGCGGTGTTTTCACCAGTGAAAGAGGGGTTTTTATGGAAGTGTGAAAATCACAGCTAATGCTGACTCTGCTCATGAAAGTCACAGGGTTCTGTGATAGCACTGCCTGAGTTTGATTTATTTCTGAGCATGAGGTGAGTTTCAGCACATGGTTCTTCAGTTCACCAGGTCTTAAAGTGGCAGAATGAAGAGTAAGTATCATCTAAAGCTAGAGTGGGTTTTGGTGATGATCTTACTGTCACATGGTCCAAACAACACATAATTGACAGTAATTATTTAAAATTAATTATTTGAATTAAGTAATTATTTAAAATAAAATTAACTTTGTAAGAATATCCTGGGGGGAAAATGGCTTGGATTAATTTGGTAAAGGTTTCTGTGATTCTGAAGAATCTGTCAGCAAGCCCAGCTTTCACCTAATTAACATTTATGCTCAAAACAAAGCAGAAATTAAAATAAGCTCTTCTGTTTTCTGTCAGCTTTGGTAGCCATTAGTTTATTGATGCATTTCTAATACCCCTACAACTGCAGTACTTGGGTTAAACACCTATTTTGTGAATGAGAAGAAACTTAACCCCCAAAATAGCTTTGCTTTCCAAGCCATGTGGAGGGCACTGTAAGCATTTACTAAATGCATTTTTCTCTTACAGCTATTCCTCCTATGGCAATCAGAGCAGTCAAAATTATGGACAGTCACAGGTAAGTTTGGGGGGGGAAAAAAAACCCCAAAACCTTGTGTCTTTCAAAGCAGATGTTCCTTGAGCAAAAGTAGCTGTTCCTGTGTGAGCCTATGTGAGCCAGGACGCAGTCTGTTCTCAGCTGGGCTTGATGTTTGCACTTGTGCCTAGCAAAGGAAAGCTGATGACCTGCTCTGGAAATGATGCTCATTTGAGTGTGTTCTTGGAATTCCAGGGCTATTCTGGTTATGGGCAGAGTGGAGACAATTCCTCCTACGGACAGAACTATGGCAGCTACCATGGGAACTATGGACAAAACCAAACAGGTTTGGCTAGCGTGTTACATTCATTGGCAGTGGTTAAGAGCTGAATATTTACTAAAAAGCTGCTTCCTGGCTTTCCAGGGTATGGACAGGATTCCCAGGGATACGATGATGAGTCGGGCTATGAAAACCAGAACCAGAGCTCGTACAGCCAGCAGTCGTACGGCAGCCAGGGCCAGCAGAAAGGGTCCTCCAGAGGGTAAGGAACCAGAGGTTAACACTATCTGTTCAATGCACTGTCTAGTGGCTGCACCTAACTAGGGAACCAATTCTCTGTTAACCATTGCTTTAAACAAAAAAAAAGGCAATTATCTGACAACTCTTTAACATGCTTCTAATGTCTGAAAGAACAGGAGGTGAAGGAAGACTATTTCTTTCTATTAGAAAGGTGGATGTGGTTGTTGAGTCGAGATACACTTGAGAGAGTCTGTATAATAAAGAATGGACTTGGCAGTGTGTATTTTGATTGGGAAAAGTACACCCAGTACTACTTCAGTCGTGTTCTTTTGTATAAACTTACAGTAAGTACTGTCAGCAAGGGAATTTTAGGTGTTCTTAAACTTGCAGACTTCTTACCTGATTCAGAATGCCTTTTCTTGGTGAAAGGAGAGGAGAGGGTTCAGAAATGTCACTTAATAAATGGTTTTTTCCAACTAAGTGGGATTCTCAAAACATCCTGGTTTTATGTCCTCATCCATAACCTAGATCTGTGTGCATACTGCAGGCTGGTTCAACACTTCACCCTATTGCAGGTGTGTTTCACTTGTTAAGTGATGTACTCCAGTCAGTTTCAGGAGGGTCAATGACACAACTTTGAATGTACATTGAAAAATACAGCCCAACTTCCTGGAATGACTTGTAAGGGCACTTGGTGCTGGAACACCTTCATGATCTATTTTACAAGCTTTGTGCATACACCCCAAGGTTACTGCTCCTGTTAGATCTCTAGTGAGGATCATGTGACCTCTTAAAAATACATTGTCCTGTACTAAACCTCATTCTTGGGGCCAGGGTCCAAATCTTTCTGTATTTTTTTGCAAGCTGATAGTCTGCACTCCAGCAAGCCCCCACTTGGCTTCTGGTTTTGTAGTTACTATTACAGAACTTCTTAGTATGAACAAGCAAGGTCTTAATCTCTCAGCAATAGGTGCTGTCACTCAGAGTGTCCTTTTTTGCATCCCTAAGAAAGGCAGGTACACCCTGAAGCTTGGCTTGGCTTTGTTTCTGAGCATTTCTTAGAGCTGAACAGAGGTACAGGGCTAGGCAGTAACGTGGCTCTCAGCTCTGTACACACCCAGTGGAAGAGGAGAATGCAGCAGAGCAGAGGTTCTCCAGCAAGTTGGTTTTGGTCAAGGAAATGAGCAAAAAGACATTAGAGGGAGACTTTTCAGTGTATGCTTGTAACAAGTAAGGAGAAACTGAGAAATCAAATTGTAGCAAGTTTGATGAGGATGACCACAAAATTGTGACTCTCACATCCTAGGGCAGGGAGGGAGGGAAGGAAAACCAGCAAACAGTGGATGCTGCTTTAGTGGTGATGGTGCAAAGGTTAAAGTTCCTTCCAAGCTCTTTGTCACTGGGATTAGTTAAGGTAAGTTCTAGGCTAGAAGAGGGAGAGAGGAGATTGGTGTTGGCATCGATGGGATATTTTGGGATTGTTTGCACCCAGTAGACTGTATTTATTTTACCTGAGGTGCTTTGTCTAGCAAGTGACACTGCCAGAGACAGGAGAGTGGCAAATGTAGTGCCTCATCTTTTGCACAAGGCTGAAAGCAGGGAGGAGGAACAGAAGAGAGGGTGTCAGAGGCCAGCAATTCATTTCAATTACTGAAAAAGTAATATGGTTAAGCTGCAATTAAGCACCCAGGGGAAACAAAGGTATGAGTAACAGCCAGTGCTTCCTGGATGCAATTTATGTCTCATAAATCTGTATAATGCCTTGCTATTAAAGGGTAACCCAAGTGGAACTATTCTCTCCTGTATCTAGATTTTCAAAATACTTTTGTCTCTCCCTTGGAGGCTGAAGTAGCCTGGAGATGTGTAGGTTGTTATAAAGTTGTTATTAGTCACAGAAGAGTTACAACTCCCTTTAAGAGTGTGTAGCCACCCTGTGTTGGAATACCCACGATGTGATGTTGTTGGTCAGTGTTCTGCTGCAAGCTGGTGGGATAGATGTGGATGGCACTAAAGTGAGAAGAACTGCAAGTACATCAGAGGGCATCACAAGAGTTGGAAAAGTTCTTGGCCAAATGGTGGAACACCCAGAAAATGCAGTGCAAGTAAAATTCTGGTGGGGTTTTTTTTCTAGGCAGCGCGTATCAGGTGCACAGTAGAGCAAGAACATGAGCAGCAAGTGTCTTCCCTGCAGTTCTGTGGAAGGGGTTTGGTGGTTAGCTGTGTGTCAGGCCCTGGCATGCTACTGGGGAGAGGGGAGCAAGCAAGCATTGTGCTGGGATGTGTAATGGGAGCGATGGTCTTCAGTTTCATTTGCAGTGGAACAGCAGTTTCTGCCTTGCTTTTGTTGGAAGCCAGATACATCCCAACAGAGGTGAAACATGGGATGTTTTTGTGTCTCTATGCCAGTAATAACTGGGAGGTAACTGACTAGGAAATTTTAACTGTGTCATGAATTGTCAGCCATTGCTTTGCTCTCTGTTCTGTGAACATTTAGCTATTAATGCACATTCTGTTTATTTTTAAGTAGAAGAGGCTCTTATGAACACAAGTCAAACTATGGTCAGCACCAAAGCTCTTACGACCAGCAGTCAAGCTATGGACAGAACCAAGACTCTTATGACCAGCAGTCAAGCTCGTATGACCAGCAGTCGGGCTATGGCCACCAAGGCTCATATGACCAGCAGTCGGGCTATGGCCACCAGAGCTCCTATGACCAAAAGTCAGGCTATAACCAGCACCAAAGCTCATATGGCCATTCTCAGCAGTCCTACCAGTCTCAGAAGGGAAGCTATAGCCACAACAGCCAAGGTAAAACCCACCGGTTGAATTCGATACTGGCTAAGGAGGTTGAGCAGCAGTGCTGTGAAATAGTTGGGTTTCCTTCCACAGAAGGTTAATTTGATGTATAGTTCAAGCTTTTCTTTTTTTTCTCTGTTAGTGTTCTTGGGGAATGTTTTCTTTGTTAAGACTTTGATAACGTCCTGCAGAGAATTGTTGCATTTGGGTGCAGCCTGGCAGAGTCCACCTCTGAGCTCTGCAAATTCCAGATGGAGTTTTCTTCCTCAGCCATTCTGAACCTTCTTCCTGCCTGAGGCTGACGTGTCATGAAGAGCTTTTGCACTTCACATTGCAGCTTTATGCTGTGTAGGTGAATTCTGAGATGGAAGGAAATGAAAAGCTGAAGATCAACCCTTTTTTCCCCCCCTTCTTTTTTTTTTTTTTTGCAGAAACCTCACACAAGTGGTGGCACAACCCACACTCTTTATCGTTGTTCTGTCTTCAGTGATGTCTTAGCAAACTGGGAGGGTTCTATGGCAGTGGAATGAAAAGTGTATTTTGGACAATATGTGTTTGATGCTTGGAATGGAGAGCGATTAAAGTCCAGTGTTTACATTCTGAGGTGCCTTCTGGCCTTGGAAGCTGAGGGGAATAACTGGGACAAAGTCAGACTTGGCTCCATCACTTTGTGGCACAGATAAGAAAGACTTAGGAGCTGATGCTTTCCAGGTTTAAATGGCAGACTTTTGAGCAGGGTGGGGGGAAGGAAAATGGTAGGGTGGGGATTTTTGCTGCACTGCAGTTGGCACTGCCGTTTATTCTTGTTTTGATCTGTTCTCCTTGTCCCTGCAGATGATCGTCGTGAAAAGAGTAGGTATGGAGAAGATAATAGAGGATATGGCGGGTCACAGGGAGGAGGTAGAGGGGGATATGACATGGATGGAAGAGGTCATATGTCTGGATATAGGTAAGTGATCTCCATTCCAGTGCCTGCAGTTCCTTACCCCTGTCCTTTATTATTTAGCTGGTTTTAATTTTTGTTTACTCCATGTCTGTTCCTAATGTGGCTCAGATTTCGATTTCCAAAAATGGAAGCTTTCTAAAATTACTCTTGTCTGCACTGCACAGAGAAGTGTGTTTTGCCTAGGAAATGCTTTTAGGTTCAGACAGATTGAGACCAAGCATTTGATTGTTATGACACATAGCTGCATCTTATTTACATGAGTTGCAGTGAGATGCCTGAGCCCACCCCTTGAAATAAGATATTCTAAAACTTGTAAAAATGTGTTTTCAGTGACAAGAAAACCAACAGCCAGGAATTGAGAAAGGTTTGTAAAATTCATAGCTAAGGTAGCTAACATTTCAGCTTGGAAGTATTTTGATTTTTTACAAGGAGAGATCATTACGTTCAGGTTGGCTAATTATTTTTCTGCTCCCTAAATAATTTAGGAATAATTCAGGAATAACATTACTTGTCCTTCACAGCCTGTTGCAGTTTTCAACTTCTGTTAAAATACAGGGTTTTATTATTGGCTTAGCTGTCTAAACACATTGATTTTAGGTAGATTTAAGTGCTACCAGTGTTGTTACCCCTCTGCCATTGCCCAGGCCCTCTTCTCATCAAGAAAATTAATGCACACATTTAATGTTGTGCTTGCAGATAATTTCATGCATAGGTCTGAGAGATTGGGGCCTTTGCTTTAAATCCTGTAGAATTAGGCCAAGTGACATTGTTATTGACATGATTTTTTCTTAATAAACCATCATAATTGGCTACCCCTGTGAAAATGGTGAGGGCATCGAGTCCTCATGGATGCAGAGTAGGAATGTCAGAGCTTCCAGGGGGCTTTGAAGCGTTGCTCATCAGCACCACTCCCCCTTTTAACAGGCTGCACAGTTCTGGGGGATTGCTGGAACTCTTAATTATCCACTCCTCTTTGTTTGAACTGATCTCATTTAAATAATCCAACGGTGTGTTAAGACTTGTTTACTTTTTTAAAGGGTTTCCTTTAAAAAAACCTGTTGAAAATTTGCCTGTTCCTAAGGTGCTCCCAAATTGCACGTCATGGCTTGTTGCTCTGAGGATGTAGGTGCACCCTGTCTCTCCCAATTAGCTGTGTCAGCACAATTACAAAAGCATTATCAATATATTATATATTCATGTTAGTTTGCTGGGGTTTTATATAAACCGAACTAGTAATTTCTAAGTTAATTTTCAGTTAAAACCCAACAGTTTTGGGGCTGTTTTTTTTAAAATCAGCTTTTCTGTGTGGATTAGGCTTTTCCATATTCCTACGATGAAATCTGGGGTTTGAAAAGAGAGTTTATAGCTGAGTCCTTTCCAACAGGAGGAATGAATGTGAGCTTCAAAGAAACCACACTTCTGGTGGGTTTTATCACTTTGAAACAAACTTCTGTCTTTGCAGTATGAAGCAAGATAAATTAATGCCCATGAAAATAAAACCTCTTCCCATATTTTTCCCAAAAATCTCAGAAAAATTGTGTTCACACATCCCTGTAAATAACAGTACTCCAGCAGACTTGAGAGCCAAAAGAAGGAAAAGAGTGGAGGTGAAAGGAGGAGTGGGAGAAAATAAGCAAAGTGTGGAGGCATTTATTAGGAAACCTGTCTGTTTGTGTGAAGTGATGCAGTTTTTAATGCCTTTTGCAGTGGAATTTCTCTGAAATTACAGTGTCCTGTAGGTTTATTCAGTCTTTCTGGATAATAATGACGGAGGATTCTGCTTCTGACATATATTTTACCAAAGTCATGCTTACTAGGGAAGTGTAAAAGGTTCAGTTAAATAACAAACTGTATAATTCAGGGGAAAATAACTTCTGATAAGGTAAGAAATCATGTCTAGTTCTGTGAAATGTGGGGTTTCGGGGTAGTTTTTTGGGTGGGTTTGTTGGTTGTCGCCCCCCCCCGGTCAAAGCAACTTGTGTAGGAATGTCAAGTCTATCTCCAGGAGCTATCATGTTCAGCTTTTCACCTCAATCACACTGTAATGCTTAACACTACATTGTGGAAACTCCATAGCCATCAGGAAATAAGCCTTGCCTACAAATCTTGTCTGTACAGATATTTGTGCTGCTGTAATAACACAGGCCTTGATTTTTACAGTGTGAATTAATTCTATCAACACAAAGAATACCTTTCCCCTTGACAGTTAATAGCTAGCCATAACGTTTTTGTCTTGACTGACATGCAGACCTGGGGAGAACTGGCTGCAGCTCGCTCATCTGTAGGAGCTTCACCCAGCCATTGCTGCTCGTCCAGCTGCAATGCCTCACCTGCTCTGTAGTGCTGGGCCACCCCTGCATCCTCTTTGCAAGCATCAGGGAGGACCTTGTTCAGCCTGGAGAAGAGAAGGCTGTGGGGGGACCTCATTGCAGCCTGCCAGTCCCTGAGGGGAGATTATAAACAGGAGGGGAAATTGGGCTTGTTAAAGGACAGACACTGGCAGGACAAGGGGGATGGATTAAAGCTAAAGGAAGGAAGGGTTAGATTGGATATTAGGGGGAAGTTCTTTCCAGAGAGAGTGGTAAGGTTGGATGGGGCCCTGTGCAACCTTGTGTAGCTCCAGGCCTGAGGTAGGTGGCCCTGCCTGTGGCAGGGGGTTGGAGCTCTGTGACCCTTGGGGTCCCTCCCAACCCATGCCAGTCTATGATTCTGTGGCTCGCTGCTGGCCTGTCCTGGTGATACAGTGACTTCAGCTGCAGTGCCAGCTCTCTCCTAAGATTGTGTTGGGCTGTATAAACTTGGAGGCCTCAGAGCAGTCTACAAGTGCATCAGATATTTCTGGAATACTTGGGGCAAAACCAAATGAGCTTTTTTAAATGTTGAGAGCTTTCATTTCTTTGAATAACCTTTACTGTGGTACTGCAAACACAGGGGGTGAAGTTAAGGTATGAATCGTTGATCTGAAAATTGCAAGGACTTGAATACGGGCTGTAATAAATGCTTTCAGCACTCCTTTTGCTTTTGTGCCTGTGCAAAGTCATGCAGCACTGAGGAGAAAACATCTTTGGAGAAATTCCTCTTCAGATTCCTTAGCTGGAACTGTTACGATGGAGAACAATCATTTTCTTGCATGTCAGATGTTCATTTGAATTTCAGTAACATTGAGTTTCAAAAATATTCTTCAGATTTCTTTTTAATGCTCTTGAATTACCTGTTTGGGGATTTTAGTAGAATTTCTCCACCCTTTCATTTTGAAGCTTGAACAATTGATTATACCGCTAATTTCTATTTTGGCTAAGAAGCAAAACCTTCCCTCTTTAAAAACACATAGCAGAGGAGTCTTGTCTTTGAGCTCTGGGTTAGAAAGCAGGTATACCAGGTACTTACTCTTCCAAGCTTCCTTGTAGAATGTCACTTTTTTTAAGAGTCCTCATCCAACAGGTAAGGAATTAATTGCTCGTGGTGGTTGTGGGACCTAATTGTTTTGGTTAAGGGTGTAAGTGGGGAAATGCAGCAGCAGCACAAAGTAGGTTTGTTTTCCTCTTGGGAAAGCCATTCCAGTGGTGGAGCAGCTGTACCTGTGGCACTGCCCTTCTTCTAGAGGCTGTGGATTCAATGGGCAGGCTTTGTCTTTGAGTCTTGTCCTGCAGTCTGTGTTGGTGGAACTACGTAGTTTAGAATAGTTTGCCATTGCATTAAGGTTTGTCACAGGTTATTCCCCTCCCTGTGCAGATTTGGTGTCTGTATGCCATAAACACAAGTTACCTGTGCAGCTTAATTGCTGTATTAGCCATCAGGAGTGGGAAAGAGCTTCTTGTGATAGAAAGAAGCTATGACTTGGTGCAGTGGGGTTTGCAACAGTGTGGTTTATGTTCAGAATTAGTATTTTGACTTGTAATGCACACACATTTCATCTTAGCCTTATATAGACTTTGGAAAAACATGAACAGAGGCAATAAATACAGGCAGGAAAAACAGCCATCTGTCAGTGCCTTTATGGGTGCACTAAGCATTCCTTTCTTGTTTGTAAAAATACATTCTTACGTGTGACTCCCACACGCTTGGCAAGAGATAGATGCATGTTGGAGGCTGAAGTTTGGTTCCCAGACCCTTAGTGCTACCTCTGCCAATATGTCCTCACTTATTTTGTTTCTTGTCTCTGTAGTGTTGAGCTCTCTGTGCAACTGTGCCTTTAATTTATGGACTTATTCCCAGCTGCAGTAAGCAATGTTCAGCTGAGTGCCATTTGCACTCAAGTAGCTGATGAATTTATGACTGAGTATAGGGAGGAAAGAACATCCCATGATGTTTCTTTCCTAGCAGGAAGGCTTTGCACTGGGAATGGTGCTGTGGACACATGCTGTCTGCTTGTGGTTCAGTCTCTTATTAACTTGAAGCATTGCTGAATTCTAGCTAACTGTTTGTGAGTGTAACAGGGGGCATTAAAACCTCAAACTCCCATCTATTGGTCTGTGTGAGAGGCTGGTAAAGCAGGAGCCTGAAACACTGTGTTTCTGCCTTCCACATGGTCTGTGACAGCAAGGTGGGAGCTCACTCAGTTGCTGAGATTAAAATTTAGAGTTCAGGTCTCAGTGAGGGGTAAATGTGTGACTGTGGCATCAGTTGCTTGCAGCCAGTTTCACTAGCTGTAGCTCATACCTCCTGGGGACCTTGGGTAGCTTTGCCCAGCAGTCACAGGAAGGTAACACGCTGCAGCTTTATAAATTGGGGCTTAAAAGTGGAGGAAAACATGAACCTGTCATCAGAGGTGCCTGGCACTGAGTTGAAGCAGGGTTTGCCTGGGTTGGTCGTGTGAGACTGAGCAGGTGATAACAGGCTAAAGCATGCTTGGGTGAAAACCTCTTTCTACACATATTAATTGAAAAACTAATTAAAAATTGTGGATTGCACTTGGTAGTGCAGGGTTACTGTATCAGAGAGTTAGAGGTGAGTCATTTACCTGTGCTTTACATGTGTATAGTCATCTCTCACTTCTCAGAACCATGGTGCACACATTTTCACCCTGCAGTCAGCAGACCCACACTTGCTGTAGAATCCTGGCTCTGTGATGACACACTTATTTTCCATGTGTTTTTAGAGTGTTGGGTGGTTCTGATTCATGTCTCTGCTGCTGCATACTCCAGTCAGAAAACATAGGTGTTCTGGATCATACTGTCCTGATGAATTGGGGTCATGATCTAGGGCTGGAAATCTCTGACAGCATTTCCATGCTTGGTGTATTCGCTCTTGTTATGTCTGAGTTGAAAGTCCTAGAAGAACAGGCATCCTTCTGGAAGTCATTGTGTCATCATGAAGTGATGTTTAGCAGTAATCTTTCCTATTATGTTTTTATTGTCAGTCCTTCAAAACAGCCAGTCTTGGGTAAAGCCCAGCTCTGACGCTGCATATAAACTTCATTTTAGCTCTTTAACGAGCAGAATTAATGACTTAAGGATAGATGACAGTGCAATCTAGCAGTCAGTTACTGTCTGTGGAGATGCAATTTAAAATCTGCAGGGGAAAAAAAAAAAGAAGAGAAGTCCTGATAAAAATTACCATCTGTTGTGACAAACATATGAAACTCCTTACAGGAGTTCTCTCTGAACCCTGTTGAAAACTCCTTTCTTTTTTTCCCTCGTTTTGGACAGATGTTCTCTCAGAAATGATAAGCAGCACCTCCCATTCCTCACTTGGCAGATACACAGAGTGCTGGAGGAGTTATTTTGTCTCATTGCCTTTTGCTGAGGTGCTGGTGCCCCACGTTTGGCTCTGATGTCTGGCAGGTAGATGGAATTAAAGCCTGGGGTGCCTTCTGGCTCTAAAGCACGCTGGTGGAGAGGCTCCTTGTACTGGCGCAGTAGTTGCAGAGTCGAGAGAGCGCTCTGCATCCAGGTGTGAACTTCCCTGGCTTTCTCTCAGCTGCAGTGTGTGAAAGCTCTGGGACACAGGCGGACCTGCCCCGTGTTCAGGTGGCTGCTGTGTCCCCCGTGTGAAGGAGGGCAAGCAGGCAGCTCTGTGTGGCAGTGGTTACTGACTTCCTAAAGAATCCAGCCCTGGTACTTTCCTTTGATGATGGATGCTACTGTGTCTGTGACGTGGGTGCCGTTACAACTGCTGCTGTGAAAGGTCCTGCCGGGATGAGTCCTGGCATTGGGAAGAGTGAGGGGTTATTTTCATGCACACAGTGGGAGGTGAAAGTCCTGTTTTGAAAACCCCCTTCTAAACCTTTGAAAACTGCTATGTGTACTCTCTTAACTTGGTCTACGTTTTGTGCCACAGGTTTCAGAATGACTGAAATAAAAACTTGACGGCCTCTGCTTTTGAAGCTCACATACACACACCTTCTCTGGCATGTCAAGTGCTGGTAGTACACAGGTCCCACACACCCTTTTTCAGAGAGTGGCTGATTCATCCCCTCTATATAAAGGCATTACAATGCAGGCTAATTAACTTCAGCTATGAATTCTGTGAAAATACTAATTATTCCAAAGCAGCAATTACATCCACAATTACAGCCATTAACCTTCATGCAAATAATGCTCCTGTGTTAAACCCCAGTGTTTATAAAGAGTCCTTCTGGCTTATGGGATGGGAGAAGGTATTGAATCGACGAGGTGTGTGTGGGTTAGTGTAAAACACTCCTCAGGGCTCCTCTTCTCCAGTGCAGCATCCTGGGAGATGGTTTGTGTAATGTAATCTGTGAACGTGAATGAGTAGAGAGGAGAACGTAGAGATGGTGCTTTAGCTGCCAGACAGTAACTCTCAACTTGTGATCAGTTAACTGTAGATTGAGCCTTGGGCTCAGCACATAGAGACTTAAGGAAGAAATCATTTCTTCAATTTTTCCTCTGCAGTGGTGGTGACCGTGGTGGCTTCAAAAATTACGGTGGTAAGTGCCGAGTATCCAAAAATGTTTCAGTGGAAATTCTTTATAAGTCTAAAAGCCACCAATACCTTGTTACTATCTAGTAAGAAGCATTATAGTGTTCTGGTGAGGCTGGTGTGTTCATGAGTTTTAATAGCCAAACTCTTAGCAATAAACTGGATTTCTACTTTTGTCCAATTGCATGAAAGAATTTGTGGAGACAGTGACATTCACCGGATATTTGTTTGGTTTTATTTTCCTTTTCTTTAAAATTTCTTTAATTTTTCTGTTACAAATGCTTCTTAGAAAGGTACTAGAGGTAAAAAAAAACCAAAAAAGTGGTAATCTGCTTGGTGATCTGACAACCAGCATTTGCAAGACAACACCAGCATAGCATCAGTGTGGCAACTGCCACATGCTGCAAGTTAAAGAACACCTTAACGTCCTACAGACACCTTCTGTTGAACGTTTTAACCTAAAAATTCTCTAAATCTCTGGTTAATGTTTTAGATCTTAGTTGCATTGCATCCATACTTTAGATATTTTCTTGTCTCTACAAAAGTTATTTGGAAATGCTTTGCTAAAAATAGTCTTTGTTTTTTTCCTTTTTCTTTTTTTTTTTTTTAACCCTGTTTCATAGGTCAGAGGGATTATGGACCCAGATCAGATGCTGGTAAGAAAACAAGCAGTGTGTGGGAGTGGATTGCATGTAGCTCTTAGGCTATTGCTTTTTGAAATGTACAATGCATCTGGCTGCAATTTCCATGGCTCAAAAGAAAGTGTTGCTGAAGTGTGTCTTCCTTAAAGGAAATGTGTTCTACTAAAGAGCATGTGAATTTTTGCATGTCTTCTCATGCCACAAGTAAGAATGTGCTGATGAAGTTTGAATCTGCTGGAGCTGAGCAGCTGCTGTAACTGCAGTGAGCCTTCTGCTAAACCTGTGTTATTTAAACCACGTACAACTCCCATGGCTTTGGGTGTCCTGGCTGCACGGTCAGCTGTTGAGTGTATTCACTCTCTGATGCACTGCAGCATCTGAAGGTGCTGTGTGTGCATTTTTGAAGGTGATACTATTAACTTCAGAACTACACTCTCTGCTCTTCTTCATGTGAGATGACTTTGGGATTTAAGGGTCTGCTATGGGGCAGTGTGGGCTTGAGTTTACGGTCTGGCTTCTGCTGCTACCACAAGAATACATGGTAAATGGAGCTTATTTTCCATAGATTCAGAGTCTGACAACTCTGATAACAACACTATCTTCGTGCAAGGACTTGGAGAGGATGTTTCAACAGATCAGGTGGCAGACTACTTCAAACAAATCGGTATTATAAAGGTATGTCAGATGAGAAATCATTGGTAAGGAGGAAGAGAACTTGTGGAGCTAGTGTATTGCAAATGCACTGGTATCGTCCCAGGCAGATACTTGCTCTGACTCCCCAGCAGTTGTAGATAATGGTTTTTATCTGGGTTCCCAGATGACAGCTCATTAGTAAGCTGACAGCACAAGCAGCCTTTTTTCTAGTGACATTTAGATGGCTTTGTATCTCTTCATTAGTCTTTATAACCCTTAACACTCACCCTCTATCCCTTGTGCTACCCTCACACTTCAGCAGGTATGCTGCTGTGCTCTGTGGCTCTTTCTTCTGTTTCTGCAATTCTACATCAGGGTTTCCTACACTTGACCTCAGTTTCTATCGAAACTGGCCCATCATTACTCCACAGAGAACAGCCAGCCAGTACTTTACAGTCAAAAGCCTCTGTTTTCTGCAGGCTGGCTCCAAGAGAATCTTCTTTCCAGTGATACTTAGCTGTTACAGTTTATGCTCTGAACTGGCTTTCCTGTTATTTCTCCCATGCCAAGTGTGTCACTTTCCTTTCAGACCAACAAAAAGACTGGCAAACCCATGATAAATCTTTACACAGACAAGGATACTGGCAAACCAAAGGGAGAAGCAACAGTATCTTTTGATGATCCTCCTTCTGCTAAAGCAGCGATTGACTGGTTTGATGGTGGGTGAGAGTACTTTTCTTTTGGTTATTTAAAAGTCAAACTAGCAAATAAATCAAAAACCCCACTGGGGACCCCATCCTACTTTTGTTTAGCTTTGGGGTTTTGATTTGGCTTTTATTTTCTTAGAAAACGATATTTCATGTTATTTGGCATGTACTAGCTTTCCCACTCATTTAGTGGAACAGCAGCTAGTGATTAAGACCAAAAATGTGTGGTGAAACTCTCAGGGTGTGCTGCTGTACCTCAGTCACCCCTGCACAAAGTATGAGGGGTGCTGTTGATGTCCCTCAGGAGAGCACAACTTCTGGTTCAGTCTGATGGATGGAGCTGTGATCTCTGCTAGTGGCTGGGGGGGATTCCCTACAGTCTAAGTGCTGATGTTAGTGCTGTGGTAGCTGTTTTAGAATTTGGCAGTGGTTAGGGCAATCTTGTGCCAAGGGCTTTGTGTGTACACAGTGAAAGAACAAGGATTGTTAATTGGGGGCTCAGTGGAGGGAGAGAGCAGATCCTAGAAACAGGGTGATGCAAAACTCCTCAGGCTTGATGCAGGAAATGCAGTGATGGTCTTTTGTAGAAGTTAACCTGGGGGGTGGGGAAAGCATGTGTGTGTTCCTCTGCCCCTCTGTGGCCACAGACCCTTGTTCATGTTGGACAGAGACACAGGGACATACTCTGCATCTGGTGTCAAATGACAGTGTGGCAAATCTGGCATGGCAAGTGATTTGATGGTATATATCTTGCTAATTAAATAGAAATTGACTGTTGTTTAGGGAGGGTAAACCAAATCTCTCTGTCTCTGGCACCCACAGAATCCTGTTTATTCTGTGATGAACCTTCTGTCTCTGAAGAACTGAGACTTTGTGTTTAAAAAGTTCAGGTTGGCAGTCGAATTGTCCAGGAGCCTCGTTGCCTGATGGGGGGGGAAGGACCCAAACTATTTGTCCATGAACGAGGCCAGAAATCCTTTCAATGTTCTTAGATACCTAGTTTAATTGCAACTTACAGATCCTATTTAAATTAAGAATTATTTGTGGGATGATGGAGAACCTGGCAAGGACCCCACGTTTGGACTGGTGCTTTCAAAACTATGACATGTAATCCAGGCTCCCCTGTGTCTGAGAGCTTTGTATCCAGTCAGTACGTGTGCATCACTGTTGTTCCTCTGAACTTGTGCTGTGCTCTGGGGAGCTGTGTTGATCTTTCTCCCACTCTCTGTCTTTCAACAGGAAAAGAATTCAATGGCAACGTTATCAAAGTTTCTTTTGCAACTAGAAGGCCTGAATTCATGAGAGGAGGTGGAGGTGGCGGACGTCGAGGTGGGACTCAAATCTGTAGAGTTCTTGTTTTTACATAGTTAAATGCTTTTGAACTGTTACTGGCTGTTTAGGAAGGACAAGCTGACTTGGAAGCAGTGGTTCATCAAAGCATACAGGCCTTTGGGATTCTGCTGTGCAAAGGAGGAATAAGGATTGAACCAAGTTCAGTAGACTGAAATCTGTAATCTCTTCTGCACAGCACAGAACTTCTGTTTCCCTTTTGAACTGGAAACCTTCCTGGGTGTGTCTTGGCACTGCTTTGAAACAGACAGTATAGCCATGATGTTGGGGCTGTACAGGTTCCCTATATACAGGTGTGAATTCCCAGAGAGCATTTGCTCATGACAGCAAAGCCTAGAGACACTACATGTTTCCAGGTGGTATTAAGCAGGGTAAATTATTGACTGCTACTGTCTTAGAGCAGCAGTTGGGTGTTGGTCTCCTTTAATTAAAAACCTTCATCTCCCTGATTCTCCACATCATACAGTGGTGTCAGTAGTCCACTGGATATTAATTGCCCCTTTAGAGGAAGTGTGCTTTGTGGGGAGGCTGTCAACACACTTTGGTTCTTAAATCCAGCAGTTCTGTAGGCAGATTAAAATAAAAGATTCTTCAAGAACTTGAACTGGTACAAAAGTTCTTAATCTTTTTGATGCAGAAAGCCAGAACTGTGTTATCCCTGTGCTTGTCTCAGATGCATCCTGGCATTAATTCTGGCAGATTTTTTTTTTGTTATCATTTTTGTTCTCTGCCTAAGCCTGGCCATCTGTAATTGCTACTACACATTGTTCAGTCTTCATGAAATTTTATTAATGCACAGAGTGGGTTTTCTATTTGCCCGTTGGTAATTCAAGCTGATCATGTTTCCTTTTACTGCTGAAAAAGAATTTATAAAAAAATCTGTGGTGGGGCAGATTTCTGGCCACTGTGTGCTATCCCTACTGCTTATTTTCTCCCACCCACCCAGGGTATAGATCTGTATTTCAGTTACACAGATACATGAGCTTCAGGACATAAAATGCTCTTGATCTGGTGGTGCCTGATGCTTATGTTGTCATTTGTCCAAGTCTTCTAGCTATTGTGTACTAGTAGTAAATCAGCTGGGAGATGCTGAATTCTGTGGCAGTGCAGCTTCTTTGTCATTGGCACTACCTGCTGCTGTCGGGGTGCCTGAGAGGGTTTCAGAGCCTTGCCTAGGAGGGATAGAGTTCTTTAAACACTCCTTCCACCTGGAAAGTGTGTCACTTGGGTTCTGAAGCCAGTCAGAGCCCTTAATAAACGTGTCTTGTGCACAGGTAGCAGACACTCCCCCTCCTTTACTCTGATTTTGTTTGCAGGTTCGCGAGGTGGATATGGAAGAGGTGGGGGCTTCCAGGGTAGAAGTGGGGAACCCAAAAATGGTGATTGGGTTTGTCCTAACCCGTAAGTATCATGTGAATTGCTCAGTGATGTTTCACGTGTGCTTTCTGAGTTCCTTAGCAGCTAAGCCTGGGGAGTTCTTGTCTTTCCTAGGGCCTGTGGTAACATGAACTTTGCTCGGCGGAATTCCTGCAACCAGTGTGGGGAGCCCAGACCAGAAGATTCACGTCCATCAGGAGGTGTGTAAAAGATGGGGCAGAACAACCTCTTCCTGAAGCAGTAGAAGTGTCAGTGGCATCTTCAGCTTTTTGGAAAGCCTGGCTGATGTGTCTCTTGTTTTTTTTCTCCTCCAGACTTTCGTGGCAGAGGTGGCTATGGAGGAGAAAGAGGATACCGAGGCCGTGGCGGCAGGGGCGGTGATCGGGGAGGTGGCTATGGTGGTAAAATGGGAGGAAGGTAAGCTGTTGCTGTGTCCTTGCCTGGCTGTGTAGCCCACAGACTGTGGATTAGATGGGCACTGTGGGAAAAGAGCCTTGTTTATGTGTGTGTGTGTGCACAACTGTGCTATGAAAACATTAACTACAGATAGGAGCTTCTGGAGAACATCAGTCTGGCTGCCTCCGGAGGCTGTTCCGTGAGCGTTTCTGGATAAGGCTGGCTAAGCATAGAAGAATACACCAAAGACTGCTAGTTCCTTGCTGAAGGCATTCCTTATCACCTTTCCCTTCCCTTTCAGGAATGACTTCAGAAATGATCAACGCAACAGACCGTACTGAAGATCACTGTGACTGTTTGGTTTGTCCTCTTGATGCGTTTGGTAGTGAGTTGCCGGAGTTCTGCCTGCCGCTTCACCCATGGCCTCTCTTTCCATAGTGGAATTGAGTGAAACTAGATTTTTATTTTGGTGGGAGGGACTGGGGTGGGTTGGGAGGATTTCTTTCTTTTTTTTTTTTTAAGCAAGACATTGAAATTTGATCTTGATTTCAACATTCTCCTCTTTTCTTCCCCCCCCCCATACCTTTCCAACAGGTCCTAAGACAGAAAAGGATAAACTGTAAAATATTGCCAAAATATGAAGTGTTTTGTAATACAACAATAAATGCTGATTGTTTTATTTGTGAAATCTTCTGTTTCACAATGGCTTCAGTTGCCTGCATTCCCTGTCTTCCTAAGTAGTAAAAGGGGGCTGGTTTGCAGTGGCGCTGCTGCTTCTGCCTGAGCAAAGATCTGCAGGTAAGTGTGTGGACTGCCTGCTTGCTACCTGTGCCCTCTGTCCCAGGCTTGTCCCCTGGCTTTTCTCATTTCCCTCTGCGATGACACCCTGCCTTGCCTGCTGTGGTGCTTTGGTGTGCCCTGCAGCCCTCCCGAGGAGCAGGCAGGTGGCAGTGTGTTCTCGTGCTGCCAAGGAGCATTTTGTGTCCAGGCCAGGGTGACTCCCAAACCAGGATGGGATGACTTAAAAACCAAAAAAGGTAATTTGCTGCATGCTGCTCTACCTTTTAATTGCTGCTTTAGAAGTGTGGGTGATGGCAAACCAGTGGCCTGTGTGCAGCTGTTTCCTCTTGAAGAGGAGCTGGAGGCGAGGTTCAGAAGATACATCGTGAGTGTTTGGGATCCAGTGCTGCAGCCAGAGTTTGGAGAAAAGAGAGGTTAATTATCATCCCTCTGCAGACAAGGCCCCTCCACACACTGCAGGAGTTGGGTGGGTGGGAACCTGAGCAGCTGCACTGCCACAGTGAGCTTGTGGCCAGTGCTGCCTCTTCATCACCAGCCTTTAGGAGAGGGCATCTGGTGGGTGAAAGACTACATCTACAAGTTCTCAGGGTGGGTAGTTACAGTCTTGGTAACCAGGCACAGAGCTGCACTGTGTCTGTGGCCTCTCACAAAGAAATGGACATGAAAAGCCTTAGTTGATGGCTGCAGGCCAGCTCCCTGGCTTGGTGTACATTCATGGTCATGGCAAGTTCAAGTTGGCTGTTGCCTGTGGCTGTAAATGTCATAACTGCACTGGTGCTGTTTTAAGGCTTCTGGAAAGCCAGTGCTGTCCCTTCTCTATTAAATTTAGGGTGGCTTGTTCCTCTTAAAACTGGAATTAAGGACATGTGCATTAGCAATGTTACAGAGCTTAACACAAAGTGAGGCTTTCAATACCAGGGCAACAGTTGTACCTCCCTCCCATGCCGACTCAGCTTCCCACCCTGCTTTCCACCCCCCCAGCTGAGAGCACTTAGTCTATAAACAGTCACTGCCCCACTGGGTTACTAAGTGGAGCAGAACTCAAGAAAGCCACAAAACTGCCAGGGCTGTCACCACCTTCACAGCGTTCCCAGCCTGGCAGGGTGCTGGCTGTTTGGTTTGTGTTCTGTGTCGGGGCAAAACACAACCTGTGTTGAGTGTTTGAGACACCTTCCCTGGCTTTTCTCTTACAGAAAACTTGCAGGCTGGTGGTGTGGGTTTGGTGACACGTGTGGGGTTTGTTGCTGTCGGTGTAGAGGGGGTTCAGTGAGTTTAGAGAGGCCTGGGAAGTGGTGTTCTGTGAAAGCCCTAAACCCAGATGATGGTTTAACTGTCCCTGCCCTCCGAGTGTTTCTGCAGAGTCCTTTCACGCTGCCTGAAGTTCAGCAGGGTAAGCTTGAACTCAGGTGAAAAGTTAACAGCTTAGAATCAAACCAGGAACTAGTATGGTAAGAGTTCTAGCTCTTCCTGACAGGGTGATGGTTGCTGCTGACCAGCTCTGGTTAAGCAGCCTGTCCTAGCCAGGGAGCTGTACCACTGTGCCAGTGTTCCTGTGCTTAGCCTGGCAAACCAAGCAGGTCTCAGATGGAAATCAGCACGGTGACTAGGGGTGTATTCATAATACTGTGCAAATAAAGTGCTTTACTAGTGGTCAGCACCATTCCTAAGAAGACTTGGGGTCTTACAGACACTGGAATTGCTGCCGGCTTTGAAACGGGGGAGGAAGGGTCTGTCCACAGGTAATCTGTCTTCTGTCAGAGCAACAGCTGAGTCAGAAGGCACATCTCTGGAATCCTGACTGGAATTTCACTTCAGGTGATGCCCTGTGAGAATTCAGTGAGATTCCTTGTGATAGGATTGCAGACTAAGGAGAGACAGGGCTGCTGGTCTGTCAGGAGGTGTGAAACCAAGAGAGGCTGTTGCTGCAGGAGGAATGGGTTGGGGTTGTCTGAGCTGGGACTCATAAAGCTGAGACCATAAAGAGAGATGAAGCTGGCTCTGCTTCCTTCGTCTCCCTTTATGATCTCCTTTTGGAGTGGTGAGGTTTTAGTTTTGGAAATCAGTCCTGCATGGAGAGGTTTAGTTATAAAAACACATCTAGTGCTTGCCAAGTTCAACAGTGGCTTTATGGAGGTGGGATGCCAGTGTGGAAGAGGCTTATGATCACTATGGAGCTGAAAAGCAACAAAAATAGCTAAACAATTGAAGAGACAGCCCAATAAATTCCAGGCTGGCTCTGTGAGCCCAGCCCACCTCGCCCCAAGGAGTAATGCAGCTGAGTTCTCAAATACCACAGAGCGATATGGAACCTGTGACTGACGCCAAGAGCTGGAGGCTGCGGGGCCTGGGCCAGGACTCGGCCTTTGCCTAATCTAGACCTGCTAATCCCCATTTCCAGGGGCGGGCAGAGCAATGTGGGAGGTGTCCCCAGTGGATGGGGATGCTGATGCTGCCTCAGAAATGGCTTGTAAAGCTGCTGTAACAGAACAGCTGTCGGGACGTGCCTGGAATTCCCAGAGGGCTCAGAAGTCCCTTTCTGTGCGAACGTGACGCTCTCTGCTGGAGCTGGGGTGATCCCTGCGCCCAGAGACACCCCTGCTTTCAGCCATCCTCCAAGCAGGTAACCCCTGAGACTCGGTGAGACTGCTCAGCACAGTGCTGGTGCTTTTGCAGACAGGCTTCTGAGCTTGGTGCAGGCTCTGGACATCACCAGCTTCCCAGGAACTCTGCCCACACCAGCTGAAGCTGCACGCAGCCTCTATGGAATCTGCCTTTTCTGGGTATATCCTAAGCACCTTTCTGGGAAGTGTGGCACTGTCAAGGACAGGATGCTGAACTAAATGGACTTCCCTGGCACAACAAGGACCCTGGGAATGCTGCTGGCTTGTCAGAATTGCTGTGCACAGATGAAGCACCCCAAAGGCTTTCCTGGGGAGACACTGCTTTACCCTCGCAGCAGCCAAAGCCTGGGGAACATCAGCCTCTTGTGCTTTTTCTTTAACAAACCTGACTCCAGTGGGCTGGGATTGCTGTGGTGGCAGCTGCTTCTGTAACTGCCCCTCGGATGTAAACTGACAGGGTCCCAGCTCCGACCCCCTTTCAGCAGCAGGATGGGTATTTTTGGGCCCCAGAGAGCCAACCCCCTGCTCCCCAGCTGCTGCACCTCTTGCTGAGCAGCAAACATCTGAAGAACGACTGTTCTCCTCCAGGAGGTGTGTCGAGTGGGTGAAAGGGAAGGGCTCAGACATGTCTTAGTGCTGAAGTATAGTTCAGTGTGTTTCTGCCCCAGCAGCTCTTGTGTGTCGCATCCATCCTGGGCAGAAGCTGTCCCGGGACTCCCCCTGTGGCTGTTTGCTCATCAGCTGTGGTAAACATTGGAAGCTGCTCCCCAAAACTTCACCTCAGTGCTGTTTCCTAATGCTGGTTTCCAAGCTCTTGGAGCTCACCTCCCCCAGAAGCAGGCACTGACTCACGGGGGCTCAGCTATTTCATGGAACCATAGCATGGCATGGGTTGGAAGGGACCCCAAGGGTCACAGAGCTCCAACCCCCTGCCACAGGCAGGGACACCAACCTCAGGCCTGGAGCTACACAAGGTTGCCCAGGGCCCCATCCAACCTGGCCTTGAACACCCCCAGACACGGGGCACCCACCCCCTCTCTGGGCAGCCTGTTCCAGCCCCTCACCACTCTCTCTGCAAAGAACTTCCCCCTAATATCCAATCTAACCCTTCCTTCCTTTAGCTTTAATCCATCCCCCTTGTCCTGCCAGTCTCTGCCCTTTAACAAGCTGATTCCCCTCCTGTTTATAATCTCCCCTCAGGGACTGGCAGGCTGTCATGAGGTTCCCCCCTCAGCCCTGCCCGGCTACTCTGGGCTGCCCCCACCAGCAGATGAGCCCCCCTGGCTCCAGCCTTCTGTCTGTGAGAACAGCACCAAGCTCTGTGCTCCTTTCAGGCGAATGCTGATGTTGAACTGGGAACCCTCTGGGTGTCCAAGCTGTGGAGGCACCTTAGGAAAAGGGTTTGGGTTAAGGCAGCTGGCTGCACTGAGACCCCTCACACTGAACTGGATGGAGATGGGATTGTGCCTGGAACCCAGGAAATCAGGAAGGGTCAGGCAAGCAGCTGCACTGATCCATTTGCACCCGCAGCAAGCTTGATGAGGCCAAGCTGTGTGGTGGGTTGACATGCTGGAGAGGAGAGATGCCATCCAGAGGGACCCTGGATGGCTGGAGAGGTGTGACAGTGTGACCTCATGAGCCCTTGAAGGGCTCCAGGAGAGCTGGAGACATGCTGATGCCCAGGGCAGGGAGGGCCAGGCCCAGGGGAATGGCCTTCAGCTGCAGGAGGGGGATGGAGAGGGGCTGGGGGGCAGAAATCCTTCCTGGGGAGGGGGGAGCCCTGGCACAGGGTGCCCAGAGAAGCTGCCCCAGGATCCCTAGCAGGGTTCAAGGCTGGGTTGGATGGGGCTTGGGGCACCCTGGGCTGGTTGGGGGGTGTCCCTGCCCATGGCAGGGGGGGCACTGGGTGGGCTCTGAGGTCCCTCCAACCCAAACCAGTCTGTGATTTCTCATGCTCTTCTGAGGATGCTTTTTAGTAAAGCTTGGTCAGGTACTTACCCCAGGGGTTGGGTAGAAGTTAGAAGGATTTCACCTCTTCCTCCTGCCCGTTTGGGAGTTTTCACCTACAGCTGGGAGCGCTGGTGCCCTGATCCCCCAGCCAGCCGCCCTGATCCTGATACCGCTCTGGTCACAGCAGCTGCACAACAGCTTTATCCTCCCAGCCACCAGTCTGCAGAGAGCTGTGCTCTGGCATTGCCAAGCCTGGGCTGGATTCTTCTCCAGCTGGGGGATGCCAAAACCCCTGGGGACTAAGGCAGCAGCCCTGGGCCGTGCCAGGCCGGGGAGCTGGCTGCTCCGGGGCCGCAGGTGCCCTCCCAGAGGCTTCGCCTCATGACAATGAGCAGGGGATGGAGCTTCCTGCTCCTGCTGGAGCCCGGCCAGTCACTTTCTCATCATCCATCCACGTTCTTAAGTGGAAGAGCAGATGGATCAGTTGCTTCCTAGATACGAACCAAACACGGATGCGTTTGCAGACGGAGCTGCTCTTGTTTGGAAAGGAAGCGTCGCGCTGCCCTGCGCAAGGAGCGGCCTGCACTGGATGCAGCAAGGCCCCAGCCCCCTGCCCTGCTCCCCCACAGCCCCCCACTCTGCACTTACCAGCCCACTTCCCCTCTTCTTCATTTATCTGTATTTCCCACCCCCCATGGCTCAGCCACCTCCCTATTTTGCCACGTTTCTGTGAATCCTTTTCTCTCCCCTTCACCCCCCGCTCGCCTTCCCTCGTGCTGCGGGGCAAGGCCTTGCAGGAGCCCTGCACCTCTCTTCAAGCTGAGCTCCACAGATCATAGAATCATAGAATGGCAAGGGTTGGAAGGGACCCCAAGGGTCCCAGAGCTCCAACCCCCTGCCACAGGCAGGGCCACCAACCTCAGGCCTGGAGCTACACAAGGTTGCCCAGGGCCCCATCCAACCTGGCCTTGAACACCCTCAGACACGGGGCACCCACCCCCTCTCTGGGCAGCCCCTTCCAGCCCCTCACCACTCTCTCTGCACAGAACTTCCCCCTAATATTCAATCTAACCCTTCCCTCCTCCAGCTTTAAACCATTCCCCCTTGTCCTGCCATTATCTGCCCTACCAGATGCTCTGGTAACTTCAGATTTTGGCATGATTAAAAAGGAAGAGGCCTGGGAGCTTTAAAATAGGTGTGTGGTTGAGGCTGGCACGAAAACAGAAGCAGATCTCCATCACATCCTATTTTCCTTTTCAGCCAAACCAAAGCAGAACCAAAACATCCTTTGGCTTTAGTCAAATTAAAACAAAATACTCAAGCTAAATACTGCAGGGAGTAAACAGAGCTGTTGACTTGGAAGCAGCAAGACCGGTGGCTGTGTGTGAGCTGAGGGAGAGGTGCAATGCCTCAGGCAGCAACCAGCCCCTGGTTGGGGGGGGGGGGGACCGAGCCCCACACCCAGGAGGGGCATTTGGGCATGAAACGTGCCAACAGCCGCGGGTGGGGGTTGTTTTGTAAGGCTTGAGAGCACTGCTCCAACGCCTGGGGCTGCGTTTCCCAGGCCCCCAAGGGGGGTAGCGTTGCCTGCGCAGCCTCCTGCATTGCTGCCAAAGAGAGACCCCCCCCCCACCGTGCCCGAGCCCTCATCCGCTCCGCATCCCCCTGGTCTGGACCGCGGATGGACAGGCGTTTAGGACAAGCTGGACTGGCTTCCCCCCGCCGCAGTGCGGGCAGAGCCCCAGCCTGGCTGCCGGGCCGCTGGTACCGGCACCCTGCCCGCCCCGTCCAGCCCGGGATGGCACCTGCCGCAGGACGCGCCCCGCACAGCCAGGCGATGGGCTGAGCTGGGGCTCCCCGCGGGCAGAGGGGCGCGCACAGCCCCGGTGCCGCGCTGGAGCCAGCGGGGTGCGGGGTGACGCCTGCGCGGGGTGAGCCCTGCGCGGGGTGAGCCCTGCCCGCGCCCCCGGCCTTTCCCCCGCCCGGGGGGCTGGGCGCGGTGGCACAGCCCCCTCCCCAAACTCGGGTCTGTTACCCCCGTTCGCGCGCGCGTGCGGTCGCAGAGGGATGCGGGGAAGGGGCGTCACCCTGCCGGGATTGGGGGGGGGGGAGAGCACGGACCGGGGGGGAGGGTCCCCCGAGCGAGCCAGGGAGGGCGGCGCTGGGGCCGTGCGAGCGGCGGGGGGTGCGCCGGGAGCTGCGGGTGCCGCCGGCGGAGCCCAGCCCTCGGCCGGGGCTGGGGCGGGCCGGGGCCGCCCCCGGCGCCGGGGCGGGGAGGGCCGGGCCGAGCCGGGGCCGCCCGGTGCCGCTCGGTGCGAGGGGGAGCGGAGCCGCGATGGGGGCGCGGGCGGGCGGGGCGCTGCGGGCCGCGCTGGCGCTGGGGCTGCTGGCGGCGGCGCAGCCCGGACCGGCCGCTCGGCAGCGGCGGGAGGCGGAGGTAGGACCGGACCGGGGCCGGGGCACGGGGGGCGGCCGGGCGGGGCACGGGGAGCCGGTGGGGAGCTGCCACCCGCCGTCGAGGCGTGTGCGGGAGTGCCCGCTGTGTGCGGGATACCCGGTGTGTGCGGGATACCCGGTGTGTGCGGGAGTGCCCGGTGAGTGCGGGAGTGTGCGGTGTGTGTGGGAGTGTGCGGGAGTGCCCGGCCGTGTGCGGGTGTGCCCGGCTGTGCCCGCTGTGTGCGGGAGTGCCTGGCCGTGTGCGGGGTACCCGCTGTGTGCGGGGTGTGCGGGTGTGTGCGGGGTGCCCTGCTGTGACCGGCCGTGTGCGGGGTACCCGGTGTGTGCGTGTGTGGCACACGCGTGTGCCTGCCTCTGGCCAGGCTGAGCCCGGGTGCCCCAGCTGTGTGCGTGCCAGCCCTGTGCGGGCTGGTGATGCTGCCGGCCGGGCGGTGCGGCGTGGGGTGGGGGTACGGCAGGCGACGGGCCCGAGTTTGGGGTCGGAGCGCCGCGGTGTGTGCCCGGCTGTGCTGTGTGTGTGTGAGTGTGTGGGGAGGGGTCCCCCCGCCGTGATGTACGTCGTGTCCCCGCAGTGATGCGGGGCATCCATACAGCTCTGAGGGCAGCCGGGGGCTCGCACGGGGAAACTGTCCCGTCTCCCCGCAAATCAGGACGGGACAGAGGCCGATCTTCCCCATCCTGTCCCCACCAGCCGTGTTTGGGTTCCCCCTGTTCCCCCCCGTGTCGCTGCCTCGCTGGGCCGCCGCCGGTTCCTGTTGGGGAGGAGGTGTGAGAGGTGGCTGGAGGGCAGAGGGCAGCGCCGGGGCTTCTGCTCTTGCTCAGGCATCCAGCCGTTTGCACAGATGCTTCACTCTGAAGCCCCACAAGTCCTGCTGGGTGAATTGGGGGGGGGGTTTCCCCATGCTCGAAGATGAAGACTGACATGCTCAGAGGCTTGTGTCAGTGTGCAGCTCCTCACGCTGGGAGATGCTGCTTGGAAGAGGTGATTTCTACCTGTGCTGGTCCCCCTGCACACAAACCTCAGGCTGCTCCCTCGTGCCACCCAGATTAAAACCAATCCACAGAACCCTTCGTGCTCAGAAAACCAGGAATTAAAAATGTCTTGTAACCCCCCCCTCCCCAGCTGAGTGAGGGGTGAGAGCTTCAAAAGGGCTGATTGGACTGCTGAGTCCTCACTGGTGGCTGCTCCCTTCAAGCCTCAGAGCGGGTCCTGGGTCTGCAGCAGGTCCCAGGTGAGGGATGCCGGGCATGGGACTTTCCTGACTCCCTGCCTCAGTTTCCCCAGCGCGATACGCCACACTCTGGGACAATATCCACGATGGACTGGGGTCAGAAAGCCTGCCTGGACCAACCGAGCGGTCGATTTTGCTTGTAAGAGGAAGCTGGAATTCTCACACATCATCAAATGGTCCCAGTTACTTGTGGCTTTCAGAGCACTGCCAGGCTTTGCTGCTAAAGCTTTTCAGGTTGCTTTTAAAGTAGCCAAAGGTTGTGCAAACCTGGATGCAGAAGCCTGAGGAAGCGTCCCGTTGTGTCCCTGTCCCAGCTCGGGCCCTGGTTTTCCTGGGGTTTGTACTGACTGCAGCTCAAAAGAAAAGGAAAAAAAAAAGGAAAGGAAAGCTTGGAAGTTTAATTTGAAACATTCGTGTGTTAAATCATCTTATCTGCAGGCCCCAGGCAGGAGAAGATGCAGCACAAGATAGCTCACAGCTTGGCAGACCCGCTCTGGGGCGGTGCTGTGCTCAGGGCAGCAGTGGGGTATGGAGATGCCCACATCTGATCCCAGGGGAACTGTGGAAAATAGGGGGGACCTGAGACCTCCCCCTGAGTGTGGCTGAGTGCTGGTGGTGCCAAGGCCAAAGGACAGTAAAGTCCTTTAGATTTGGGTGAGGGGCTGTGGGTGTGTGGTGATGGGAAGGGAAACATGGGTTAGAAATGGGAGAGAAGGAACGGAGCTGGAGAGTGAGACCAAGGGATGGAGACATCCTCATTCCACGCTTCTTCCTAAACTTCTTCCCTCCTATCCTGCCCTTCCCCACCCTCTCTTGCTGTGGCCTCGTGGCCTCTGACTTTTCACCCTCAGAAACCCAAGGGCTCACGTTTAGTGTTGGCTCTGAGCTGTATCTGTGCTGAGAAATGCTCCTGTGTCCTGGGGAGCTGCTTTACAGAGCTGGCATCCCGGTGGGACGCTGGGTGGTGAGTGGAGCCTGGTCTCTGGGTACCACCCAGCATGATGTGGGGCTCAGGGGTCAGCTGGCTGCTCCTGGGGCTCCCTCCACATTTTCCCTCTTATTTCAATAAGAGGAAGAAAACCTTCTTCCTGAGAAAAAAATCCTGCTGTTCATCCGCAGCAGGGCAACACAAGGAGCTGGGGAGAGGAAGCGCTCGGGTGCCAACCCCCTGTGAGGCACGGGTGGGCTCTGCAGGGCTGGGGGAGCCTCTACAGCCTCGTGGCTCCGAGTCGTCCCGCGGGCTCCGGTGTGATGAGAGCCCATGAGTCACGGCAGCACAAACAGCCCTGCTTTCTTCCCAGCTCTCCCCCCAAGACAATCCCCCCTTGTTACTGGGAGTAACGCCTGGCAGGCACGGGGCGGGCTGGGAGTGGGCATTGGCTCGCCTTCAGCCCCTTCCCATCCCGATGGAGGGCAAGGACCAGGCATCTCGTTTCCTTTCTCTGCTTAGACACGGACACACCACCAGTTTGTGTGACCGGACTGGTTTGTCAGCTGCTTGGCATTCTCTGGGAAGGTTTGGCCAAGTGTGGTGTCCCCCCAGTGCTTTGGGTCACACTGGGGCACCTGGGTGCTGGGTGGTGCAGCCCGTTGCTGCTCGGGGGTGCCTGGGGTGCCAGCACAGCGCTGCAAGCTGGTTTCCAGCACCGGGGTGGATCGCAGAGATCGCTGAGGGGAGGGTCCCGAATTGAACACACAAGCAAGCTGAGCAACCTCCAGCCCCACAGCCTGCTGCCCCCATCCCAGGGCCCTTTGTTTCCTTCCAAGTGATGCGATTTCTTGCTCCCATCCCATGGCATCCCTCCTGTCCCGTGGCATCCCTCCTGTCCCATGGCATCCTTCCTGTCCCGTGGCATCCCTCCTGTCCCGTGGCATCCCTCCTGTCCCGTGGCATCCCTCCCATCCCGTGGCATCCCTCCCATCCCGTGGCATCCCTCCTGTCCCGTGGCATCCCTCCTGTCCCGTGGCATCCCACCTGTCCCGTGGCATCCCTCCTGTCCCGTGGCATCTCTCCCGTCCCTTGGCATCCCTCCTGTCCAAGGAGGCAGGGAGCTAGCTCCCTCTCAGTGTCCCAAAGACTGGGGTTACTGATAGCAGGAAGGGTTCTGGTTAGACCCCCTGCAGTCCTGGCTTGCTGTCCCTGCTTCTCAGCTCCACAAGACTGAGTATGAGGACTGAAGTGGCCTAAAAGACCCTGGGCACAGCATTTCCCCAACCCCACATCCTCACTGTCAAGGACATAATTTCCAACTAAAGTAGCTTTTTGGGAGGGGTAGATGGGAGAGGAGATTCCCTCAAGGACCAGATTAGGTGCAGTGAGATGGGGGCTGGGGTTTTAATCAGCCTCCCTCGTTAATGTACAGAATTAGCTGGAGGCTGGGCTGTCTTTTCAGCAGGACAGCCCGGCTCTGTGCTCGCTAATCTCCCTTCTTGTGTGTCTCTGTGTATAACATTTATACACACACTTACACACACACTTAAACAAAAGAGAAGAGGACCCAGCCTGAGGGTTTGCGACTGCAGGCAGGAATGTGGCTTGGGGGAGCGGAGGGAAACGGGAGGGTTTGAAACGCCCTGGCATCTCCCGAAGGTCAGGGCTGGCAGGCAGCGGTCCCATGGGCTCCTTCTGTGGGCATGCCAAAACGTCCTCGTCCCTGGGGTCAGCTCCTCTTGTGCCTGTGCTGTGGGGGAAACTGAGGCCGGGAGGCTGCCGCTTCCCCGGTGTGTGTCTCAGCAGTGCAGTGATGTGGGCAGAGCCTGGGGCTGTGGGACTGGGGCTGAGCACTGGGTCGCTGGGCTGCTGTCATCTCCTGCTCAAGACCAAACAGACCTCGGAGGTGCAGCTTGCAGCCAGCATCCTCTGTGAGCGCTGCATGGAGCATCTTCCCACCCTGGGGCAGAATGGGATCGGCTCCCTCTGCTGGCAGGGGGGAGATGGGGATTGTGTCCCGGCAGAGCCGATGGGACCACGCTCACTGGGAGCCCGACCTGGTGCTGCTCCAGTACTGAGCTGGTGGAAAGGTGCCAGAAGCTGAGTGTCTGAGGGGGGCAGGCAGGCCCGGAGCCCGCTGTCTCTGCACTCTTGTTATCCCCCTTTCCAGACAGGGAGCTCTCATTGTGTTTGCTGTTGGCTGTCTTCCACCTGGGATGCCTGCGGTCGAGGGCAAGGTGTTTCCTTGGCTTCAGCTCTCAGCAGAGATGATTTCCAGGCTGGTAACCAGCACCCCATCAGAGCGCTGAGATGGGAAAGGCTGCTCTGTCTCCCCCAAACCGTCCTCCCACTGTCCCTGCTGCAGCCTCAAAGGCTTTTCTGCCCCAGCACGGGCTCTGGGCAGCCAGACATTTCCTCCTCTCCCTCCCTGGAGTGCAGGGGGAGCTGGGCATATTTCATATTAACGTTTGCCTCTTGGTTTCCTGCTGTTTTTCTCTCCCCATTGTATGGAAAAGAGCATTTCCCCAGCTGGGGCAGGAGGGAGGGGGTTTTCCCAGCACAGCCTCCAGAGAGGTCAAAGGGGCTGCTGCCAGCTTCCACCCAGCCCTGCCAGAGCCTGGCTGGTCTGGGGGGTTGTGCGGGGCACGGGCAGCACTGGAGGCATCTTGATTTGGGTACAGGGCTCCTGGAAAAGCTACTGGTCCAGGGCACTTGGTATGTGCAAAAATCCTCACGCAGTGGAGAGCCAGCACATCCTTCTGCCACAGCTCAGTGTTCCCAGGGCTGGCAGCACCCAGCACTCCCAGTAACCCCAGATAGAGAATGGGACAAAACCCCTGGAGGTGTTGGAGCCTGAGAGCTGGTGCTGGTGTGTGGGAACCTGAAGGCGACTCGGGCCAGAAGCCACAGGGAGAGCATCGCTGCAGCCAGCCTGGCAGAGCCCCAGGGGATCTGCACAGGGTGACAGAGCCGGGGCCCTGAGAGCATTTGGGTGCCTGTCCAGAGCAGCTGCTGAGATAGCAGTGGCTTTTTTCTGCTGTGCACCCTGACTCGTCCAGCTGGGGCCTCAGGCCCTTGTGAGATCATGGTGGGGGAAATGTTTTCATGGTTAGGAATGGGATTGTGTGAGGTGACAGGGAGGAAACTGCTCTGGGCTGTTCTGCTTCAGAGGCTGGGTGAAAGCACGACTGTGGTGGGGAAGGTTTAGACTGTGCCATGACTGGAGACCCGGGCGCTTTGGAGCTCCCGTTTACCCACAGGATGTAACCCCTGGGGATCAGCACCCATACACCTAGCTGCTGATTTTCTAACCCTGGAGGAGAACCTTACAAAAACACCACCCCAGGAAAGAGGAGCAGGTACCTTCCCCTCTCCAGACGACCCTCTCCGGGCCACCAGACCTCTCTGCTGCCCCATCCCTGTATCCTTCCCTGCCTGAGCATCTGAGTCCCAGCTGTGTTTTGGCTCCTGGGACCCATGTAAACGGGGGGTTCCCCCTGTGGCTGCAGAGGTGCCGTGTCCAGGCCGTACAGTTCACTCCTAGGCAGAGACGCTGCAGCTTCACCCAGCAGATGAACTGAATCTCTCCCAGCACAGCTCTTACTCATGTCTGGTTGATCCTGACTCACCAGCACTGGGAGTGTCTGGGTTACTCCAGCCACAGCCTGAGGCGGCTACAAGGTGCTGGTACCTCCTGCTGAGGCTGGTAAATGTCTTAGGGCTGAAACATGGCCAGGTCTTTCTGCTGGGGCTGGGTGAAGAGATGGGTGTAAAGGATGAGGAGATCAGTTCAGTGGCTGGAGGAGATGAGGTCAGCAGAGGGATGAGCAACAGGCAGCGAGCAGGTGGGAGCAGCCCGACCTGCCTGCAGGGAGGTGGCAGGCGCAGGGGATGAGGTGTTCGGGGCTGACGTGAGGATGACGGTTAAGCAAGCAGAGGGTTTGGGCAGGAGGAGGAGAGGGAGAGGCCCTGGCACACCCCGGGGCTGCCGTGTCCACAAACCGCTCCCACCCACCCCCAAGCATCCGGCAGAGCGCGGTGCTGCCCGCGCTGGGAGGGATGCTGCCGCCCCTGCGGGGGCACGCTGGGGGTCTGCCCTGCTTGCCAGGGGTGATGCTCAGGAATAGCCCGGCGTGAGGGTTCCCCCCAGCCCCCTCTCTCTGCCCTGGGCTGAGCGCGGAGGGAGGAGGCATTGGGAGCGGTGGGCAGCGGCCGTGCTGTCCCGGGGGTCCCCACGGCGCTCCCGCTGCTCAGCCCACCGCGCCCTTGGGATGCTGGAAATGGAGCAGCCGCTTTCACTTTCCACTCCCCGTGAGCTGAACTCCCGTTCCGTTGCACTAACAGGATGCTGGGCGGCTTGTTTGTCTCCCGCAGACGTCCCCTGCGGCGGGGGAGCGGGCGTGGAGCGTTCCTGCGCCTCTGAGCCTCTCGGAAGGCTGGGGCTGCAGCCTGGGCACAGGGCAGGCGCTTTCTTACTTTAACGTGCGGGTTCTGTGTTGGAGCGAGTTCAGAGCCACAGCCCCCGTCCCCGGGAAGGGCCGGTAGGAGGAAGAATGGCTTGGCAGAGCAGATTGCCCCCGCAGCGCCTCCGCTTTGCAGCGGCACATCCTGCCTGAGGAGGGGGGGGAGGCTGCAGCCTGACCCCATCTCACCCCTCCCAAGCCCACAGCACTTCAGCCTTTATGTCACTCGTTGTGTTGAGCCGAGGTGATGAGCCCTGTGGGATGGGGAGTCTCTGGCTGCACATGACGTGGCAGGAGGGATTTTTTTTGGGTCTGGTTGATCATAGAATCATAGCATGGCCTGGGTTGGAAGGGACCCCGAGGATCATAAAGCTCCAACCCCCTGCCACAGGCAGGGACACCAACCTCAGGCCTGGAGCTACACAAGGTTGCCCAGGGCCCCATCCAACCTGGCCTTGAACACCCCCAGACACGGGGCACCCACCCCCTCTCTGGGCAGCCTGTTCCAGCCCCTCACCACTCTCTCTGCACAGAACTTCCCCCCGATAGCCATGATAGCCATGTTCCTCCTACACCTCAGTCCCATCATGGCCAAAACCCCAAGAGCCATCAAAAGCGATGGTGAGGAGACCCATGGGGACCTGTGTGAGCACAGGAGGTGCAGCTGCTCGGGGTGCAGAGCTCCTAGGGAGGCACAACTGGGCATTTCTGCACAGCCCCAGGCTTGCCGCGGCATTCCCCATCACATCTCCTCCCCCCCACCCCCCAAGCCAGCTCCCGCACTCGCCTGCCCGTGCTCTGAGCTGTGCCTCTCCCATGTCTCCTCTTGCAGCTGTTCCTGGAGAAATATGGCTACTTCAGCGGGCTGGGGGCCGGCACACACAGCCCCAACGCGTTCGCCGAGGCGCTGAGGTACGAGCCTGCTGCTCAGAGCCCTGGCAGAAGTGCAGCAACTCTGGCTGCACGGGGGCTGACAGGGCTGGGGGGGCTTTTTGCAGCTTGGGGGGTGGGGGGGGGTGGTGTTGTTTCTCTTGTGTGATCCAGTGATGGAGCACAGCGGGTCCTTTCTGGGGATGCGGGTCCGTGCCCAGCTCCTGCGGCTGGGCGCTGGCTGCTGCAGCCTCGCGGCGCTGCTCCGTTTGCCTTTTAAGGCCCGGTGCTCCCCCAGAATGATATCCTGAGGCCCAGGATGGGGATGACTGGGAGCTGTCAGGGGGATGAGCTGACAGCCCCCGCACAGGCTTCTCTTGAGCTCGTATCGGCTCTGGGAGCATCCCTGGCCTGGCCCTGGGCAGAGTCAAGTGCAAAGTCAAATGACGGGGGGGTAAAAACGGGGACAGGCGGTTTTTAGGCTCCCATGTCTACTTCTGCCCTGGTAGGAGGCGATCCCACAGTCAGATGTGGTGGCAGAGGGAAATTCCTCTTGTTTTACCACCTGACACCCTCCTGATGGCGGGGCACGAAGCGCCCTGGCTCGGGCCCAACGCCCAGCACAAACCCAACCAAAAACCCTTGGGAGGGTCGGGTGTGGGATGCTGACATCTCCCTTCCTTTTCCAGGGACTTCCAGAGGGTGACCCACCTCCCGCTCAGCGGGGTCCTGGATGCCCCCACACTCCATCAGATGGCCCTGCCGCGCTGCGGCACGGGCGACGGGGAGCACGGCACTGCTGGGGCACACCGGGCATCTGCCACCCGGCGCCACCGGCGCACCACGCAGCACGGTGAGCGTGGGTGCCAGGGCTCCCGAGGGGCTTTGGGTGTCAGGGGTGCGGGCAGCACAGCTCTGCCATCCTGGCTCCTGGAGATGCTGCCGTGGGTGGGAGGTGCAGCCCCACTGGCACAGTGTCCATCCTGGGACCCGCCTGGCTTTTGCACCACTTTATTTTTAAACCTCTTTATTTTTAGCTGTTCTGTGTGCCTGGATGTCAGCAGTGGATAGAGAGGTGCAGCTCCCACACATGGGGAAATTGAAGTCTCTGGGGTGGTTTGACTGCTGTCCAGGGAGCCTGGAGATGCTGCCAAGGGAGCCAGGCCATCTCCCAAGGAGCTGTCAGGTCACCCTGGCCCCAGGCATAGCCGTGGTGGCATCATCCCAAGGGTGGGGGCAGGCACACAGGGAAGCTATCTGCTGAGCTTGGAGACGTCTGCTGTGTGTTAGTCACCCGGTGTTACCACAAAACCTGCTGGCGTGGGGCTGCCTGGCCCTGTGGAGCTGTCTGACCCACACTCAGGAGTTTAACTCTGCTCTGAGCAACCTCTCTTGTGCCTGTGTGTCCAGGGTTGGGCCTCTTGTCTCTCATGAGGGCTTGTGGATGAGTAACTGGATTCCTAGAGAGCAAGAGGGCTGGGACCAGCTGTGCTCAGGACATGGGAAAAATGAAGGCGAGATTAGGAGAGGGCTCTGTGCCATGTCAGGCTGTCTCTGCATCTGGCAGGGCTGGTGATGGATGGCCCCAGGAGACAGCCCAGCCATCCCCCTCCTGCCTCTGCCTTTCCTTCCATAACCCTGGCATGAAGCATCATCCGGGCAGAGGGTCTGCCATGCCCGGGGCAGGAGGGCAGAGAGGCAGAGCTGGGAGCAGCGTGCAGCAGGAGGTGGGTGAACAGAAGCAGCCTGTGCCCTGCCATGGCAAGAGACACTCAGGCAGGGAAGGGCTCCGTCTGGTGCCAGTTATTGCCCAGCAGACCCCCTGTGCCAGCAGCCGGGGCGCAGCCGGCGGCAGCACCAGCAGGCAGCGGGCACGGGAGCGATGCCACAGCCGTGCCCAGTGGCTGGAGGGGAGGGAGGGGTGCCGGCACGGCCCGGAAGGCCAGAGGCTTTGTGCTGTTTGTCCCATTGCAGCAGGAAGCGGCTGCAGCTGAGCCAGCACAGCGCTTTGTTACCCACCCCTCTCCCAGCACCACCGACGTCCGGCAGCCGCCGGGTCTCACCAGCTTTGGGCAACGCTCACCCCCTGGCATCCGGGCAAAAGGCAGCCCTGGTGGGCTTTGGGTCCCAGCTGGGTTAGCTGAGGAGGGCATCCATCCCTTCGGCTGCTCCAGGGCTCGGTCCCAGCCCAGCCATGGACATTGGCTCCCTGCATGGGACAGGATCCGGCGTGTCTGCCTCTCTCTGTGCCCCTAAACAGAACTTCTCCCCTGCAGACCAAGCCCGAGGCTCGCTGCTCTCTGGGAGGGCTTGGGGACAGGTCCTGTTTGCCTCCAGAAAGGGACTGGGTTTGGAAATCAGGGTCTGCAGTGGAAGGCACTGGGAAGAGCACTTTCTCTTAGCTGCCTTGCTGGCCTTTACCAGGGCTGGCCAGGAGCTCCGCAGACTTCAGCCAGCCAGTGTGTTGGCCAGCTGGCATCCTGGATTTCCCCTTGGGAGCTCCCTGCCTGTGATTGTCCCGGGCTGGATGGCTGCTTGCAGCGCCCAGCCCTCTTCCCCAGAGCCAGCCACATTCGCCTGCCGGTGCCATCCATCTGCTGGGAGATGCTCTGTGCCCAAGGAGGGAAGGGCGGGATGCTGGGCCCTTATCTTGGGGCTGCAGCTGCACAAGAAGGTTATTTAGGCTCTGGGTTGTCTTGGACACTGGGAAGAGCAGCCGTGTCCCCTTAGAGTTGGTTCTTATTGCGGTGACGAGCAGGGGGGGCTGCCCAGGGGGGTGACCTGGGGGCCTGGAGCCTCCCCTGCCCTGGGCTGCTCAGAAACCAGGGGGAAGGAGAGCAGAGCTGGTGGGGCTTGGCCAGGCTGGGTGAGCTGGGATGGGATATCTGCCAGCTCTGCTGAGCAGCTTGGCTCAGACCCACGACAGCGAGCCCCGGCGTGCTGCCGGCTCCGTTCCCCTTGTCTCCCTGCACATCTGGAGCAGGCACAGTCCCCAGATGTCTGCTGCTGCTCCCACGCCTCAGCACCGGCTGTGGCACCCACATCTTCCCAGGGTGGCCCCACAGCTGCTCTCCTGCTCCTGGACACCCCTGGTCAGGTGTAATCGGGGGTCCCAGGGTCCCCACGGCTGCTGGAGGAGCTGGAGGAGGAGGAGGGGGATGTGATGCTGCACAGCAGCTTGCTCCCCTGCATGGTGGGAGGAGGGTGAGGAATTCCTCTGCAAATCTGCCTTAAGCAGCTGCAGTCCTGCATCCCCCATCCCCCCAGCCCCGCTGTGCCCCTGAGGTGCTGCCAAGAGCCCTTTCTGCTCCTTCTGCCTTTGGGCTCCTTGGTTTTGGAGGTGATTTTGCTTCCCTTCCCTGATGGCCAGTTCTTAGGCTGCACCTTCTTCTGGCCATGAGGTTGGCATCAGGCAGGACACCTGCAAGTCAGGGACCTGTGCTGGATTTGGCCCTGGAAAACATGATTGGCAACAGGGTGTTCAGACTGGGTGTTCCAGCTTCTTTTCTCAGACTTGCTTTGGTCCCTTTCCCAGGGCTTGGCTGTAGCTCCAGCCTTGGGAATCTCTGAGTGGGTTCTAGCACCTTCAGAGAGATTTCATGGCTCCTGCTGCTGGTCCAGTGTGCTGAGGCTGCTGGTGTGGGACACCTGGGCTGACTTTCAGCCTCAGCTTGGGACATCCACGGCTTTTCCCAGCACCGGGAAGCTTTCCTCCACTCAGGCAGCCCCAGGGGGGGAAGGACAAGTCCAGGTGCCCGCTGTGGTGCTGAGCTTGCCCCTCTTGCAGGCAGGAGGTGGTACAAGAGGCACCTGACCTACCGGGTGGTGAACTGGCCACCCTACCTGCCGCAGCACGAGGTGCGCCGCGCCGTGAGAGCTGCCTTCGAGCTCTGGAGCAACGTGTCCTCACTGGTGTTCTGGGAGGCGCAGGACGGCCCCGCGGACATTCGCCTGACCTTCTTCCATGGGGACCACAACGATGGACTCAACAACGCCTTCGATGGACCAGGTGCTGGTCACTCCCCTCTCTTAGGCTTCTCTGGTACAAGGTGGGCTCTTCCCTGGCAAGGAGGAGGGGAGCTGGGGCAGCAACCAGCTGGGGAATGATGGAGGTGAGGCTTCTCTAACCAGAAGACCTCGCAGTTCACAGAATCACAGAATCACAAGGTTGGAAAAGACCTTTGAAGATCATCAAGTCCAACCAATCCCATCCTAAACTAAACCACATCCCTAAGAACCTCATCTCCCCTTCTTTTGAACACATCCAGGGAAGGTGACTCAGCCCCTCCTTGGGCAGCCTGTGCCAGGCCCTGACAACTCTTTCAGTAACAAATTTTTTTCTAATGTCCAGTCTAAACCTGCCCTGGAGCAGCTTGAGGCCATTTCCCCTTGCCCCATCTCCTGTCCCCTGGCTGAAGAGTTCACACCAGGAGACCTCGCAGAGAGTTAAAACTGATGCAAATGAGAGCTGCATGTGCCCTCCCCTGCCCCACGGCTTGAGGCTGAGGTCCTGCCTGACAGGACCCTGATGGTTCTTGTGTCCCCAGGAGGTGCCCTGGCTCATGCCTTCTTCCCCGTGCGTGGAGAAGCCCACTTCGACAGCGCCGAGCGCTGGTCCCTGCACAGCGGCAAAGGGCGCAACCTCTTCGTGGTGGTGGCTCATGAGGTGGGCCACACGCTGGGGCTGGAGCATTCCCCTGTCAAGAGTGCCCTGATGTCCCCCTACTACAAGAAGCTCAGCAAGGATTTTGTCCTCAGCTGGGATGACATCTTGGCTGTCCAGAACTTGTACGGTGAGCCTGGCTTCCCTGAACATCCCTTGGTTCCTCCGGGGCTGTTCCTTGGGATGGAGAGGGAGGAGGAGAGATGGGAGCAGGTCCCTGCAAGGGGAGAGGACTACATGCAGAGGGCATGGTGTGGATGGGCCCATACCTTTGTGGCTGGGGAGGAAGATGTGGGATGAGTACTAGGTCCTCTGGGACAGGAAAGATTGGGCTTGCTGCCCACTTGTTTTCCACCAGGGAAACTCTGCTGCATGATTTTTGGGGGTAGCAGGGGCTTTTTAGCACCATCATATAGAGGGGTACAGGAACTGGCCAGTGGGACAAGGAGTGTTTGGAGTCCTGGGATGGATCCCCAGCCCAGTGCTCATGCAGTGCTCAGGGAAAGCCATTTCCCTGCCCCTTCTCCAGAACTCACCACTTCTTGCTTCATCCCAGGGAAGCCCTCCAAGGGTTTGGCCATCCAGCTCCCAGGAAAGGTCTTCACTCACTTCCAGGACTGGAGCACGGACCTGCACGGTGGGGACCAGCAGCAGAGGAGCCTCAGTGCCTATTACTGCCACTCCTTCTTCGATGCCATAACTGCTGGTGGGTGTTGGTTGGTGCAGCCCTGTCCCAGAACATGCATCCCTACCCCTTGTCCCAGTGCCACAGCAGCCTGGTTCTGCTCTGATAAGCTCCAGTGAGGGGAGAGGCAGCTTTGGCTGATGGGCAGCCCCATATATGCTCCTGAGGCTGGTAGAGTCACCAATGCACATCCCTACCTCAGCGGAGCATCTTGAGGACACAGTGATGGCTTGATGTATTGGGAGAGGGGGAAGCAGCCTAAAACCTCTTTGTAGCAGTGCTCCTCAGTGCCCCTGAGCTGCAGGGGCTCAACCATCCTCTAAAGATGAGCCTTTAGAGGTAGCCGGGGTCAGCCTTTATCCCCTCCATGCTGGAGTGGAGGCAATCAGTTACAGATTGGAGAGGGAAGCTGGAAAGGCAGAAGGGACTCCCCAGACCCGAGCATCCTTGGAGCACTGCAGAGGGGAGGAGAGGGGCGTGGGGGTGGTGGAGGCTGGGAGGTGGGGTGAGGCTTTTCACCTCTCTCCTGTGACCCCCCTCTGCCCTGCAGATGCGGATCACAACCTCTACATCTTCAAGGGCAGCCACTACTGGGTGGTGCCAGCAAGTGGCAATGCCAGCCACCCGCGGCCCCTGCAGACCCGCTGGCCCGGCCTCCCCGCCGGCATCGACGCCTGTGCTTGGTCCCAGCTCAGCAGGAAGTTTTACTTCTTCAAAGGTAAAGCATACACTGGTCTGGCTGGATAGGGCTGCTGGAGCACCTTCTCCTGCCAGTGTCCCCTGTCCCCTCCCGCGGGTCCCATCCCAGGGCTGAGCTGGGGCATCTCTGGATCCTGGGTGCACAAAATCCCACAGGAGCTGCCCTGCACTCAGTGCCTGCCACGGGTTAACTGTGGCCTCGGGTGCATCGCTCTAGCAGCCTGCACAACCCCCTCCTGCCTCAGTTTCCCCCCTTAACGTATTCAGGAGAGCAGCACTCACCTGTGTTGGAAAATAAAACCAGATGCTTCAAACCCTTTGGGGTCCCTGGGAGAAAAACGCTCCCCAGAGCTGCGTGGCCACGGGGGAGCTGAGCTGAGCACGGCGTTTTCATGGCGCATGTGGTTCCCCACGCTGTGCTGGGGCTGAGCTGCCCCAGGGAGCTGGACTGCTGTCCATCTGCAAAGCTGCCTGCTGGCACACCACAGCTGGACGGGCAGAGGAAGGTCAAACCAGGCAGCCTGCCTGCCTGCCAGGGTCAGCCCCAACTTTTAATGGAAACCAGTCGCCAGCTCGTCAGAAAGGGGCTTTGTTGCTGCAGCGGGATGAGAGCCAAAAGCCCCTTTCCCTCCCCGGTCCTCAGCCGCTCCCTCCCTGCCCAGGGCTGGGTCAGGCCACAGTTTGGGAGCAGAAAGGGGCTTTTGTCTGCCTGCTCTGTGGGGACAGGGCTCTGCAGGGATGGCTGAGTGCTCAGCTCATTGCCAGTCGTGCTGCTGCAGTCCTGGTCTCTGTTGTCCTGGTCTGGGTCACCCTGTCCTGCTCACTGTGCAGCAACAGGGAGGAGGTTCGCAAGGAAGCAGTGTGGGGTAGCAGGCAGTGTGGTGGCCTTTCTCTGCCTTTGAGCTGCTGTGCACCCCAGCCTGGTCCATGGGACAGCCCTGCAGTGATGCTGGTACAGTTACCAGATTCAGAGATTCACAGAGCTGTGGGGGTTGGAAGGGCCCCCCAGAGCCCGTGGGGTCCCACCCCCTGCCCAAGCAGGATCCCTAGGACAGGGCACACAGGTCGGTGTCCAGACGGGGCTGGAATCTCTCCAGAGAAGGAGACTCCACACCCCCTGGGCAGCCTGTCCCAGGGCTCCCTCACCCTCACATTGGGGGGGAACTCCCTGTGCTCCAACTTGAGGCCATCGCCCCTTGTCCTGTCCCCACAGACACTGAGAAGAGGCTGCCCATGTCCCCCTGTGTCCCACCCTTCAGATATTGATCCCCATTGATCAGATCCCCTCTCAGTCTCTTCTCTCCAGGCTGAACAGCCCCAGCTCTCTCAGCCTTTCCTCACAGGGGAGATGCTCCAGGCCCTTCATCATCCCTGTTACCAGGGGGATGGATGCCGTGGTCGCATGGCTCAGGCTGCAAGGCAGGCACAGTGGTTGAGCCCTTCCTGGAGGCAACCCTGTGATGGACACCCTTGGGTGGGCTCTAACCCCTCTACCCTGCTCTTTGCAGGTGGACGATGCTGGCGCTACGCGGGCTCAGCCTTGGAGGCAGGTTTCCCCCAGAAGTGCAGCGCCCGCGGCCTCCCACGCCACCCCGACACCGCACTCTACTTCCAGCAGCTCCGGCACCTGGTCCTCTTCAAAGGGCCCAAGTACTTTGTGGTGAGTGAGGAGACCCTCAGCCTGGAGCCCTACTACCCCCGCAGCCTGCGGGACTGGGAGGGCTTGCCCCCCGGCACAGCGGGCGCCCTCACCCACCGTGACGGCTTCATCTACTTCTTCCGGGATGACCAGTACTGGCAATTCGACCGGGCGAAGCTGCAAGTGGTGGCCACTGGCAAATGGGCCACCCAGCTGCCCTGGATGGGCTGTTGGGATGCTAACGCTGGACAGGCCCTCTTCTGAGCTGAGCATGCTGGGGGGAAACGGGGTCTTGAACCCCATCCTGCCTGAACCCCTCTTTATTTGACTCTGATTCCTGGCTGGGGGTGGTTTGGCAGGCCGGGGCTGCCTGCAGACTGCTGGAGCTGTGGCTTGGTGGAGCGGTGCCCCAGCACGGGGATGCAGCTGGGACCAGGCAGCCACCAGCCCAGGCGGATCCGCCGCAGCCGGGTGGGCTGCAAACCTGAAGAGACAGTATTTTTTTTTAAAAAGGCAACAAACAGAGAAAGGTATAAAAGACATCAGCCAGGGAGGCTGCAAACACACCCACTTGTGCAAACTTTGTTACCCATTGTGTGGTCAAACCCAGCTGGGGCTGGGTGGTACTCCAGGTGTTGTTTTCCCCAGGCAGGGAAGTGCCTCCCCATCGCTTGGTTTGGGGCTTGGGTGGTTTTAGGGTGTTTCCTGGTTAAAAGGAAAAGAAGAGAAGTGCTGGGCCATAAATACAGGCCCATGTTGAGTTTTGATGCTGCTGCATGTGGAGAACCCCCCTGCTCCTGCCTTGTCCCCCTGCCTTGCCCCAGGGATGGAGGGTCAGCACCTGGAGGAGCCCATCCACTCTGGGGGCGTTTTTGGGCTGCATTTACCTCCCAGCTCGCTGGACCCTCTGGCACTGTGGGATTTTTTTTGGGAGAAAGCAGAGGGTTTTGGGGTCAGGAGCCTCTTTGGGGTGAAGGGAGGGGGGAGGTGCTGCTGAGCTGCCCCTGTGGGACTGTGCTGTGTGGTTGAGGGAAGCAGCACTGCAGCTTGGCTTCCTGGTGGGTCTGGGATGGCTGGGTGGGTTCTCTGGTGTCTAATAAGGGTTGTGCTCCCCTGAGAGCCTTGTGTGCAGGGAGAGTGTCCCCTGCTCTGCCTGGAGGGGACGGCATCAAAATACCTCTGAGTCCTGTGCCTCTCTGCCACCCTTGAATGAACGGGGTTGACAAGTTGCAGGAGGAGGAGGCAAGGAGGAGAGGGTGAGCAGGACAGACAGACATGTCCGTGCATGCAGGCTCACGAGGACAGCTTGGCTGCAAATTCCTCATTCCATTCCTGGAGCAGGCTCCCCACCTCCTAAGGTGCTCCCGTGCACTGGGTCACCGTCACGTCCGCAAAGGGCTGCTGTCCCCCACAGCCTGTGAGGGACCATGGGGGTCCCCAGCCAGGAATTCAGTGGCAGCGAATGCCAGCTGTCAGCACTGCCCAGGATGGGCCTTGGCTTCCTTACAATGCCCTTCGATTTCAGGGGGTTGGGGGCTTTCACCACGCTGGGGCTGTACAAGGGTGGGCACTGGGTGCCCTGCTTCAGGCTGGTCCTGCTGTGCTGGGGTGTCATGGTGGGTCGTGTCTCGGGGTGCTCTCCCAGAGCCGGCAGCCTCAGGGACTCCTCCTGCAGCACAGCACCCTCTGCTCACTGTTGCCCACCTTGACCTTCCCCGCAGCGAAGGCGGGAGCTGGGCTCTCCCCAGGCAGGGTGCCAGGGCTGTGACTTCCCCAGGAGATGTGGTGCTGCTGGGTGCCAGCTGAGACGTGGATTTGTCAGGAAGGAGAGCTGAGATGAGTGATTCTGTCTGTTCTCTGGGATACTGGTGTAGGCAACCCTTCCTGCATGGACACGGGGGCTTCTCACAGCTCCAAATCTCAGGGGACTTCCAGTGGTGCCACAGGGAGGGGGCACGTCACTTTTATTTTGAAATGAGTGATAACAGAGCAACACTGCTTGCAGGGAACCCCAAGGGCTTGGGGACCTGATGGCAAATAAACCAAACCTCTGGATATGCCCTGTTGGGAATGCTGCTGGTTGTCATGCCATGCTTTGGTATTTCTTTTTTAAAGCAAAGCTCTAGCTTCCTGAAAGGCTGTGCTTGAGATGCCTGTGTGTGCTTGGGGCTGGGGTGAGTAGTGATGGATTTGGCCTCAGCTTTTGTGCTTGCTGGGTCAGACAAGGGGATGGATCCCACCGAAGGCTCACTGCAGGAAGCACATGATGCTGACAGTGGAGAAGATGTGGAAACTCTTCCCTGCTGCATCCCAGCTTGCTGGGGAGTTCTCCACACCTTGGGACAAGTTAATAGTTTCTTTCCTCTGCATGGAGGATGAGTTCATGCTGATGGGGGCCCTTCAGGTCTCCACCTTCACCCCAGCCCATGGTGGTGCTGTCCTCCCGTGGGAGAAGGGCCCACAGGATGGTGCAGGCAGTGCCACCGTGTTTGCAGAGGTCGGTCATGTCTCTGGTCTGTCCCTCCTGCTGCTGCTGTGGGGTCTGCAGCCTTGATGGGGGATTGAAGAGGGATGAGGTGCTGGATGAGGATTCTGTTGCAATATCCGTTCTGGTCAGTGGGAAGGGCCAGAAGAGCAGCATGACTTCTGCTGCACGCCTGGCTTTTCGTAGATCCCAGAGTCACACAACATCAGGAGGTAGAAGGGACCTCGGAAGCTCCTCTAGTCCAACCCCTGTGTCACAAGGGCCCTTTTCTCTGGCTGGGCTCCCTGGCAGGGCATGCTGGGCACACACTCCTCCAGCCAGCCTGCTGCACATTCCCCAGCCTGGGGGAATAACTGGGATTCTTGTATTTCCTCCCCCAAAATGGCACGAGCTGATCCAGCAGGGATCTGCATGAGCATCAGCAGCTGGCTCCAGGGAGGGAATGGCATCCCCTGACAGCAAGAAGCCCCTGAAGCCCAAGAGAGACTCTGTTCCAGTCCCAAGGGCTGAGCACACCCCTGGTAGATCTGCTTTTTGCAGAAGTACCTGGGAGCTGGGGCAGCCCTGGGTTAAGGAAGGAGTCCCTGACATTCCCAGCAGTGCCCACTCACCCCTGTGGTTATTTTCTTAAAGCCCCAGCTCCTGGAGTCACACCATCCCTGAAGGAGCTCAGCTGTTGGCAAAGACCTCCCTGCCATGGGTGGTTTGGGAAGAGGGCTGCAAGGGGACATACAGCAAAAACACCCAGCCCCATACCCAGAGGTTTGGGGGAGAGGACGCTGGGTTTGTGCTGTGATTTGCAGGTGGAGCTGCTGCATTTCCTGGGGGCTCGTGCTGCACATTGCAGGGCTTCCCCCTTCCCACTGAAGGGGTCCTGGGGAGTGGGGTCCTTGGGGGGACTTGCTCCAAGCTTTGGAGGTGAGCTCAGCCTCTTTCCACCCCTCTGGGCTTGAGGGATAAAAACTCCCAAGGTGGAGGGAATTGGGCTTAGGGTCACTCATGCTGAGGCTTCCCTGCTCGGGTGGTCTCCTCAGCACAGTGTGTTTGGGCTTGCAATGACACACGGTGGCATCTCAGCAGTGTCTGAGACTGTAACAGGGGTGCAAACACGTGGCTGCCTCAGGTCTGCCAATTCAGGGGTGCCAAGCCCTGAAGATGCCCAGGTCACCCCACCTGTGGTGATGTGTGCAGGGGCAACAGGGAGGGTGGAAATCCCCCCCTCTTTTGGGGTTGTGAGCAACTTGGGATCCTGAGGAACTGCTCTCTGTCCCCTCCTGCCCTAGATCTGGGCACCTCGGTGGAAAACCCACCCTCAGGCTGGCTGGGGAAGAGGGAGCAGGGCTCCGGGCAGAGGAGCGGGCACTGAAGGGTTAACGGGGAGTGTTTGCAGCCGGTCCCTTGTCACCAAGGAGAAGGGAACAGCACTTGGAAAGGAAACAAAACACCCACTGCCCAGGAGGGTGATTTCCTTTCCCCACACAGCATCACAGCCCTTGGACCCCAGAAGGGATCTGGGCACCCCAGGGCGGTGTCACCATCAGGGGGCAAGCGGCACCGGGGAGCGCGGCTGCTGGGGAGCTGGGCTGGGGACACGGGGCAGCTCCCCCTGCCCTCATCACCCCGCTCCTTGGTCTCCTCCCAGTCTTATGGCAGAATGTGGGGGACGCTGGGCGCTGCGGTGCGGAGCATCCGCCCCTACCAGTCCAGCCAGCAGTACCTCTACGCCATGAAGGAGGACTTGGCCGAGTGGCTGAAGGAGCTCTACGGCCTCGACATCGCCGTGGGCACCTTCGTGGAGGTGCTGGAGACGGGGACCCTGCTCTGCTCCCATGCCAACAACATCACCCACGTGGCCAGGGAGTTTGCCCAGGACCATCCTGGTGTGGCCTGCCACCTCCACCTGCCCAGCACCGGTGTTGCCTGCAACCTCACGGCACAGCCGGGCACCTTCCAGGCCAGGGACAACATCTCCAACTTCATCCAGTGGTGCAGGAAGGAAATGGATATTAAAGGTAGGATGCTGGGCTCCCCCCATCCCTCGTCCCTGTGTGCCATTCCCCTCCAGCTCCTGGTGTCACCTCAGGTGCTTTCCCCTGTGTCCCCCAAAGCCGGGGGATCAGCAGCAGACAGCAGGCAGCACCACAAGCACAAGAAACTCCTGAGCTGGGATATCTTGCACAAGCTATTCCGGGCTCCACAGCAGCTTTGAGGGTGCTGGCACGGGGTGGGTGTGTTTGCTCAGTGTGAATGTGTGCTGGAGGGCTGGAAATGGAACGGGGGGCTGCCACAGCACAGCTCTGCCATGCATGGCATCATCCTGGCTGTGAGGACATCAGGAGCAGCTCTGGCTCTGAGCAAAGGGTCTCCCACCCTCTCCCCACTGCCAGTGGATGCCCAGGAAGGGCATGGGCATGAAGTGTCCTCAGCACACCCAGCTGCAGGGTCTCGTGGCTTTGGGACACCACGATCAGCCATGGTGCCTTTGCATGTCTGAGAGGAAGGCTCTGTCTCTGTTAATTTATCCCAACCTTTGCTGGACCCAGCCATGTTCTAGAAGGATGGCTCCAGGGAATAATATCCCTTTGAGTGGGTTTTGACTCTGCCTGTGCCCCCCACGCCCTGGTCCCCGTCCCCACGTGCCTGCCCTGGCTCAGCCCAGCCCTGCCCTTCTCCAGACGTCCTGATGTTCGAGACAGAGGACCTGGTGCTGAGGAAGAATGAGAAGAACTTTGTGCTGTGCCTGCTGGAGCTGGCACGCCGCGCCGCCCGCTTTGGCATGCGTGCCCCAACCCTTGTGCAGATGGAGGAGGAGATTGAGGAGGAGCTCCGCCAGGACCTGGACCTGCCACCTGCAGATCCCCCCCTGCCCCAGCCCCCCAGGAAACCACGGGACCTCCACAACATTGATCAGATGGTACAGAGGGCAGTGGAGCAGGATGGGGGTGTGGATGGGGATGAGATGGGGATGGGGATGAGGATGAGATGGGGATGGGGATGAGATAGGGATGTGGATGGGGATGAGATGGGGATGGGGATGGGGATGAGATGGGGATGGGGATGAGGATGAGATGGGGATGGGGATGGGGATGGGGATGGGGATGGGGATGGGGATGGGGATGAGATGGGAATGGCCACCCAGGACCTTTCCCAGGAACCCTGGTCAGGACCCATCCCTGCTGCCTGCAGGTCCAGCACCTGGTGAGCCGCTGTACCTGCCCTGTCCAGTTCTCCATGATCAAGATAGCTGAGGGGAAGTACCGTGTGGGAGACTCAGACACTCTCATCTTTGTCCGGGTGAGTCTTCTTCACCCCGTGTGGTTGGGACACAGGCACGAGGAATACTGCTCTGCTGCCAGGAAGCCTCTTCCCTCTTCTGTCCCCCAAATGGGGCTGAAGTGGCCTGTTAGCCCCAAAGCAGGGCAGCCAGGGAAGCTTGGCCCCCAGTATGTGTCTGCAAGGATGTACCCACCCGTGTGTCCAGGACAAAACCTGCCACCCCATAACCAGCCAGAGCCAAGCCTCACCTGGTAATGGGAACACTGGGATGCTCAGAACCTGCCTGGACCCATCCCTCAGCCTGGCCTTCCCAAAGGGCTCAGCACATGGTGGTGGAGAGGGGTTTACCTGAGAGGCTCCCCCTCTCCTTGGGGTGATGGAACGCGCCCACTGGGATGGCAGCAGGAGCTGAGACCCTCCCTGCCCTGGCGGCACTGAGCTGGGCAGAGCTGGTGGCACTGGGGGCGAGCCCGCAGCTCTCAGCTGAGTGTGCCACCCCAGGCTGCTTAACCAGAGACGGGGGGTCCCAGGGGCGCACCCCACGCCCCTCTCCGGCCTCCCAGCACGTGGCACCCCCTGCAGATCCTGCGGCAGCACATCATGGTGCGGGTCGGGGGCGGCTGGGACACGCTGGAGCACTACCTGGACAAGCACGACCCGTGCCGCTGCACCTCGCTCTGTGAGTCCCTGCGGCCCCGACCCCGCGGCGGTCACCGGGGAGGGGTGGGGGGAGGAGTGGCCGGGGGGGGTGGGGGTGTCTCGGCGGCAGGAGCCCCCCGGCCTCGCCCCGCGATTGCCGGGCAGCGTGTGGGTTTGGGGACGCTCCTGGGCTGCGGTGGCCGCTAGAGGTCACGGCAGACTTTGGGATGGAGCTGGACCCCCCCTCCCCAAAACCCCTCGGCGGGGCGGGGCGGCTGGGTGGGCTGCACCCGTGTGTGAGGAGGGGGACGTGCAGTGGGCAGGGGGTGCGGAGCCCCTCTGGCTTTCCCCGCAGCTCACAAACAAGCCGTGAAAAGCAGGAGCCCCCAGCAAGTGCAGCACGAGGTGCGGCTGTGCCCGGCCGCCGAGGTGGCCACGCGTGGCCAGCCCCAGCCCGCGCTGCTGGTCAGCCGCTCCCAGAGCCCCCTGCCCCCTGTGGCATGGGGGTCCCGTGTGCCCCACGGGCCCCGGGCCCCTGCCACCCCCCCGCCGGAGGGCTCGGGGCGCCCCCCGAGTGCCAGCCCTCGCCGAGCCCCGGCGCAGCCCCGGAGAGTCCCCTCGAGCAGGTGAGCGCTGGCGCCACGCTCCCCAGAGCGCCTGGGCTCAGAGCAGCTCTTCTCCCGCCCTTGATTTCCCCCCCATCCCTTCCAGAGGTGCCCAGCACCCGGCTGGGTGGAGGGGGGATGGCGTGGCAGCCCCCAGGCCCCTCTCCTCTCTCTCTCCTTGCAGGACACCGGAGCCACGGGCTGTCCCTTCGGGGGTGCAGCCGCCACCATCCAGGTCACCCACTCGTCCCAGCTCCCCTGGCCGTGTGGCGATGGGCCGAGCGCCCACCCCTTCCCGGCTGGGTCCTGGCACACAGGACAACACGGGGGTCCCCAAGGCACCAGGTGGGAGCACCCTGGGGAGAACCCCTGCGGCACCAGCACGGGGCAGGTGCGGCACCCCCAGCACCCAGCTGACACCAGCACCTCCAAAAAGCGCCCAGAGAGGATGCAAAGCGTCCGTGGCGGCTGCCAGGCTGCATGAAGGGGGGGTCCCTGCTGCAGCAGCACCCCGTGCCCCCAGCCCCACCAAGGGCTGTGCCCCTTCCCTACACCAGGATGCTCGGGGAGACTTGAAGAGACAGAAAAGCCCAAGGGAAGGGAGCAGGGGAGCCCTTGGCCAGGGCCGACTGCTCTCACCCCAAAATTCCTCCAGCCAGTCTCTGAAACAGGAGGGCACCATTAACCCCCCCATCAAAGCCAGCCTGGCCGTCTGCCGGCCCCCCCCTCCTCTGGCCCATTGCGAAGATGGGTGCAAAGTCTGTGCTGCTGGGGGGGGTCCCCAGAGCACCCTACAGTGCCCCCCAGCCCCAAGCTCCGGGGCTAGGGGTGCTGAGGGACCCAGGGTGCCAGTGGATGAACTGGGGGGAGCCTGTGATCCCAGTGAGGGGACTGAGAGGCTCCGTGGGTGCTGGGAGCACACGCAGCCCCCCGGCTACAGCAAGGTGGTGGAGGAGCTCTCCCGTGGGCGGCAGCCCCTGCGCCCCGTGGAACTGAGGAACTGGGTTTCCAAAAGGCCCCCACAAGCCACCCCAGAACCCCCTGCCCTCCCGGATGGTGGGGAGGCAGAGGGGCTGGGAGCAGGGGGTCAGACCCCGCAGGGAGCCAGGGCCAGCGCCGTCCCCAAGCCCCGTCGGTGCCTGAAGAAGCCTGAGCGTGTGCCCTCCATCTACAAGCTGAAGCTGCGGCCCAAGGTACGGCCCCGGCGGGACCACAGGCCGGGCAAGCGCCCCTCGCGCATCCCCACTCCGCTGGGGCAGCGTGCACCCCCCTCCCGGGGACAGCATCGCCCCTCGGCACCCCCCCGGCACCCCCAGGCCGGCAGCACCCACCCCAGGGCCAAGCCCTCGCCAGCCGACAGCAGCGCCTGGCTGACAGAGGATGATGAAGAGGCTTGGGTCTGACCCCCCCCCCGAGTTACAGCGGGGACGGACCCCTCACTCATCCGAGGTGGGAGTGATGCTGGAGCCAGAGCTGAGCTGCCCAGGGTCAGCAGGGGCAGCTCACTGGATGTGCTCCCAGCACCCCGGGAGGACCGGCCATCCCCCTCGCCCGTTGGATTGCACCCCCTCCTTCCCCAGGGGCTGGCTTTCTGACTGGCAACCCTCCTCCTAAACAGACCCTGTTGAACTGGTTTGGGTGGGAAAATGCAGCCCCAGACTGAGAGAATGGGGCCTGTTCTGCAGGGAAGAGGGGTGTAGCTGGCCCCTACAGTGTCCCCCTAAAGCGGGGACACCCCGCGTCTGGCATACAGGTGTGCAAACCGTCTGGCACCTCGGGCGCCCCGGCTGTACAATGGGACTGACGATCCCCAGGCCCTACAGCACCAGGAGCCACGGCGAGTGTCAGAGGCACTCAAGTCAGGCCCTCACTCAGCCCCACAGGCTTCCTTATGGGTGAAGAGGGGAGACCTGGGGGGGCAGTGATGGCCAGGGTGATGCTCAGGGTGATGCTCAGGGTGATGGCTGTCACCAAGGCTGGTTGCATTCACTGCTGCCCTCCTGAGCCTGCAGCCAGGGACCTGACAGTGGTCCTTGTGCAATAGCTGTACCAAAGATATACCAAAGCCCTTCTGTCTCAGTGTCTTTTCTGTCTGGGGGGGGGGGGGGGGGTCACAGCTGCTGAAGGGAATTCATGCTGCCACTCTGCTGCCTGTGTACTCAGCAAACATCCCCCCAAGAGCCCCACAGGAGCCAGGACAGCCCCATCCTTGGAGAGAGGATGAGCCCGGACTCACCCCCCTGCAGAGCAGCAGGGAGGGTGAGCGCCGCCACCCTGCGGATGCAGAACCTGCTTGCAAAATTATTCCTACTCCTTTTTCAGGGGAGAAATAATTCCCATTCCCCCCTCTCCTCCCCCCCCACATGGTGCCCCACAGAAGGGCTGCGAGAGCAGCAGCGGTGCGGCGCCACGGGCAAAGAGCAGCAAGGCGGGTACAGAACAAGGGGGGACAGACCTGATTTTTTAATTTGATCTCAAAGAAGAGGGTGCAGGGTGTTACAGGTGGTGTAGACACCTCAGGAATCTCTGACAAGAAGTCCAGGGTGGGAAAGGAAAGCCGTGTCCAGGCAACCAGGATGCTCACCGGGGCAGGAGGAGAGGGAAGGAAGCATCCTTGCCGGGGCTGGACCGAACCCAGGCATCGCCTCCTGCGGCACCTCATGCACAGGGGCAGAGCCCCATCCCTGCCCTGGGGACAGCAGTAGGGACATCCTCAGCCTCTCCCAGGCTCAGGAGCAGGTTATTTTTCAGCAGGTCCAGGGTGGCGTTGGGTGAGTGGTAACACTGTGTTGTACTAAGGGTGCAAGTAGGGCAAGGCGTGCGTCACCGGCAGCTGCTGCTGTGCCCCCGGCTGCTCTGATCCCTGCGAGCCTGGCCCCGCGCTGCACAGCCCTGCCCCGATTCCCTGCCCGTACCACCACCCCGTTTCCCCTCCTGTACCCAGCAGGTACCACCAGCCCCTCCTGGGCTCTTGGGGAAGTAGCTCTTTGTAGCCCTCGTTTTCTTGGGAGCTGGGAGATGCTGTCGAAGCAGTGAGAGTTATTATTACTAATATAACTTCCTCTGTCTATAAAGTACAATAGAATATAACAATTATATTTATAACCTTTTTTTTCCCCAAAATACTAAATAGATGCTATAAAAACCTGTAACTAATTGTGCTATAAACTGCAGGCTACAGGGTTATAACAAACAATGTATTGGCTTAGTCGTTGATATGTGTACGTCGGAGCACTTTATAAATGCTTTATTATTAGCATTTACCAAGGAGTTTCCTTCTCAAACAATTTGGAGGGATAAAGCTAGCCAGAGACCAAGAACGTGGACTTACATGTGTTGATAAATCCTGGTGAGACGAGGTTTGCCATGAAGGGGAGGGATGGAGAGGAGTGCCCTGCCCTGGCCGGGGCTCCCACAGCCACCTGAGATGGACCCGTGTGCCCCCCATCGCCTTTGTCTCCCCCCCAAACCCCCACCTTTTTTCAAATTGGAGTAAGGGGGATGGGGACTGGTTCCCAAAGCAGCTGCTGGGAGCGGGAAGGGAGGAGCAGGGTCACCCCCAAACCCAGGGCACTGGGGCTGCAGGGCAGCACAGGGTCCCTGTGCAGGGATGGGGCAGGGAATTGAGCTGTGCCCGAGCTCAGCTGGACCTGCTCTTAATAGAAAGTGTTACCGAGGGCACAGCAGTGCCTGCCAGCTGGGAGCCTGGCTGTGGGGGAGAGGGGGGGCTGGCATCCTTATCCTGCCGAGCGCGGGGCCAGACACCCGCATCCCCTCCTTACACCAGAGATCGCTGCCGTGGGGCTGCCAGGGATGGACCAGCCTCAGGTCCTACCTCGGGGGTGAGGACAGCGTTCCCTGGTGTCTCAGAGAGCAGCGAGAGGGGCACCACGACCCCCGGGTTCTGGTTTGCCCTTTGCCCACACACCTGCCCCTGCCAGCCTGCTCTGAAAACCAGCTGAAAGATAAAGAATTCACACAAAAACCTAACCAGGGGCTCACTTTCCTTTTCCTGATGTGCTCAGAGAGAAAACGTAACTGGAAATGCAGCTCCAGCTCCCTATTGCTCCAGGGGCTGCCGTCACGCCACCACCACCTCACATGGCTCTGGGAAAGCCCAGGTTGGACCCGCCTGGCAGCACCACTGGCAGGGTGCGAGGGCAGGGGGGGAACCCCAGGCCCCCTGCCTTGGGGGGATGCTGGGGGTTTGGGTCAGAGCTGTGCAAAGCCAGTCGCCCGCTGAGCTTGGGACACGAGGTAGCGGAGAGGTGACCTGCCCGGCAAGGGGTGCTTCTGGATTATTTGGTGTTCGATGGGCTGGGAGTGGGGAGGAGAAGCCTTCCTTGGCTGAACCAGAGCAGGAGGGGGACTCGAAGCCCTGGGGAGCAGCCCCCGGCACCGTGGGGGGATGGAAGGGGCAGGGTTGGGGCTTGTTTAATTTATTTTTTCCCTTTGTTGCTTTCACCCAGAAATCCTGCCTGGAGCTCGACTCACACGGAGCTGGAAGATAGCCCCACAACCTGGCCTATGTCAGAGCCTGCCCTACCCTCTGAGACCCCAGCTCGGCAGGGAGGAGAATGGGATGTGCCTGGGGAACAGAGACGTGTCCCCCTCTCAATTACCTTCCAGGGACAGGTGAGGGCTGGCAGCAGCAGTGGTGCCCCTGTGATGCCGGGGCAGGAGCCAGCAAGGACAGAGCTGACAGCAACCTTGGGGCACTGAGCTGCCTCCTCCCCCCCGTTTGAGGCACAGCAGATACACAACCTCCCAGCACGGCCGTGGGCCCAAGCACCGGAGGCTCTGTGAGGGCTCGGGGGCTTAGCTGAGGTCCTCCCTCAGCCCTCACTCCCCCCAGGCAGCCCAGCTGTCCACCCTCTCCGACCCACCGGTGGCCACCACATCACCCTGCCCAGCACCACCCAAGGTGCACGGTCCCCAAATGTCACCGCAGGGTGCCAGCGCCGGTGGGGAAACAACCCCCCCAGGTGAGTCCAGCACTGCAGCATCACCCCTGCACTGGGGGCCGGGGGGTCCATCGGGGCCAGGGGAGGGGGTGCTCACATGATGGTGCATCGGTTCCTGCGCAGGGCGCCCTGGAAGCGGATGGTGGTGTGGACGTGCTTGCAGCGGGCGCAGCCCACGCTCTTGAGGAGCTCGCTGAAGAGCAGCAGGATGTGCCAGTTGTACTTGGCCGAGCACTCGATGTAGCCGCACTTCCACGTCTTCTTCACCAGGTTGGAGACGTTCCAGCGCGGGATCACCCGGCCCCGCTGCAGGTCCCGCTTGTTGCCCACGATGATGATGGGTGTCTCCGAAGTGCCGATGACCCTGGGGAGGGCGGGTGGTGAGGGAGGGCAGAAGGGGACAGGGGCGCAGTGTGCCGATGGACCCCAGCCGGCGCTTGGCTTTGGCTTGCTGAGGGACTTGTCTCCTCTTGGCCTCTTCCTTTGTCCCTCTTTCTGGCCAGACACTGCTGTGCCAGCCCCAGCTGCCTTCCAAGGGACAACCATCCCCACGCCTGAGGGCACCTGCTCCTTCTCCCACCCTTGGTCCCAGTTTGGCTTCAGGGCTCCCAGCCCTGCAAAGGCGCTTGGCCCCTGTCTCTAACATCTCATCTCCAATGTCAGGAGCAGGGGAGCGCCGGGGGTGAGCCATACCACCCCTCTGGGGCCCACAGGGGCATGCACCCTCCAATAAAGGTCCCTACCTCGTTTCCAGGATCTGCTGGCGGATGGTTTTGATGTACTCGAAGCTGTCAAAGCAACAGATGTCATAGACCAGGATGTAGGCATGGACGCTCCGGAGCCCCCTGCAACACACGTCCGCCCACTCCTGCAAGGTGCAGAGAGGGATCAATCCTGGCTCAGCCCCATCGCCGTGCCTGGGGGAAGCCCCACACCGATCCAGGGCTGGGCACACCAAGGAGGCTGCTACGCTGGCAGGCAGCAAGCGGGCTGCACACTCTCCAGCCCTGACACCCAGCACCCACCCCAGCTCTGCTCTGCCCCTGCGATGGCTGTGTCTGGCCCTCGCAGCCTTTCAGCCCCCCAGTCTCTGGAGATCTCTTGTCCCCCCATCAGTACAGAGGAGAGGGGCCTGGATTTGCCAGCCCTGGTTCCTCTGGCGTGCAGATCACAGCACAGCAGTCCAGAGGCGAGCATGGAGCAGGGCTGAACCTGCCCTGGATGTAAAAGCTTCACCTCCCACAGCTGATAATTAGGTGTATTAATTAGTGGTACACTGGGCAGGGCTGCTGAGGAGGATGCTGAGTGTTGAGCAGGGCTCAGCCAGCTCGGAATGAGGGAAACCGAGAAGCCCCAGGACTGAAGGAAACAGGGAGAAGGTTGGTCTCCATCACAGTCTGCAGCATGGGAAGGAGCTTGGGAGGGAGCAGCATGACACAGCCCCTCTCCCATCCACCCAGGGAAGGAGGTGATGTGTAGCCCCTCAGTCACAGAGAGGGGCGGGTGGGCAAATTGCACCTATGGCACCCGCTGGGGTGCAGCTTGTGCCGCTTCCGTGGCATCAGGATGGTTTTCCCTGTGTGGAGCAGGTCTCCTGGGATGCTTGGGGCTGATGAAGGGCCACACTGTGCATCCCTCCTGACAGGGAGCTGCCAGCTCCCAGGACATCACCGCAGGGATGCAGGCACTGAGCAGAGCCCACTGATGCTTCCCAGCAGACAGAGCCCTATCCCCCACCGCGGTCCTCTCCGCTTCCCCCGGAGCCATCCCTCCGACCATCCTCTCCTCCCTGGAAACCTCCATCTGTTCCCACCGGCCAGCTCCTGGTGAGTGCAGTGAGGCAGGGAGTTAATGGGGTGTGTTAGCACGGCTGCCGTGCCCATGAATTACCCTTTGCTATTCTGGGCTGTCTCTCCTGTTGACCTTTCTTTTCCTGTGCGCTGATTAATTTTCAAACCCTCCCCCTTGCCCCTGGAGCGCTCACTACACCTCCTCCCCAACGGCACGGGGGAAATTGGGAGTGCTGTAAGGCCCCTATGACCCCGTCCCCCTCGCACGCAGGAGCAGTATCATTATATTGATTAAAAGAGAGCCCAGCTCCTCAGCCACCGGGCACTGCCCCCTGGCACGGCTGCGGCCGTGGCTGGGCACCTCCAGCTCCTTTCCCTGCGGCACCGGCACAGCTTGTGTCCCTGGGATGAGCTTAAAATCCCCCCTTTCCCCATTAAACCTCCCCAAAGTGCTCAGCCAACATTTCCCAACCCCAGGCCTTATTTTGGGCTGTTCTGTCTGTGCCCAAGAGCGATGGGGAGTTAAGGAGGAGCTGCCCCAGGGACAGCGCTGGGGGGTGATGGCAGCCTGGCTTGGGCAGTGGGTGCATAGGGGTCTGGCTCGCCAGGACCCCCCCCTATTTTTACCCAAATGCTCTGGCCACGCTCCCCCAGCCCTTTGCTGGCCCCAGCTCCGAGTGATGGAATTGGATCCCAGTGCTCTGGGATCCACTGCCCAGCTGGACAGGGAGACCTGGCAGGGCTGCAGGCATCGCTGAAGCCAAGGTCCTCGGAGCAGCACGCTGTCCTTCCTGCATCTGCCATCATTTTAGGTGGAAAAGCTGCAAAATACACTTCATCATGGGCCTGCTCAGCCTGCTGGTGAGGCCGCGACCCATTGGAGGGGCTTTTAGCAAGCCACCCCCAGCGCTGGGAAGAGGAGCACCCCCTGCGCAGGCAGAGCTGGGACCCCGCAGGGTGACCCAGCAGAACCCCAGCGAGTTCACCCCTCAGGGCGGGGGGTCCCGGGACCCCGCAGGGTGACCCAGCAGAACCCCAGCGAGTTCACCCCTCAGGGCGGGGGGTCCCGTCACCCGGAGCCCGGTGTGCCCCTACCTGCAGGGTGTTGACGGGGAAGGCGGTGATGGGGGGGAAGTCCATGATCTGCAGGTCGTGGACGTGGCCGTTCATGACCACGGCAGGCAGGTAGACGCGCCGGGCCGTGGTGGGCACGCAGACCTCGCTGAACTCGTTGTAGAGGAACTGCCGGACTATGGCGCTCTTGCCCACGCCCTGGGCTCCCAGCACGGCGATCTTGAACGTTGCCACCATGCCGCCGCGCGCCGGCCGCTGCCCTGGTGCTTCCTCTGTGGCACCGAGGCTGCATATTCCCTCGCAGGGGGCCTCAGCCCCATTCAGGATGCATTTCCCCTCCGGGACAGCCCGTCACTGCAAGGCCAAGGAGAAGCCGGTCAGACCCTGCAGACACCCTGGCACATCCCAGCATTACTGCTCCAGGTGATATTTTTCCGAGCAGGGCACCAGGGTTACGCCTGTCTGAGGAACGGGAGCATCCATCAGGGATGGGCGACATCCCCAGAAGCAGCCCCAGCACCGCGAGACCCCTGGGTTCCCCGTGGAGCGTCCCGCCCTGCAGAGCCAAGGAGAGCCAGGATTTGAGGGAACTTCATCCTGGGAAGGTTCTCACAGGCACATTCAGCCCAGCCAGTACCAGAGCAACAAAACCTCGGGGAGAGGGGCCATCTGCAGCTCAGGGTTTGCCCAGGCCAGCAGCAGGGTCCCAGCCACGCCGGGGACTTCTGCCACCCACCCGTGGGGACCGGCACTGGCTGCTCCATCCCGATGCCAGTGCTGCCCCCATCCAGGGAAATCCATCTTCCCTCTGCTTGGACAGCCAGAATTGCCTTTTGCTGGGGCAGGGAGGGGAGATTGCTCTGTGCCTGCGAGCGACAGCTTTAATGTTTAATTTCAGGCTTTCAGCGGTCTGGCAATTAACTTGATGGAGGCTAATTTCCCAGCCAGCTGACGGGGTGAGCCCACAAGCTGCTGGCACATGTGCTGAGGCCAGAGGGGCCCCGGGACAGGGCCATGTGTGCTGGGGGGCGTGGGGTGATAACCCACAGGTGAGGGTGCAAGAGCGGAGTCCGAGGAGCCCAAACGCTCGCTGGGGCTGGGTTCCTGACCAGGAGCTGTGCTGGAAACAGCAGGGCGAGGGGCCAGGTCCCACTTTGCTCGCTCCTGGTCACTAGGAAGCGACTTGTGCTTACCCTAAAGTGCAGATGCTTTGACCAGTTTGCGATGCTCTTGTCCATTTTCCCTGAAAGCTGTCCCCAAAACACAGGGCAGCAGCCCCCGGGCTGGCAGAAAGGGGCAGGCTCAAACCACCCCGTCCTGCCAGTTTGGAGAGGGGCTCTTTCCCTGATGAGAGCTCAGCCATGGAGGTCCCTGCGGCTGGGTTTCAGGGCAGCCCGGCTTCCTGCGGTCCGCCAGCCTGGGCCCTGGCTCTCACCATCCTCATCCTCCTCACACTGGGGCTGGAGGCAGGGTCTGACCCAGCCCCAGGGCAGCAGGGCGGGTTTGCGCCCAGCACTGGGGGACGTGCCACCGGGACTGTGCCTTGGCTGCCCTTGGGGCCCCGCTCCCCCCAGCCCTGGCAGTGGGAGAGTTTCCGTGCCACATGCAGGGAAATGGGGGGGTGCAGGAGCCCCCCAGGGCCGGTCCTGCCGGGGCCTTTCTCCACCAGCACAAAGCACTGTCATCGCCAGTCCCAGGAGGCCCCTCAGCTGCGGGGACACCCCGTCCCTACAAACCCTGCCTTCCTCCCCGCAGAAGCGGCCCCAGCTCCTCCGCGGGGCCAGAGGGTGATGGGGAGAGAGAGCCAGCGCCCCCCGGGCTGCGCTGAGCCGCGGGCTGCACGGGCTGAGCCCTGCCGTGACACCCCAAGCCCCCACCCCTCCCGGCTGGCACACCGGCGCCATGCACAGGGGCAGCTGCCTGATGGGCCCCGCAGCTCAGGCCGACCCGCGGGAAACTGAGGCGCGGAGCGGGGACGCAGCGGGGCGGCCCCGCCGTGGGGTGGCGGAGCGGGGACCGGCCCGGGGGCCCCGGGCGCTCGGCGCAAGGCCGAGCTCAGCGGGCTGCAGGGCCGGGCGGGGGCTCGCGGGGTGCGCCCAGGAAGGATGCCCCGGCTCCCGGTGCGACCTTGGGCACCCCACCGCCACCCGCGCCCGACAGCCCCCCACTCCGGGGGCAGCCGGAGGAACGAGCCCTGGCACCCGCGGGGCGGCGGCGGCACCCGCACCCCGCACCCCGCACCCCGCACCCCGCACCCCGCACCCCGCTCCGACCCTGCCGAGGGAGAGCTCTCGCCGCGGCGGGCGGCGCAGCATCCCCGGCACCGGCCCGCGGAGATGCCGGGGCTGGAGGAGGTGTCGGGCTGCCGGAGGGACACACGCACCCCCAGGCCGGCGGGGCGGGGAGGAGCGGGGAGCACCGGCGCTCAACTTTCGCTAGGAGCCCCCAACCCCAACCCCAACCCCAACCCCAACCCCAGCCCCAGCCCCAGCCCCAGCCCCAGCCCCAGCCCCGCCGCCCCCCAGCCCTGCCCAGCGGCAACTTTACCCCCACCCCCCCCCTCGCCTCCCCTTCCCGGCGGGGCCCCCCTACCTTGCAGCGGCGGCCCGGGCCGGCGGCGCCCCGGCGGGCGGCGGAGCCATGCGGCGAGCCCGGTGCGGGGCGGGCGGCCCCGCTGCAGAGCCCCGGCCCGGCCCGGCCCGGCCCCCGCCCGGCGCGGCGCTACCGAGGGGCCGGGCGGCGGCGGCGGGGGGCGCCGGGCGGGGAGCGCGGCCGCCGCTGGGTCGCAAAGCCCGGCCGGGGCACGGGCGGGTTTGGGAGCGGGGGGAGCCGGAGGCAGGCGGTGGTCGGGGAGGCAGGCAGGCAGCGCTCAGGCGGGGAGGCGGCAGCGCCCGGGGAGGGATGCAGGGAATGCCCAGGCAGGGAGGCAGGCAGTGCCTGGGGAGGCAGACAGGCGCTGCTCAGGCAGGGATGCAGGTAGCGATGCCCGGGAGTGATGCAGGCAGTGCCCGGAGAGGGAAGGAGGCACTGCCCGGGCGGGGATGCAGGGGATGCCCGGGGAGGGATGCAGGCAGTGCCCGAGGAGGGAGGGAGGAGGCAGGGAATGCCCAGACCGAGTCGCAGGAAGCCAGGAGGGACACCGGTTCTCCCGGGGCTCTGGGGAGGTGCCGATGGGAGAGGACCCTCCCATGTCCCCCCTGCAGTGTGCTGGGTGCAACACCGTTCCCCTTCCCGGCACCCAGCAGTACCTGTGCCCTCATGCCCACCCTGCGGGAGCCCCCCGAGGCCAGACCCCTGCCCAGGGAGCCTTTCCATCCTCAGAGACTGCTGCTCTGTGTCCTCTTGGGCACGTCACTCCATCTGCTTGCTGTGCAAGCCCCTGGCCCGCGGCAGGGCAGTCCTGGCAGGGCTGGGGGGTTTCTCTGTGCCCACTGTCACTGGGCGGGTGCTCTCAGTTCGGGGTGGTGCCAGGCCCTACCAAGGGAGGGATGTATCCGTGTCAGCACCTACATTTTTGGGATACCCCACACTGAGCATTTACCTGTGTGCCGGATGGAGAGGAAGATGCTGGTCACACCTCGAGGGAACGTGGTCCAGGCCCTTGTAACATGCTGCTCCTGGACCCCTGTGCCTCTCTGCTCCTCAGAACAGACCCCAAACCCTGCTCCAGCTCACCGTGACACCAGCAAGCACCAGGGTGTCCCCGTGTGCGTGGCTGTGATCACACACACTTGGCTGTGCCTGAGCACCGGCCATGGCACAGCCAGGCTCCCCCGGCCCTGCCACCCCTTTGGCCAGGAAAAGCATCATCTCCAGGGTGAGGAGGGGGGATACCGGTGGAAACACGCTGCCATATCCTTGCTGGGGGGAAAGGGGACAGCAGACACAGCCCCGCAGCTCGGGGAGGGGGCAAGGGCAGCTGGCAAAGCTCAGGGCAGCCATCAGACACCACGCACCAAGGCTGGGGCTGCGATCTGCTCCCTGCAAAGGGACCCAGAGCCCCATCCCCGTGTCTCTCGCTGCACCCAGGCTCACTGAGGTTGCAGTTTATTTCCCTGCAGAGCTGCTGGATACCAGGGAAATGTCTCCGTGTCCCTGGGGGTCATTACCAGCCCTAGATGCTGCTCGGCTTCCACAGCCCCCCAGCCCCCTTTACCCCATCCCCATAGGGCAGCCCCGAGCCCTGATGTGTTCCTGGGAGAGGCCAAGGACCCGCTGCAGGGGAACTCGCCTGCACCAGCCAGGCTCCAGCCTCGGGCTATTTTTAGCAGTTTGCGCCGAGATGCTCTTCACTGGCAGTTTTATTTGTGAAATTCAATATACGAGGGAGGGGGGAGGGGGGAGGGGCTGGATCCTGGCATGTCCCCGCTGGCTGCCAGGCTTAGGCCCGCCGCAGCGACCCGACACTGACAGGCCTAAAGATCCATCACAGAGCTCCCGTGCCCTGGCACGCAGGCAGCAGGGGGACAAGCAAGGCTGATGGCTGGGGGGGTGTCTGTGGTCAGCCCCACCTCTGCCACCGAAATCCTCAGGCGAGCCCCTGCCTCCCCCCCATGCTGCACCGTGGGCCTGGGGGCCTGCTGTCACCCTGTGCTGGCCCTTAGCACACCCGGAGGCACGGAGCAGGATGCGTGAGAGGCTGGCAGGAGCAGCTGGGGGGTTGGGGAGCCCACCTGGCCTGTCAGGGCTGAGCCCATCTCCAGCCAGAGCAGTAAGGAGCCCCCCAGTCTGGGCCTTGGAAATGGGGAAGGCTTTGGGAACCCAGTCTGCAGCATCACCCGCCTGCCAAGGCGAAGGCAGCACACCCGGTTTGGAGGGTCCTGTGTGGGTTGGTGTGTCCCCAGAGCAGGAGGAAAGACCAATTTCTCCCCAAGGAGCCCCTGGCAGAAGGGGCAGGGAAGAAGAAACCTTTCCCTTTGCCATGAGGCACAAGAGGGGCAGCAGCTCACACCGCTGAGCCCCAGCACGGCAGCAGCAGACCCACAGCGAGGAACAATCCCACCCCAGCCCCTCCCAGGGGTGTGCAGCCCACTCCTGGCACATCAGGGGTGCAGGAAGGGACACAAAGCAATAGCAGTGACCCCAGGCCAGTCTGTCACTGTTGCTGTCAGATGCTCACACCAGTCTCCAACACCCCCGTGCAGGGCAGCACAGGCTGATACAGTACCTGCCTCCCAGCTCCATGTGGGAGGAAGAGCCACACTGCTGGACCTGGCCCAGGCATCTCCCAAATCTCCTCCAGCTGCATTTCTGGCCACTTTGAGGGCTGAGTTTGGGGCTGCCTGAGCTCAGCTCCAGCCTGGTACAGAGTTCTTGTGGCCCAATCCATCCTGCCCGAAGTCCTCTGGGAGATCCCGGCACTGGTCCAGAGCAATCTGAATACACCACTGACTCATACAGCTTTTTCATTTTCTTTCAGGGAAAGCAGGTCATGTTACACAAACCCCACCTGGGGCCCAGGAAGGGCAACACTGCTACATCCATCTTCCTCCTGCTCCTCTTCAGACTGTCTGTGCTGAGGTACCATGTGCCCTTTGAGATGGGAACAGCCAGAGGACCAAGGATGCTTGTTGCCTCCTCACCCTGTGAGCCCCTTCCTCAGAGGGTCTCTGCTGTGGAACAGTGACAGAAGAGAGGACGAAAGGCTCCCAGTGAGCAAATCCCACCAAATCCAGCCTCCATCCCTGCCTGCTCCGGCTGACAGGGCCAAAGGCAGGGGAATTGAACCCCCTCCCCAGCCCCACAGAGCCACGCAGAGCCACAGCATCGTGGGAATGAGTTTATTGACACATATGGCAGGTAAAGCCTGAAGAGCAACACAACTACGCAGGGAACACTCGAGCGCGCAGCACAGAGGGAGAGGAGAAGGGCAAACAGCACTGACAGACCGAGCCCAGGCACAGGCTCTGCCCCCCAGCGCAGGCACCTGCACGCCCAAAAAGCTGGGAAGGAATCTGGCAAGAGAAGGGGGTGCTCAGCATCCCCCCTCCCCGCATTGGAGCTGCGTCGCTGGTTAGTGCAGGGAAGGTTGGTTGTTCCTGACCCTCTGCCACCTCCTCTCTGCCCCGACACAGCACTGTGCTCAGCACCACCGATGCTTCATTAATTGCTCTATTAATGATTTTTGTGGTGTCCCCGCAGGGCTTGGAGCAAATCACCTCCCAGCACACGTGGGCAGGGCTCAAGGGCTGGATTGCTCCAGCTCTGCCCCACTTTCTCCTCAGCACAGGGGCTCCCACACAAGGACCCCACCTTCCCCTGGGGTCCTGCAGCTCCCAGGCCCCACTGGAGTCTCTTCCTGGGCACTGTGACCTTTTCCCTGGCTGCAAACAGTGCCCAAGCCCCAACGAACCATCTCCCACCATGAAACATCAATTGACTTTAAATGTGGCATCTAAAAAGACAACATGGGGGTTGCTTTGCACAAGAGCTTTGCTCGCTGCGGGGCGGGGAGATGGCACAGAGCATGCTGGGGAGGGCAAAGCTGGCCTGGGCAGTGGCTTGGTTTAAGCAGGACAAGCTATGGATAGAGCAAGGACATGCAGGAGGCTTTGCTTTCACTGCTGGTGCCGCAGCACTTAGTGGTGAGTCCCTGGACTGGGCAGGGAAGCGGTGCTCGCCCTAAGGATGGGTAAGGAAAAGCAGGGTCAGAGCATGGGGCTGCTTGGGGCAGGGGGTGAGAGCAGGAACCTGACATGCCCTCCTCACTGTGCGCCTCTGGGCATGAAGAGCCAAGCTGTGAATGGAAGAAGCACTTCCCAGACCTGCCTGACTCAGCCCAGCCCCAGAGGCCCCGTGCAGGCAGGGCATGACCACCACCGAGCCCAAACCACCCCCCTCGTGCCTTGGCCCAGGTTTGGGGAATAGCAGGGGAGCAGGGAGAGCTGTGCTGCTCCCCACAGCACCCTGGGACACTGCCAGCAGCAGCCCCTCTCCCTGGGGGCACGGCCCCTGCCTGCAGCCCCAGCAGAGAAGCAGCACTGCCAGGCTGGGATCTACCACTGGGAGCCTCGGGGATCAGCGGGGGGTGGCACAGGGGGGCACAGCTCCAGGCATGGCTGAGAAGGCAGCGTGGCCGTAGCAGGCACGGAAGGAAGAAGAGAGGCTGCGGGTGGGCAAGGACACAGAGACCAGACCTGGAGCTCTGGCAAGAACCCTCTGCTCCACAAGTGGCTCGGTACCTTGGCTACACCCGCTGCTGTCCCATCACCAACGTGGGTGTGCAGTTCCTCCCCACGCCGGCGCGGCCTCGCTTCTGAAAGCAGCAGCTGAAGAGCCAGGGAGCTGGGTGCAGTGGAACACACCATCCAAAGCAGAGCTGAGGCTGCTGACAAGTGTAATAAAAAACCCTCCCCAGGGCTCCATCCACCACCACGGGCTGAACCCATGGCTCTGCTCCTGGTTCTCCCAGGCCCTGCTAGAGCCTGACATCCCTGCCAGGCTCCCAGTGCTCCCTTGGAATCACCTTCCCTTTAAGCCAATTACAATAGAAAAACTCAAGAAAAAAAAGAAAAAGGTACAAAAGTATCCAATAAAGTGCAGTGTATGCTGTTTTCAACACTTCTGCCTTGTTTTAATGAGCCGCCGGGCGGGTTTCGCTTGGGTTGGGTTTCCCCCAGTGAGCAGGAGTTTACAAAACCCTAATGATGCCTAAAGCCATTTAGAAAACACTGAACGTTGGCACAAAATGGAGAAGCCCACGAGAACGGACGAGTGAGGGGCGAGGGGGACGGGGCAGGAGTGGGAAGCAGTGGTTACAAACTCCATGGACGCTAAAAATATCAAAGGGGTCTGTTCCCTATCATCATTAGCACGTGGATACTAATTGCTACCTTGTTTAATCAGTGCCTTTGACTGAAATCCTACACATGAATACAGCTGCTTCCAGTTAAGAGTGCTTTTCCCCGCGCTAGTGGTGAAGGAGGATCTGGGGACCCCTTTCTCCCCCCTCCTTCTGCAGGGCGAGGCACAGGCTGATCTCCTGTTAGTTTTTCAAGATGGCATCGTAGGCCTGGTAGATGTACTGGGACACTTCAGGAGCTCGGCATTTCAGGGAGAGCTGCAGAGAGGAGGAGAGGAGAGGTTAGTGGTGGTGGGAAGGAAGGGGGAGCTTTCCACCACCTCCACTGGCAACTGGAAGCATCTGACCTGCAGCAAGGGTTGGACAGATCATGGGCGTGATTGATTCATGGATTTCACAGAGCTGTGGGGGTGGGAAGGGCACCCCAGAGCCCTTGGGGTCCCACTCCCTGCCCAAGCAGGGTCCCCAGGACAGGGCACACAGGTCGGTGTCCAGATGGGTCTGGAATCTCTCCAGAGAAGGAGACTCCACACCCCCTGGGCAGCCTGTCCCAGGGCTCCCTCACCCTCACTGTGAAGAAGTTCTTCCCCAGATTGGAGTGGAACTCCCTGTGCTCCAACTTGAGGCCATCGCCCCTTGTCCTGTCCCCACAGACACTGAGAAGAGGCTGCCCATGTCCCCCTGTGTCCCACCCTTCAGATATTGATAACCATTGATCAGATCCCCTCTCAGTCTCTTCTCTCCAGGCTGAACAGCCCCAGCTCTCTCAGCCTTTCCTCACAGGGGGATGCTCCAGGCCCTTCATCACCTTCACAGCCCTAAACGATGAACGAGTATTTCTCCTGGGCACTGGTTCATTCCTCACCAACACCCAGCAGCCTTTTCAGAGCCTGCTACAAGCAGGAGGGGATACATGAAGGCAAAGTCCCGCCGTGGGGTTCCCAAATTCCTTAATCACAGGGACCTCTGCAGGCATGAAGGAAGGGGACATTGCCCTGGACCCTGAGACAAGGGACTCACTTGCTCTCACGTTGTGAATCACAGCCCTAAGCCCAGTGGCTCAGTCCTGATGGACAGAGACTTGGCTGTCACCCCTGTCTAAAGCAAGGATCAGGCTGAGACCAAGCTCGTGGCATCAATCCTTGTGCAAACACTTTAAATCACCTTCCAACACTGGCTTTCACCCCACAGGTCCCCAGACCATGTATTTCTCTTGAAGCTCCTGGAACAGCTTCCAACAGGAGATAAAATCCAGTGATAGCAGGATGCTCAGACAGACACATGGGTCCTCAGAGGGGGAGCAAAAGGGAAGAGAACAGCAACACGGGTGCACCAGGCAGGACAGATCGGCCCTTCCCAGCCCCTTCCCACCAGCCATAGGTTGATGCCAGCACGAGGCCAGAGAGGCTCTGACATGCAGACAGCCGGTCTCCACTGCAGGAACGCAGCAGGGCATAAATTTCTCCTTGTGTATGAGAGGGGGAAGGGTGTCCTGGCAATGCTTCCTCACTAATGGCTCTTGGCTTTATCTCTGGGTAACCTTGGCAAGTAGCTGCTTGTTGCTGAGTGGGCATTATCCCAGCTCACTGGTAACAGAGCAGCGCAGTTCTGTTGTTTCTCACTTCTTTCCCAGTTCAGTGGGCATTCCTCACCACCACCCCCCCAGCCCAATTAACAGGATCTCCCCAAAGCAGACTCATCAGGCCAAGCAGGGAGGAGCTGCCCTGCGCCCGATGCCTCACCGTGTAGTTCGGGTTCCCGGGCTGGATGCGAAGCTCAGCCAAGATCCAGATTCCGTTGGTGAGTTTCAGGGACTGGTAGAGCATGTCCTGACCCTCCACGTTCCTCTTGGCAATGGTGTAGACGTTGTTGTTCTGCAGTTTGCTGGAGACGGTGTCTTCAGAGAGAAGGGGGAAAACAGGCGTGTTAATTCAGGTCCATCATCTGTGGGGACAGGAGAGCCCAGAGCAGCGGTCCCAGGAGGCAAGCACAGAAGGAAGCACGGACTTCTGCCCCAGAGCTTTCCCCAGGGACAGGAGCAGACATGACACAAGGAGAAGGAAGCTCCACTTTGCTCCTGTGGACTTGTCTCCTTCCCATCAGGCTGTGGTCTTCCTGCTGGGCTTCCCCTTACTGCTCTGGGTCACTCAGGTCTTACTGGCTTCACCAAGGTGAGAGCCTGCAGCTCAGAGGGTAAGAGGACTCTGCTCTGCCTAGAACCTCAAGAAGATAACCTGGAGACAGCCAAAGGGCAGAGGGTGAAGAACAAAGATCACTGCCTGAGACTGGTTCTGCGGTCCCGTCCCAACCATGACAGCTCCCTCCTGCTCCCTCACCTCACACAGGCCTCTGGCCAAAGCAATGTCCTACAAAGTGGTAAAAATCCTCTCCTTCTGCTAAGGAACCTTTCAAAGAAACAAGAACAGAAGCAAATATGCAGAACAAGACCCAAAACAGCAGCCTCTGGATGCCAAAGGGTCTCTCAGCACAGAGCAGGGCAAACCCCAGCCTCTGGGTGCCAGCAAAAGGGGCACATTCACACTATGGGTGGAAGACTCAGTGAGGATACTCCATGCCTGACAAGCACCAAGGGTAAATTCCCATTCCTGGTGCTCAGCAGGAGACATTCAGCCCCTTCAAGCTCTCTGCTGGGCCTGGGGAGGAACCCCCTGGCTATGCGGGGCCATTAGCAGCAGGTCAGGTACTTCTGACAGAGCAGGGGTGAGAAGTGGCCTTACACTGAGTTGCCCTGAAATCTGGGAGACTGGGAACATGGGATCCATTTCAAGGATGACAAGGAGCAGGGCAGCAGCCCTTCCAAAGGCTGTCATCCACCAGCAACAGCCCTGGACTTGGGATCGGACACGAGTCGGCGCCGGTGCACGGAGGGATGAGAGAGCAGGCAGCAGAGTCTGCTCAGGTACCAGGGCATGGTAAAAGCAGGAGAGAAAGGGCCCCATGGATGCACGCCCTGCTGCAGAGGCCTGGACCCACTGCCTCTCCCCAGGGCAGCACTGATGACCAGAGCTGTGGAGCAGCCCGTGGCTGTGCTGAGCCCCTTCACTCCTCAGGCTTCAGCGCGGCTGCGCGCAGGTTGAGGAGGGTTCAGGCATCCAGACACACTCAGATTTAGGTTTCCTCTCTTCCTCAGTTACTATGGAAACTGGCAGATATAAGTAACTAATGAGATCCTTTGCTTAAAAACCCCTCATTCCCTGTGTCTCCTCCTCCCACCTCGACTCGCTCCTCTGTACAACAAACTCGCCCAGACTGGGGAGAGGGGCGATGCAGAGCAGACCCCTGCTCCAGGGAGCACAGCTGGGACCAACCCGTGCTGGAGGCACATCACCAGCCAGGGATGAAGCCCAAATCCCCACCTCCTTGCACCCCCCAGCCTGAGGGAGCAGTCTCTGGGGCTTTGTTTGTGCTCAGCACAGAGTGTGGCTCAGTTTAAACAGGCTGAGGTTAAGGCTCACTGGTCTGAAGCCCTTCTGGACTTGTATCCTCGAAGGGGAGTTGCCAGCCAGGGGCTGAGACTTTCTCCAGCAGCAGGCAGCAGTCTCCCCCTGGGCTGGGGGATGCTGTCAGGGCAGAGGCATTCCCTGGGGAGCGTGGGAGCAGGGTCAGAGCAAGGCTGCAGGCAGGAAGCTGTAATTTTCACAGCCCTGGGGCTGCTACCCCATCATGCAGTGTGAACACAGGGGAGGGGAGCTGCTTTGGGGGCACAGTGGGCAAGGTGGGGCTGCAGAGCTCCTCCATCAAAGCTTTCAGCTATGAGATGGCACCTCTTGCTACTTACAGAGTCGCTGCCTCTGCTGTGGGGCAGGTTTCTGAGCAGGGATGTGGGCTGCTCTGCCAGGCACAGGGATGGGAACAGCCGTGGGGACACAGCTCCAGCCTGGCATCACCTCTTGCCACCCTTGCTGGCCTTTCTCCTGCCCCACAAGTGACTATAGGGGGGTACAGGGAGGGAAACTGAGGCAGAGCAAGCTCCTGTTTTCTGCCACCTGGTCTGCTCTCAGTTGCCCCTAAGTGTGCAAGGAACCCTACACAATGTACCCACTCTCAGCCAGACACCCGGAGCAGCTGAGGGCAGGCTGAGTGCTGATGCTCAGCTCGCCTGACTCCTCCTGCCCCTTCTCTCAGCACAGATTTGGGGGGTGGTGAGTCCACCCCTTCTCCCCCCAGGGTAGCAGCTCCCATCTCTGCTGTGCTCCCCAGTGTCAGGATTTTGGAGATCGGGCAGAGTTGCTAAGCAACAGTGCCAGGCTGAGCCTGGCTGAAGGCAGGACCACTAATGCCATGTGACAGCACAGCCTAGGAAAAAAAAGAAAAAGGAAAAAAGGCAGAAACTTGCTGGGAGCAGAGTGCTCAGCTCAGCTCTGAGCAAGAGCACAGCACCCACCAAAGCCCCAGGTAGTGCCTGGCACAGGTGGGAGGAGAACTGAGCTGGGCTGGCCTGGGCAAGCATCTCCAGTCTGGTGACTCTGCAAGCCAGGGCCACACCAGCGCTTCTGAGAGACAGCACAGCCCACATCCCACCTTCCCAAGCCACTTTCTGCAGGGTGGCTCCTTTTGGCTCGATGTTTATTCTCAAAACCTGCCTGAAGCACGACGTAAAGATCTGCCCAACACCCAGGCCAGGGAGCCTCTCACAGCACTGCATCTTTAGGGGCTGGTTTTTTTGGTTGGTTGGAGTTATTTTGGTCTGTTTGAGGAATTCTGTTTGTTTTCTTTCTCCTTTTTAAACAAAGTTCTGAACCCCACCTCAGTCCAACAACTAAACCTCACACGTGGAAACAGGCACACAGGGAGGAGCAGAGGGACAAGATCTCCTCCCTTGCACTGAAGCAATCCAATTCTTTTCACCAGCACTTTCCTGCTAGGTAAAGCAGGAGACATGCTTCAACCTTCTACCCATACAGATGAAGAATTCCACTTCCACACTCAAACAGCCAAGAGAAGCATTTGGCAGCCACAGGAGTGTTCACAAAGGACCTGCACAACAGACCCGACACCGGCACCTCTGTGAACCCAGACTCAGCAGAACTGAAACTGAATCCCTGTGTTTTATCCTGCATTAGGTGAAACCATCCCCACACTGCTTCTAGTAACACTGGAACGGATCTGAGCATCCAGCCAAGAGCTGAACTCAAACCCCAGACCCATCTCTGGACACGGATCCAGTGGGGAATCCCTCTGGTCACCATGATGACAGTACATTTCATTTCCAACACAGGCAGTATGAACAGGTTCTACAATTTGTTAAAGCATCAGGTGGCTAGAGTCACATATAGAGAAAAAAACTGCCAGGGAAGCATGCATACCACTGGGTCCCAGGTTGTTCCAGCAACAAAACCCATTTTTCCTTTGTTCTATCATCAGCTAATTACTTGGGGGGGGGTGTGGAATTGAAGTGGCCACTGCATAGCTATAAAGCCCCATTCAGCTCCAAGCACTAAAGCTGCTGACTCACACCAAACGGTGACCCCTTAATAAGCAAACCCAAAGTTCCTGAACTGCTGAACAGCACAGCAACTAACTGCCTCCTGGTTAATGGCATTCAGGCTCCACGTGCAAGTCAGCTTGTCCTCCTTCACTCTGCGGGTCTGGGTAAGCAGAATTTATAAAAAGAAAAGCGTTTAGCTAATCTGATTTGCATCTCTTAGCTTTGTACAGTGGTCCTCCACAACTTCATCAAACTTGGCATCTTGGAAAACCAGCACAAGCAAGGCAGCCCGAGCTCTGGCTCAGTTCAGACTCAGAGGAAGCCTCGGCTGGCACAGCAGCATCAGCAGCACCCAAATTACTCGAGCCCTAACAAACAGTCCACAAATCTATCTTCATGCACTTTTCTTATATTTTCATTTTAAAAAAGCCCCAAATTAATTAATTTAGCACTGGATTCATAAGAGATGAGAATGCTGGGGTATAACCATGGCCTTGTGTTTTCATTGCAAGTTGTATCTCTGAATATGGTTTTCTCCATAGCACTGTCATCACAACAGCTTCCTAAGAGGCAGATGCATGAAATGGAGTTCTAATTAATTCAAGATGTGCAGTGCATCCTAAGTACACCTCAACCCCACCGCACAACTCCAGAGACTCGCTCCTCCATGGTGACACAGCTCCAGCCTCAGGTCGGTGCCAGCTCTCACTGCTGGGAATGCAATCCTCAAATCCCTCATCCAGAAATAAGCATCTCATCTCTCACCAAGTCACTTGGAACCATGGGAATACCTTCTGGGGTCCAGGATTTGCTTTATTTTGAAAGAAAAATGTTCTCCCTGGAGACAGGGATCAGAATGGCAAGGGTACCATTTCAAGGTACCTGCTCCTCACCCCCAGCCTGGCACCTGATCCTGGGCTTCAGCCTGTGGTGCTCTGGGCTACCCACAGCAGCCAAGATTTTCTGCTTGTTCCATGCCCTGTTAGGGGTGAGCTGCCAGGGACTGGAGCTTTTCCTGCCATCCTCACTGCAAACCATGAAAGCTCAAGTCAATGCCATTTGGCTTGCCTCCTGGGCACAGGGTGGGAGACGAAGGCCAGGGAGCACAGACCCATGCAGAAACATCTCTGCTGATGGACCATGCTTAGTTCCTTTTCATTTGAAGGAACAAAGTCAATAACCTGGGGAGAAGCCTGCAGTTTACACGGGAGGTGCTGTGACTGTTGCACAGTGCCAGCCGGCCAGCCCAGGCTGTACAAGAAACACGCAAGCTGCTGCCTTGATAGATAAAATCCCAGTCCCCTAAAAATCCCTGTGCTGAACCCACCTCCCTTTGGTTTAAAGAAAAAAAGGAAACTAAAGCTTCCATTTCTGCATTGAAGAAAACCAGCAGCCCAGTTCAGCTGCTGGGCCAGGCCTCCTGTGTGTCTGCACAGAACTTCAGCCCCGCTTCTCACGTGGCGCAGAGACAGCTCAGGAAGACAAAGGCTCGTTGCAGCTCAGAGAAGCCAGGCACTGAGCATCCAGGGACCCAGCTGCAGATCCCAGCAGCAGCCGTGCATCCTTCAGCATCTCTGCTCCATCCAGCTCCCGCCTGCTGCAGCCGCGCGGCTCTGAGCGGCTGGTGGGGCTGCGATGAGGGCACGTCGGCTGGGAGCACGGGTATTTTTAGATCACAGCTAAACTGGCGTCACTGGGCTGGAGTGGGTTAGCATGAATGGTGCAGTGCGTCCCCAGCCTCACCCGCAGCTCTCCACGCTGGGCATGAATTACTGATGGGAGCCAGAGGAGGGGTAGCGGCTCCCAGGGCGGCTGCAGGTCTCCGCAGAGCCAGCGGCACTGAGGAGCTTTCCCTCAGCACCAAAGGGTTGCAAAAACCCCCCAAACCTCCTCAGTTTTAGTTATGAGCAGCTGGAACCTGTAGATTTTGTTCTGCACAGTTCTGCCACAGCACATGGCGTGCACCTCATTCAATGCAGGGAACAATAGAGGTGCCACAGCCCGGGCTGTGAGCTTTGTTCTGCTCAGACACCTCCCACAAGAGAGGCTTTTGAACATCAACCAGTCTTCCCTCCGCAAGGATTTTATACCCAACACAGAGCTGCTATTCTTGATTAAGAAAAGGAGGTGCCTGAAAACAAGGCTAATTTCACTGGATTTAAGCAAACAGGACTGTGAATCTGGAAAGATTATTGTCCCACTGTGGCACGTGGCCGGCCAGACACACAGCCTGGCTCTGGTATAAACTCATAGCAAGACAGATTCAGTCGTTATCAGAGCTCATCCAGCTCACTTTGCCTCTGCCCTGGTGTGTACCACCAGCACACTGCGAGACATCTCCATCCCTCCAGGGGATTTGGGGCTTGGCTGATACTTATACAGCCAGACTAGATGCTGCTAGGATGGTCTGTACTGGAGGAGGTTACTGCTGAGCTGGAATCAAGGCGAGCAGCAGACCAAGGCAGGCTCACATCACTAGTTCAGATACAGGGGACTGAGGCAAGCACACAGGATTTCCCTAGTTTCCCCTCCTGCAAGCTATTGGCCTGCTCCTTGGAGAAGCCCAGCTGGTCAAGGAAGGAAACGGGAGGTGGGTATAGGCACAAGAGGGAGGAGGTGTCAGCAGCGGAAATACAGGAACAGAAGCTTCCTTGGATGGAAGGGTTTGAAATCTGTTTGAGACATGACCCACTTTCTCCTGTACACAAGCCAGAGAGGCTGGCAGACCCTGCACCCCGAGCGATGGGTTGCACTCAGGACAGGCACTGCACCCAGGGCTCTCACCAAGCACCCCGAGGTGCCTCTTCTCATTTGAGCCCTGGCCACGGCTGCGGATGCCACCACAGAGAAACCTCCCCGTGTCCCCAGGCTCTCCCTGCAAGCGAGGACCATGATCTGCTCTGAGAATCACCCATTCAGGCAGGCCTGGGTGAGCAGTGCAGTCCTGAGCTCTGAACCCTACCTGAACGGGGAGCACTGCCTGGCACCCCACATTTTCAAACGTTTTCTTCCAGAAGGAGAAGGGGGCACAGGCCAGGCTGCAGGATCACCAGGTTCATGTTCCCAGCCGCGCACCACCTCCCCCCTCATATCCAGCCAGCACAACACTCCAGCACCAAACATGAGACATCACCAGCGTTTCTGATTTGAGACAGACAGGGCCCTGATGGTGCAGCTAGGGCACAGCTGAGGCAGAAGGCACTGCTGGCAGCAGCACTGCAGTGCAGGGGAGAGGCTATGCCAAGTGCAGTCGGGAGCAGAGGGAGGACTGGGGGAGGCACAGAGGTTGTTCTCATTTGAAACCCCACAGTGAAATCAAGTCATAAGGTCCAACAGCTGCTATTTTTTCCCCCTCTTGCATGCTCCATCTTTTATATTCCAAAATAGTAATAATTACGAGTACAAAGAGACCCATGGTTTCTGTCTGCAATTGAAGCAAGAGGGTGTTCATTGTGAAACAGGAGATCCGAGAGAATAAAAAGGTTACAGGGTTTGTAATCAATAGGGACACTTTATTTCTCCCTGAAACAGCAGCTTTTGGTAGCATCACTTGGCTCCTGCCCAGAACCTCTTGAACAGGAGCAAAGCTGTTAAGCTGGCCCCATTCCACTTTTTTTTCCCCTCTCCACACTCCCTCATCCTTCAGCAGTAGTAAGGTCATCTGTAGAAGCAGGGTGATCACAGAGGCAACTAGAAGGCTTCACCGGAGCAGAACAGGACCGCACGCGATCAAAACGCATCGATACAGCAGCTGCCAACAGCAGCCCAACCCTTCGCTCACAGCCTGTCCTCCATGGGTGTCAACACCTCTCCCAGTGTATGCAGGGCACTCTCTCACAACAGAAAGCAGCAAGCAGATGCTGAAAGGTGAAGCCACTGGCCCAGGATTATGCAATAGGTTAGAGCCTGTAGAGGGCTGTAACACTGTGCCTGAAGCACACAGCAGCAGGACAGGATTGCAGCACAGCCCCAGCACCACATTCAGCTCTATTTAAGAGCAGCTTTGCAGAGAAGCAGAGTATAAAAGAGAAAACAAGACTGAAGTCCAGAACAAAATGAAGCAGATAGGCAAAACCTACAATCTGTGCTTTTATGGGGTGCCAGCTAAAGTTTTTGACTGCAGCAAGCCCTGGGATCCAAAGCTGTTCTGCTCCTAAGTGCAATACCCACCTTTTTGTTAGCCACAGACAGTGCTGTTAAGGTGATGCCTGGTGACCATACCCCTAAACTGCAGGAGGGCAGAATTAAGGTACTCACCGGCGTTCAGGTGACAGTCTTTAATCTGGAACTGAAGCTCGTTTTCATTTGGAATGTCTTTCCATGTGGCAAGGAAGACCTGGCGCTCTAGAAATGAGAAAGATCATCAGCACTCCTGGATCCTTGCAGGACTGAAGCGCTAATTCACCACAGAACGATACAAGGTAGACACACAGAAGATCTTTGGGTCACACTTTGCCCTGTTGTGGTCAGACTCAGGATTTGCTCCTGTAACCACCTCAGTCTCACTGTAAAAGCAGCAAAGCTTGGATTTTGGAGCCCCCAAACCAAAGTAGTTCTTTACTGTATGAGCTGTTTACAAATGAAGAACAGGGGGGATATGAAAAGAAGGAAGGAGACCCACACATTTAGGATTATGTCAGTGAAAGCTGCTTTTCCAGCCACTTCCCAGCCAACTGAAACAACAGGTTAATAAAGGTGACAAGGAACACATGAATTACAAAGGAAACAGATCCACCCCTTGTCTGGCAGAAAGAGTCAGAGCAGAAGTCTGGGGTTCTGGTACCTTACTGGAGTTGCAGGACACAAGGGGACAGGAGACCAAACGACTACAGATTAATTCAGGCTGCTGGGATGCACTGGTATGAAGGTCATGGCCAAGCACAAGTGAATCTCAGCCACAGGACAGCTGCTCCCAGCTGGGCACAGCCAGCACAGCCTGGCTGAGGGAGCCTGACCACAGACCTAAAAGCACTCACCCATTTTGCCATCTTCTACAAAAAGCACGTTGAGAGGAATTAGGCAGCTGAAGTAAAAGACATCAATGTTGTTTTTCACAGCCACCTGTTACAGAAGAAACAGGGGTGGTTAGAGTTTCTCTGTCAGCTGGAAGTCCAAAGGGAGCCCAAGATTTCGTGCAGTCTCATCCCCTGCCCACGCACCCTGAGGGGCTCTCTCTGGGCAGGGGCCAGCAGCCAGCTCCAAACATGAGACTGCCTGGAGAGCTGCTGCTGAGTTTCTGGGTTTCAGAGGAGGATGAGCCTCACCGCTTTGTGCTCACTCCATCTCCACTAAAAGCTGCTCAATCTTCTCCCAGGAGCGTTTCACCATGCTGCTTCAGCGCAGTCACAGCCAGCATCCTTGCTCTTTTCTGCTCTCATTCAGCCTCTCCCTCCCTTCCACCACCTCCGAGGTACACCCCTATCTCTTGGCTGCACACAGCTACTGTCGTACTGCACATCAGCTTCTCGTCACCCCTCTGTGCCATCTCACCCCTGTAGCTCCCCAGCTCCCACCCCCTGCGTGCTCTCTATTTTCACCCCCAGCTCCAGCCATGTCTGAACACGCACACTCCTTGATTAGTTGTGTCCCAGCCCAGGTACTTTCTAGAAAGCCTGAAGGGAGTCCATTGCCTGCATCTTCCTTGCAGCATCTCCTAAGTGTCCTGTTCAGTGGAAGCTCTATGGGAACGTGTGCCAGGTGTCAGTTCCTGGAAGCAGAGAGCCCTGCTGCAGAGCAGTCGGGCAGGTAAGAACAATAAATAGCACCTGACAAAAGACTTAATTCTCAGCATCATTAAACTCTGCCAGCCAGGAAGAGGCACTGGATCGCCTTTTATCACACCTGCTTGCCACATTACCACCTAATCTCTGCTAACACAGAGAAACCTCACTTCGAGTCTTCCCCAGGCTGAGAGCTGACAGTACAGCAGGAGCAAACGGGAGGTCTGAGAAAGTGCACTGTCATAATCTAGCACAGAAAAGGTAGCTCTGGGCTTTATTCCTATGCCTCTCACGCTCTCCTCACATCATCCCGCACAGCGATAGCCTGTCATGGGAGTACAATTCAGCAGACACCTGCCATTACTTGCAACGAAGGCAGCTCAGTCTGTCAGAGAGAGATAGAATCAGGGTTGTGTGAGGAGCCCTGAATTTCAGGAGCTGTTTGAGCTCCTACTTCCTTTGGAAAATCCCAGGAGGAGTTCTCCTATTTGTCACCCAGGTGAAACACAAACCAGACCATGCTAAATGCTGAGCTGAAGAAATAAATTTGCTGCTACAAAGATTTATGCCCAGACAAACCCTATTCGCATTAATAATGACATACATTAGTGTTCTGCTGAGAAAATCTATTGTCCCACAGAGGCAGATTTAGAAAGACACCCCCAAATGTCAATAAAAACAGCTGCAGATAGACAAGGGAGGGCAATAAACCAGAGAATTCAAACACAAGCCAGTTGATTAGACATGCACGCAAGCCAGAGGGCAAGTGGTAGGAGATCAAACCCCAGAACAAACTCCTGTAGCAACTGGGAAGGTCCCAGAAGTGCAGAGACCAGCAGAAAGGTAGATGTGACAGCCTGCGAGTTCCTGCCCTGAGCCATCACTAAAGGTAGCAGCTTATATTTAAATCCCACAGAGCAAACCAGCTTAAGAAGGGATTAGTTTAAAGTCCACTAAATCCATGTAAATGATGGTGCAACCTAAAAACCCAAGGGAACAGTGTCCTGTCACAGGGAGCTGCCACATGCTCCCACTGCTGGCGTCACACCGGGCGCTGGAGCGGCTGGTGCTGAGCTACAGGCACCAAAGCCAGAGGGACCAAAGCAGATTGGTGGATGGACTTAAGTGATTCAGCTCTGCAAAATGTGATTGAACAGCCTGGGTGAGTAGCCAAAAACGCACCTCTGAGTCTGGGAGGGGAGAGCTGGGGAAGAGACAGCAGTGTAGCCATTCCAGATGTTATACTTGGAAGGAAGGCATGGAGATGAGCCAGAAGAGGAAAAAAATGTAGGCTAAATGTCTGGGAAAACTTTATAGTGAGAACTACTGAGCAGCACAAAATTCTCCTGAGGAAGAAAGAAGCTCTGGTGCTTGGAGAATTTAAAATCAGCCTTGACAATGCTCTCAATGGGAGAAACTGTAGCGAAACAACAAAGCATAGCAGGGACTACACTGCGTGACCTAAGATCTTTCCCAACTCTGATTTAATGATTAATTGCCTTCCCTTAGAACAACAGAGATTACTTAGCTTTTGTAGCTAATTGTTGTTGCCATACAACAGCAGTTTCTTACAAGAGGGGCTGGAAAGCAGTGCCTTCTCTCCAGTCACGGTTCTAGAGGCACGCTCCAAATTAATATGCTAACCCTGTCCCTGCAGTTATGAGAATGCTATAAAAAGGTATCTGCTGACCTGCTTCTCAACTCTGCAGAAACATACTGAGTAAGCTGCTTTGGCTGTACTCTGGAGAGCTACTCAATTAAGATGCTCTGAAGCGCAATTTCTTCCCAGCAAAGCAAGCCACACACCAGCCTTCTTCCCAACCTGCATCACTGGATTCAGTAATGGCATCACGTGTCACCTTGCAAGTATCTGTAATGATGCAGACACCAGCTGCTACAAATAACTTCTGCAACCATGAAAGGAAAAAGCTACAGTCCCCTTAATCCTATAGCACTAGGACCAGACTGGCAAGCTTGTCAAGACTAGCTTCCACCACACACCTCCCCAAAGAGCCAGGCACACACAGTTAGTGCTGTGTCCCTGAGATCTGGTCCATGGAAAGGGAAACTCATCAATAAGGAGATGCTAAGAGGCCCTGCCAGTTGCTAGCAGCTTTCCAAGGTCATGCTCCAGCCTTTGCATTGCCACCTCAGGAGCATCCAATGCCATCTGACAGGCTGTAAAAGCCACCGCAGGCAGATCCACAGCAGCGCCTGTGAGAGGCTGAGGAGCTAACAACAGCCACTTGAAACATCCAGTGTCCCTGAGGTGGGAACATGGACTCACGACAACCAACGACACCCGAAGCGATACCAGTACCTGAGAAGTCTCTCCAGGCTGGACACACATTTAACACCCCTCCACTCACATGCAGTAAACCCGCAGTCCAGCCCAGACTAACACTCTGTGTGGCTTTGCAGCTTTAACCTGCCAACCTGGACACAAACTATTACATCTTCAGCAAGGCCTTCAGGTTCAGACATTTCAAAGTCGAAACAGAAGCATTTAGAATAAAAATGGGTTTCCATCTGTGATCTTTTTGGAAGGAGGAAAAAAACCCCACCCCAGTATTACTACCCTGTGAATTTAGTCCAGCAGAGCACAGAACTTCTGAGGGATAAAAAGTCAAAAGGTGCCAGATTTTCATGTGATGCTTCACTGCTGGAAAGGTGAGAGCCCACTGAAAATTGGCACGGGGCTCCCCACTGCTTGTGTCTCGTTCATGATCTGACTGGAGGAAGCAGCCCCTCTACAAATAACCCCATGAACACATTTGCTGGCCTTGCAGCATGAGCACCCTCATCTCCCTTCTTGCAGTGCAATCCCTGATAGCCAACAAATGGCGTTTTGGGAGAAGAGTTGTCTCCTAAGAACAATGCTGATTTGTTTTCTTCCATAGCATAGATTTCTGATGCTTTAAATCCCAGGCTTGAGCATAAGAACCGACTTTCAAAGTCAAGTCTGAAAGCAACACAGATGCTTTCCATCAGCAGCAAGTACACAACATACCCACTTGGAATCCCATTAGCACCTCCACTAAATTAAGGATTTACTTCGAGTTGAGTTTTGCTTCAGAGCTTGGTAACAGCCAAACTGTGAAGGCGACAAGAACTCTCCTCTGCAGAATCTTTCTTACCTCTGCCAGCACAAGGTCATGGTTTATTCCCTGACAGCCTGCTGCTCTGGCTGTCAGGCGCCCCCAGGGAGCATGAGCTACTTCATTTTGTTTGACAGGCAGGGTTCTTGGGATCCTACCAGAGCTTGACAGGCGCTGCCAGGTGGATGCTCTACCTACAGGCACAGGTCTCAAGTCTGGGGGATGCTCTACCTACAGGCACAGGTCTCAAGCCCGGGGGATGCTCTACCCACAGGCACAGGTCTCAAGCCTGGGGGATGCTCTACCCATAAGCACAGGTCTCAAGCCTGGGGGATGCTCTACCTACAGGCACAGGTCTCAAGCCCGGGGGATGCTCTACCCACAGGCACAGGTCTCAAGCCTGGGTAGCAGGCCTGGGTGCAGACAGGGAGGCTGGGTGCTGCACCTGGCAGCTCTGGACACACCACTCACGTCAGTAGTCAGGGAACAGCGAGTTACTGGGAGGGCTGTGCTCCCCTGTGTGCCTGCCTGGGCTTGAGGCTCAAAATGTACTTTGTTACTGAATGCGCTGCACCAGGTGGCAGGCCTGCCCCTCATCGACAGCTTTCCACTGGCTGCAGACACCAAGCTGTGATCTGAGTCTTTAATGCAGGGAGCTCCCAGGAGGGTTCTCCTGGACAGAATGAGACCCTCAACTAATAGAGCCTGTTAATAAAAATAGCCTAGGGAGCAAACCTGAGGAGCCACCTTCCATGTGTAGCCACCTAAGGCTGTTCTGTGGTGGCTGGTCCAGTGATTTTGACACAGCTCTCAGGCAGGCAGATACCAAGCAGGCTCTGAAGGGAGAACATCTGCTAGCTGGACTTGCTGCTCACACCGATTCTCAGCCTTGTTTTTCTGGAGTTAAATGCAGGAAATCAGTTTCCAAGTACGGAGAGCTCTGTACCTGTGACCCAAGATACATTAACACTTCCGATGAGTAAGAGCTCCAGCGGTTCTGCGTTGTGAGGCCCTGAAGAGCAGGGGAGTGCAGGTGATGAGCTACAGCAGAACTGAGGCAGAAGGACAAATACACCACCCATCTTTTCTCAATGAGGAACCTGCACCTTCGTCTGCCTTTATAGAAACATTCTGTCAAACTCACTGGAGGAAAGGAAAACGTTCTGCACGTCAGGCTGTGCCACAGGAGAGGTCTGGGTTTCCAAGCGTCTCTTCTCAGGAGGAAACACAGCTGGCAGATCCTTCCCTTTCAATACTTGCCAGGTCATTTTATGGGCATTTTGGAAAACTGGTTGCATGCTCAGTAGCTGCAAACAGCCCTGGCACCTGACAGCAGGTAACGCTGGGGAATGCAACGCTCTGAGTGTCTATTCTGCATGTGGATCCCAAAAGGATGGCAGTGTTCTGAGCTCAGGCAGGCTTGCTACTGCTCCAAGAGTCCCTGCAGCCTGTTTTTGATGGTATTGTCTCCTGAAAGTGGTTACTGTCCCACAGAAGAGACCCTCACAGTCGTGCCATGACAGGCCAGGCCTGAGCTCAAACTCTCACAGTAGGCTGGCTCCACTTCACCCATCTCCAGAGTTAGGGGAGCCATTCACACCTGCCCCAAAGAACAAATCGGGTATTCTCATTTCCCAGCCCTTCAAAGGCCACTGATTAGGAACAGTGGTTCTCTTTAGCATAGAAAGCCTTTCATCCCAGGCATTTTCTTATTCCAAGTTTGGCTTGAAGCCAAAGAAGTATCTGGAAAGAAGATACCTCACCAAAGCAAATCCCTCTTTCAGAACCTACATCCCTCTTTCAGAACCTACATCCCTCTTTGAGAGCTCAAGGTCTCACACACACAGCTGCAAAGATACTGCTCCCACCCCATCTTCTCCATCAGGTACAGGCCTGACAGCCTGCATGTGTCTCCATCAAAGAATGGCTCAGAGGGGTTTCACTGCTTTGCCTGTGAAGAGGTGACTGCAGGACCCACGATGCCTGTCCAGCCACTGGAGCCATGTCCCTAGATGGACAATGAGCCACAGCTATCAAATACTTCTGCAGCTCATCACACACTCCTTTGGGCAAGAACTTGTTACCACTTACTGGGGCCATGCCCTGCAAGGCAGCTCTGGGGACAGCAGCACCCACAGGTGCCAGGTACCTTCAAGAAGCCAAGAAGGCACTGCAGAGTGCTCCCCAACAGCACACAACTATGTCAGATTTTCCTTAGTCACAGACAGCAGCTTCTGAGCTTGCAAGAAGTAAAAAAGATAAACCAGAGAGCAGAGGTGGAGTCTGTTCAGCCCTACAGTGCTGTGCCCAGTCTAATTCTGGCTTGCTTGACTGGGGGCTGAATCGGAGTCAACAGGTTAAATTATCAGTCACATTGTCATCACTGCTTTGGGGTGGGAGGGAGAAGCCTGCTATTCACTGTCACAAGATGCAAGGTGACTGGCAAACAGAAGACTTCTCAGCTGGGAGCCACAATAATATTTTACCCAAGAAGCCTCTGAAAATCTTTCAGTCTCCCTCAATTCTTGCAGAAATGGCTTTTTTGTTAACACCTCAAATATTTTAGTTTCTTTCTACGATTATGGATGTTAAGATTAAACCAGCTGTATTGGGTGAAAGATTAGAAATGGTCACAAAAATAACCTGAACAAGCCTTGAATTCATTACTTCTGAAAGAGGTGCCTCAGGAATGTACAACTAGTCTTTGAAGCTTCTAATTAACATGACAAAAAGTTGAAAGCTATCAGTTTGGTTATTTCAGGACTTATTTTTCTTGTTACTAAAACAAAAAAAAAACCCCAAACCTAAAACCAACCCACCAGCACAGGAGATGAACATAAGGTCCTCAGGTTCAAACCAGCCCTGCGTCGACTTCAATGTTCCCCAGCTCAGAAAAACCACATTAAGCAAATTCAACTTGATGAGTGTTTTGGTTCTTCAATGAATACAGGAACATTTGTATTCTCTACTCCTATATTATGCTATAAATTGTTCCCTAAGTAGGTCACCAAAATGATTTCTGAATGTTTCAAGACAGATAATTTCTACATGAACTCCCAAAACAAACCCAGAGCCTTGGCTGTCAGGGCAATGACAGATCTCCATCAAACCCACTGCTGTCAAAAAAGTAAGGGGAGTGCTCTTTTTAACTTGGCATCTGCTATCGTGATTCAACTCTTTGCAGAGAAATATACTATTACTCCATATGGCAGCTTCCCCAATTGTAAAAGGGCAGCCAACTTCTATGGCAATGAGAGAGCTAGCAAATTAGCAACCAAGTCTGGCACTAATGAACGCTCCGCTGTCTCAATAGAAGGTAGCTGGAGTTTCCTCACATGTTTCTTCTTTGCTTTGTTCTAACAGAAGATGCCATAAGACACAAACTGTGTTCTGATTCCTTTAGAGATTTAATAACCCAAATACTTCACCTCCTTCCTGATCAAAGGAAGCAGCGATGAGAGTCTGCTTCACTGGGAGAGTCCCCAGTCTTAGAGAAGCAGATTGGGACTGTCACCTCTGAGAGGCTTCCACATGTGCTTCAGAGGAGGAGGTAGATTTTACCACAGCTGACCCAAGCACAGTGATGCAACCCCATCCCTGTGGCCTGGGCAGGGAGGGAATCCAGGCTTGCCAGAAGCTGGAAGAGGAGCACATGTAACTGGCTGACTGGCCCATCTCCCCCAGCGCATGGCGTGTAGGACTGCTCGTTTGAGCGCCAGGGAAGCTATTTTGAGCTGTTTGCCCAAAGACTCATCAATAAGTCATAAGCCCCAGAATGGAAGTCAAAAGAAGGGAAAAAACAGTTGCTCAGGCAGAATAAATAGTAACTTCCATTGCATTCTCAATCTAAAAAGAGAATGAGCTGCTTCAAAATATTCCCCTCTATGGGCTGCTACGCTACAGGAATCCAACCTAATTCCATCTCTTGGAGACTTGAGGCAAGTGAGACATGCTGCAGTGCAAGTTAACTGCACTTCTGGGATACCGGGACAACCATCCTGGAGAACCCATCTCCAGAGAGCAGAGGCAGGAGTCATTCACTGAGCTCCACTCCACAGAGTGGCTGCACTGGGCAGCAGTGGGAAAGAGCCTGCTTGCAGGGCGAGCTGTCTGCCTCATGAGTGCAAGCCCAAAACCTGAGGCACACCAGGGCTGATGGAGACAGTCTCTGGTCAAAACCAGAGTAGAACATCTCCCTGGATCAGATTGGCCTGCCAGTCTCTTCTAGGGAATGCTGGCCCTGCGATGCATCAGCAGCCTCATTAATGAAACATTAGCTGCTTACGTCATTTCTCCTCTGCCTTTCCTGGAACACATCTTGTTTGCCTTGGCTTAGGCTATCTGGGGCAGGGATGTGCCAACGTCTTTGCAAAGAAAGAAGCTAAAAGCACTAGAGAAATATTAATCACCCCACAGTTGCCACCTTGCCCACAATTCCTTTAATTGCCTCAATTCTTGCTGACAGCTCTCGCTGCCTGTTCCACCACAACCAGGCACCTTTTCAGACAGGCTTCAGTTCAAAGCCCAACCAAGCCTCATGCCCACTTTACAGAAGTGTGTTACTGGAGCAGACAAACACCTCAGCCTACACAGATGCAAGCAGTGGGATTAAGGTGTTTGAAAAGCCACAAAATTCAAGAAGTCTCTGCTTCTCCTGTGGGAGAGACCAGAAAAAGGAATAGGAAGAAGTTCTGGCTAGACTTGAGGCCCAAACCCACGAGGTCTGCATGCTTGCCCTGTACACATGGCATTTCATTACTAGAACCTTACCACATTATGCTGGGCCAAGCACCTCCCGATTTCCCCATGGCCCAGAAGATGACAGTCCTCACCTGGAGGTTGTTCAGAGGCTCCATTTTCATGACCGGTCCCAGAGTGTTGAGGGGCAGGGAGACGTCAATACTTTGGTTTGGCATCAGAGGTGTGTGAATGGCCAGTGGGGTGCTTGGGATGACCCCGAAGCTGGACAAGAGGAAAACAGAGATGATGAGGAGCAGGACTTCATTGCCCAACACCTATTCCACTTTTGACAGGCACAAGCCAGCTCACCTTCCTGTTACTCTTGAGCTGCCCCTGATGTTACTCCAGGGAGCAACACAGCTCAAAACAGCAGACAAAGTAGGACAAGGCATGGGATGCTCAATCAGGTCAGCCTTGCTGACAGCAAGCACCATCCTGGCCCAAGGGACCAGCATCCAGGAACCCCTCTGTTACCTGCACAGCACCCATGTGCTGAGCTGCAGCCTGCCCAGCAGAGAGCGGCACCGGGACTCAGACCTCTTGGCACTCTTACAGAGCTGCCGAGCACCCTAAGCAACATGGATCACACACTGCACGGTCGTTACATCACTGGGAGCTGTGGAAGGGGGAGCTGGAGCCAAACCAGAACAAATACATAGCCAGGGAGAAGAACGTGCTTTGTAACAGAGCACTGTGAGAACAAATGAATCAAGGCAGCCAGCTGTCTGGTCCCGAACCACAGCGTCTGGCTCAGTTCCTTGCTCTGAGGCTCCTTCAGCTGGGGACTTACACCACCATAGCAAAGCAAGCATTTACCTGCCCGTTCAGTCCAAGAGGCATTTAACTCCACAGGCACCTCTAGTTAGTGGGGACAGGAGGAAAAGCAGCTAACATTTAACATAACACTTCTGTACTATGCACCGGCTGCTCGGAAGCAGATGGGACTGCAGATGCTCAGGAGTTTTGGTGTCCACTCATTCTCTGTAGCAGAACTCATATTAGCTCAGAGGCAACAGAGAATTTACAGGGACAAAGATGTATAGGTGTGTGACTATATGTACTAAAAACCCTGATACTGTCTCTGCAGCCACATGTGTACTGGGCATGCCACTTGCAGACAACAGTAGATGCCCCATTCTTTCCTCTACTCAGAATATTCTCAGCAAGGGTACAGCCCCTTGATTTGCCTTCTGCAGCTGTTTCACCTCTGGGGATGTAAGCCCTAGTGTTTTCCCTGAGACTCAGAGGAGAAACAAAGCTGTGTTTTGCTCCGAAGTGGCTGTGCCATTACAGCACACCAGAGCTCTGGCTTCCTTTGATTATTTTTTTTCAATGCTTTATCCCAAGACTGCAGTGAATGTGATTAGTAGCAGCAGGAGGAGGGGGAGAAAGCAATAAAAACTTCCCAATCACAAACCTTAATATTTAAACCTGAAGAGCCAGCCCACTGCAGCTCTTCACAATGCACCAACCACCGTGGAAAGCAGGGACAGGACAACAGATTTTGTAAAAGAACAAACAGTAGTGGGTTGTACATGAAGCGTGTGCTGAAAGGCTGCAAAAGGAGAAACTGCTGTTTTACTGTACAGCATTTAACTTCTTACATCTTTGAGAAGTACCATGTAGGTGTGGCTAGAATACAGCCTCATGTAAGGGGAGAAATCACAAGCAAAATGGCTTTTTTTAGGCCAATCTGCATGAAACATTTGCATAGAGCAGCTTAGCAAAACTCTCCAGAAAATACAGCAGTCGAGGGAGAACATTTACCAAGACTTACTTAGCATAATGTCTTTTGTAAGTAAATATTATTCGTCCCAAGAAATCCCAAATTTGCAGGGCCAACAGTGGTGCTTTCAGTGGATCTTTAGTATGGAGAACCCTCTTCCAGTGAAGTGAGATGAAGAAATACAGGGAATATTTCAGCCACAAGATATTCTTCACAGCCTTGGTAAGAACTAGCCTGGTCCTTGCTGGAGATAGCATCGAGCAAAGCACAGGAGCAGCTCTGTGGCTGGGAAAGGCAGCTGTGGGGAGGCACCGCGGCCGCGCTGCCGCGTCGCATCTTTGGTCTGAGATGGGTTCCTGAGGACAGTCTCTATGCTCTGAACTTTCAAGTGGCTGCTCCTTCTGCCAAAATCGTTCTGCTGCCAATTACAGGGAAAACATGTGCCATAGGCTCTCACCTTGCAACTTCCTGGTTGATAAATGGCTTTCCTAATGAGAGCTGCACTCCCAGACCGTCTGGGGGGCAGCACAGCAATTAAGCCCGGAGATGGAGGCATTATGGATTGATACTTGTGCAGCTCAAATACTTGCTGTTTACACTCTCACTTTCCTCAGGGCACTTACTGGCTATAAAGCCACTAACCTGCCTAACAACTCCTGAGGCTGCTTTAAAACTCTGCAGAGATTAAATGGGGCAGGTGCTGTTTCAGAGCCAGGAGAACCAGAAAGACAGGACTGCCTGCTGCCTGTTTCCTCATCGAGTTGTCAGTCTGTATTGACAGCCCTTTCACACAGCTGTGGTGTGATGGAGAGTTCAGGCTGTATCACCCAGCTGTTTCCCTGGCTGCATTATCTATATACAATAAAAGGTCCTCCCAATTCCTAGCAGCACTGGCACAAACTCCTTTCACACAAACTTTTTAACACAGCAGACAAAGTGTGTTGATTTCTTACCTGTTCTTATTAAACTGAATGGCAAAGTCAGTCATGTGCTGCAAAGCCTTATTGGTGAAGTTCATTTCCATGTAGATGTGTCCCTGCCTGTGACTGAACGTGCCCGAGATCTCCAATCCTTTAGCTTTCACTGCAGGCAACCAAACCTGAACACAAGAGACACCATTCAGCATGAGAGGTCTGGCCTGGAGATTACAAACAAGCAGAGTTTTCCAAACAACAGAAGAGCCCCGAGTTTGGAAACCCAGCTACACTGGCACATTGAGCCCACAAATGCTACAGGAACACTACAGAGGAGATATGACATACAGTGTTGAAAGGATTAAGCTCATCAATGAGAAACAAGCTTGCTGTTCCTAATCTGTGTTCCCAGCACTCACAGAAGAATTCAAATACACCATAACATTTGTGTGCATGAGGAGCAGTGAAAGCTTGTGTCCATCCCACTACTGAGAGACCTACCAAGTCTGCTGAAGGACAGGCTTCTCCAAGGATCCCTCAGGCAGTTAGAGGCAGGACAATACTGAAGTTTGAACCAAATAAAAATACAGGGCTGAGACTATCAGCTGTTTGGGTTCTGGTTTCCCAAATCATCTTTATAGGAAAAGCCCAGACTCAAGTTTGAGTGGTGCAAAAGTACTTAGCTCAAAATCACTGGGTTCCTTTATACTTGGTCTTACACATGGTGCAATACTTGCAAGCAACTAAGGACTAAAAGCTTTGAGTGCACTCTGCAGTACCCTGAGAGCCTAGATTTCACAGGATGACCTGAGTTTATTCATCTACTATTTAACAAGACCGCTAATTGTTGTTTATTCCATTTCAAGCAGGAAAGGCTAATCCTAAGCTCCCCGTGGCTGCTCTACACCCTGTTAGCAGGACCATGGCTGTATCTCACAAGCCCTTCAGACTAAGCATGCTTCAGTCAGTGCATCTGGGATCCATCACTAGCAGAGCATTTATCTCATTGCCTGCAGCACACTCACCCCAGCCACGGGGTTTTATCTTCACCCTCACGTTGGATTCCTCCAAAGAAATGAATCTTCTATGAAAGCTGTGGCAAACTGTATCCTGCCCTCAGCTTCCTGGGGAAACTTGCCAAGAAGTCAGTCTCCAGGAAAGCTGCTCTGACAAAACTGAAATTCTCCTATCTTATATAAGCCATTCTTTAGAGGAATTGTTGTTACACAAAATGAGGGAACTGCTAAAAAAAGCCTCTGTAAGTCTGTGAACAACAACTAACAAGGTCTCCAACACACTGTTACTCTGCCTGGCAAAAGCCCAGGGCATCCCCAACAGGACTGAGTTGAACTGAGGTGCCCCAACAGCACCATAAACCCACAGTAAATGGGACAAGTGAGCAACCTCAGAGTACTGGTAACCTGAGCTAAGGCGTTATGCTGAGCAGGAATCCTTTTCCTTACGTACAGACTTGGGAGCCACGTATCCTCCAGGAGCCATGCCTATGCCAGAGGAGAGCTCGAAGAGATCGTTGAGTCCACTGCTCACCACTGCTGGGGTGGGGGAAGGAGCAAAGGTGGCTGGCACGGAGGAAGGAATGTAGGTCTGCCCCACCTGGAGGAGTGAGAAACAGCAGGCATGATTAGCACCACACATGAAGAACATTCCTTATTAAATAAAGCATGAACTCGGGCAATGGCCTAAATATTTTAAAGCCGTTTGCAGCTTCCCTGCTGAATTATCAATAGTGATAAATAATGCATCTGAATTCCAAAGCTCTTGGCGACTAATCCCTATACTCAGCTGTCACCTCAACCTTTCACATCATTTTTACAGCTCCAGTTATCTATTCCCACTGTAGAGGAATCTTCTCCATCTCTCCTACTCATAAAGACAATGTGCTTTGTGGCTCTGCCCTACATAAACCCAGGGAAAAGAAAAAAATGCTTCCAGCCTTCCCCCAGCTATGAGAGTCTTCAGGAATCTGCAAGCTTTTGCATAGCCAGAGATAGCAAGGGAGTCATGACCGTGTTGTGTACTCCCACCCAAAGCCAGAGCTCTGCATTCTCAGCACTATCATCCAAAAAGTTCATTACATGAAGCAGAACTAGTTGCCTCTGTCTGGCAGAGGACAACCTTTCTGCAACAAGGGCAGCCCTTCCCTCTCAGGACTGAAAATGAGAGCACCAAACCCGGAGTATTAACCTTTAGGTGCCCAGCTCCAGGTGGGACAGCCACACTCGAGTTAGGATCCAGAGCTCCCTTCTTCACTGTGAGCAGCAAAAATTAAATGCTTGAGAGTAGGACTCAGCAGTCAGCAGCCCAGAGGCAGGCAGGATGACTACAGGTGACAGGAAATATGGTGACTGGTTTAGGTCTGAAGCCTTGGTGCTGTTCTGTGTGGAGGAACCCCCCTGAGAGGTGGTGTTTCAAGCAGCCCTTTGGGCAGAGAGGACTGATGGATTCAGACAATGGCTCGGTGGGTTTATGTTGACCCAGGAAGGCAGGGACCTGGCTTTGTGGTTATGATCTCTATGGAGTACATGTCTCACGTCCTGGTGGGTGCTGCAGGTGTACTGCACCATCAGCTCTCCTTCGCCCTCATGCTGACGGTAGAAAGGAATGCAAGATTCACAGGGAAAGGAGGAGAGAGAATGACTGCAGCCACAACAAGGGTTTCTGAAAAGCCCTCACCCCAGAACTGAGTATGCTTTCCTCACCAAATTATTGGCTAACACAGTCCTGGGAAAAGGGACTGGAGCTTTCTCCAGGAGACTGCTTTTGCCTGTGGGTTGGAGGCACACTCCCTCCTGCCCAGTGTCTCCAGGTCAACTTGCATCCTTTTCCCATGCTCTCCTGGAAGAACCTGGAAAGCATTTGAAGCCAAGGGTGCTTTGGAAGCAGCTTGAGAGTCTCCCATGTCCTGGCAAGTGCTCTAGGCACTAGGACACTCACAAAGGACAGGCAGAGAAGGTGGCTGGTGGCAGGCAGAGTTCAGCACTGACCACATGTAGTAGGAAAGCTCATATCACCTGATGTCCAGGAGAAATCTTAGGTGGTGTTTGGGAGGAGAAAAGCACTGAGTTGAGACAGGCTCATGGTGATGCCGGGTTAGGATTACAACAGAACAGGCTTTGTGAGTAGAGAGGTAAGCATCCTTGGCCTTTCAGCTGCCAAAGCAGTTGTACAAGGACTCGGGTACTGCACATGTTAATGCTGTTGCTTAAACTAAAAGCTCTAAGAAAGAAGAGCTAAGCAGATAGAGTCAACAGCTCTGGCCCTGGCTGCTCTTAGGAAAGCCCAGGTGACAGCTGGGCTCAGAGCACCATCGGGGGGGCCCTGGGTTTTTCAGTTGCAGTCTGTCCCTTTGCCAGCACCTTCAGGGATCTAAGCAGCTTCCAGCCCGTCAGGAGCGAGGTGGCGATTAAACCCCCCAGCTCTGAGCAGCCTCTTTAACTGGGGAAAAAAATGGAATGGCACTTACTGCCGGGCTTCCTCCAATGCCCCCGCCAAGGTCACTGCCAAGCTGAAAGAGAGAAGGAGAGAGAGGAGAGAAAGACCGAGTGTCAGATGGCCAGAGGGGAGCTCAGGCGACCGCGCTGCTGCGTACAGGACAGGCAGAAACGCAGTGATGGGAAAGCGCAGGGAACAGAGGGGCTCCTGTTGCTGTTGGGTGCGCAGAGCTATGTGGAGAGTGACCCCCCCACACTCCTACTGTGGACAGGAGCGTCTTTTTGCAGGTTAGTAAGCCCCAAACCCCATCGTGCCTGTCATGTGCACCAAGCCCTCCGTGCAGCTCTTCATGTTTCATGCATCAGTGCTTTCCCTTCAGCCCACCACGCTGGCTGCCAGCAGTCCTGAGCCGCGCCACAAAACCCAGTGGGATAACTGTGAAATGGAGTAAAAATAAACCTGACAGGAAGCTCACTTCCTGAAAGCTTCAGTTTTCTAGGGAACAGCTACAAACGACGGGCAAACACAATACATCTTGGCTACGTTCCGTTGACACGCAGTGCTCCTCAGCGAGCCGGGAGGAGCGGGACGCGTGCCGGCGCTTACAGCAGCTCAGATAGTTGGGCTCTGGCTTCCCTTTGAAGGTGCCTCCTTCCCTTAGACAGGAAAAAACCCAGCTTTGTGATCTAATGGGGCATTCAAGTAGTAGAGAGACCTTAGGGTGCACTAGAGTATTTCAGTGGCAATCCCTGCCAAGCTACACAGCTACAGTTTGAGGCGAGTGGAACAGCCATGGTATGCCACCCGTGCGACCCTCCATATGCATGAAGTCCTCCCTGGAGCTCTTCTGCCCATCCCACAGCCCACCCAGCAGCTGTCCTACCCCAAACAAAGCATCCAGATCCCTTTCTCAGTGAGAAAGCCCATTTAAAAAAAATAAATAGCATCAATCCCCACACCATTCTCCACGCTTGAGAGAATTCAGTGATCAGGACAGACTCCAGAGCTGCTACAAGTGCTGCTTGTGAGTACATCACTCCTGTGAATATTTATACAGCTCTCCACAGATGACTGATGGCCAGGAGGAAACACGCACAGATCCGCAGCGCTCATTTACACAGAGACATCTCCAGGCTTATCTGTGTCCCAGGCTTTTGTTCATGGTAGCTTCTTGCCTAGTGCAAGGTGGTTTTTTAGTCACATTCAGACAAGCAGCACGCTCCAACAAGGTGCAGGGAGGATGAAGCAAACACAGGGGCAAGGCAGGAGCCAGCCCCATGGGGAAAGGTCAGACTGGCAGACCAGAACAGCACAGCTCGCCTGGGAGGTGACTTTGCTCTTCCACTGATTGGGGTTTGGGGAGTTGGTTTGCTTTAGAAAAAGCATTTGACAAACTGGGTCACCAAAGGCTCCAGGTAGGTTGTTCAAACATAAGCTGATGTGCTAAGATATTGGGGAAAAAAATCAGCATAGAGCTAAAGCAGAAGCTTCCAGGAGTGCCCATGCTCACAGCCAAAACACCTCCAACCTCTTCCCTCCACACAGGACTGAAGTTCAGCTCTGCTCTGGTCCCTGCCAGCCTGCTCCCTCGGGGATCTCATGGCAAACATGTCCACTGCTCAGGAGACACCACAGAGCATCGCGCTTCCCTCCTCAGAGCACAGATAAGAAGGATGAAATGCCTTGAGAACAGCAGCAAAGGTGCAAGGTGGTGACTTACCAGATTATAACCTCCAAAAATCTGTAAAACTTGATAAATCCCCGTGCTGTTGTGGATCCTCCCTTCCATCCCAGCACCTCTCCTCCCCTGGTCCCCACAGCAGCCACCTGACACAACATTCGCTACTGTAAGTGGGTGTTAGAGAAATCACACACCATTTCCCTTTTGAGAAGGAGCCTTAAGAGGGTTTTTTCCTGTGTGAGACTCAGTTTATCCCTACTTGAGGTCACAGCAGAAATTCACAGGATGTCCCTCACCTCCTGCACCAGCCACCTCCTCCTGCAGCAACCCATCACCCTCTCGCTGCCCACGGTGGTGCAGAGCCCAACTCCAGCTTTTCTTCACTTAAGAGATAACAGATCAGAGTGAGCGATCCCAAAGATAAAAGAAGGATCAGTCACAGACCAAAGGAAGCCAGCCAGAGGATGCAAATCCAATTAATATTGAGCTAATAAAATAGAGTTTATTACAGTGTCTGGTCTCCCCCACTCGAAGAGCCTGGCAGAGCAGAGTTTGGTTCTACAGGCTGCTCTTTAAGCCAAGCCATGTTTTAGATTAATAGATCAGATCATTTACAGCTTGTTACTGGCTCACTGAGGAGTAATAAATGCAAGTATTACACCTCATCCCTATTCATAGCCTTGCATGCAGACGAACTTCACACTTTACACTGACAGGCAGTCAAGTCCAGAGGAGAAGAGGAGAACAAGAGGTAAAGAATCCAGTACATTTCCAGATCTCACTGCGTGCATGAAGGGTTTCTGGTGCTGTTGTCTGAAGCAGGAGCACGGGTGGTTTATCAAGCAGCAAGCATTTTACAAAGGGTATTATGGAAATGATTGAATAATTCTGCATAATCAAGCCAGATGTTAACTGTTCTACCACTTCCTACTACACTCATGTTAAGAGGCTGCAGGCTGGGAATCCAACCTCCAAGAGAGCCCGGCATGATAGCTGCTCACTGTGAAGGAGGAGAGCAATGACATATTGGGGTTCCTCAAGCTATCTGCAAGTCTTCCATTTTCCCTAGCTGCCAGGCCTTGGGGGAAGAGTAGAATTTGGATTTATTGCTTGTCTTGTCTGGAAACTCCAGCTCTCACTCCCTACCAGGCAGAGGAGGAACCTGACTGGCTCAGAGGATTTACCATGAACCTCCTTTTTTTCAGGATCGCACCAAACATCTATGTGGTAGAGAAGATTTCTTTCCAAAGCCGGGCAGCTCTGACCTGCTCCTCCCCAAGTCCTGCCTTACTCACAGGAGGGGTTTGCACACAGCAGCCTGCCAGCCTCAGCTCCTACACTTGGGACCAAGCGCCGCAGATACGTGCTACAAAGCCACAGAGCAAGCTCTGAGGAGCTGGCAGCTTCCCCAGGTGCCTACAGGCAGAGCTGGCTGCACCTGTACAGCCAAGAGAGGAGTGACAACATATCAGCTCCAACAGAAATTAAAGGGGGGAAGTTAATAAAGAGCTAATCCGTTCCACATTGGATCTGGGCAGCAGCACAGAAGCCCCTTTCTCCCTTTTCCTCACCTCAGCACCAATACTTTCCCTGTTCAGAAAGCACAGGTCTGGTACACCCAATCCTCCTGCAGAACACCCGAACTTGGAATAACTCAGAACGACTGTAGCAGCGACGTCTGTGAGCAAGAGGGAAGGAGGAAGACAGAGGGAACAGGAACCAATTACCCACAGAGTGTCCTCTCCCATCTGGAGTGACAGGCAGAGTGCAGAAGGGAAGAAGCAGATATATTAGTCAGGCACAAAGTGCTGCTGAACCGATTCCCCAGGGCTGGCAGCGCTCCTTAACTGTTTCCATTCATCTCAGGGACAGGCAGCCCCTCCTCCTGACAGCAGGACCTGAGCCTGCCTTACATGGGAGCAGGCAACAGCGCTATGGAGGAGAGGTCTTGAGAAGTGGCCCCAGGTGAATCTCATGAGATTCAGCAAAGCCAAGTGCAGTGTCCTGCCCCTGGGTCAGGACAACCCCCATTATCCATACTGGTTAGGAGATGATGTGCTGGAGAGCAGCCCTGAGGAAAAGGGCTCGGGGTAACTTGTGGGGGAGAAGCTGGACAGGAGCCACCAATGTGCAACTGCAGCCCAGGCAGACAACCCCACCCTGGGCTGTATCCCCAGGGCTGTGGGCAGCAGATGGAGAGAGGGGATTCTGACCTCTGCTCTGGGGAGACCTCACCTGTAGCAAAGCTGTTGAAGAACTGTTCATGAGGAGATGTAGTGATAGGACGAGGGGTGATGGTTTTAAACTAGAAAAGGGGAGACTTAGGTTGGATATTAAGAAAAAGTTCTTCACTCTGAGGGTGGTGGGTCACTGGAACAGGGTGCCCAGAGAGGTGGTGGAGGCCCTGTCCCTGGAGATACTGAAGGTCAGGCTTGATGGGGCTCTGAGCAATCTGATCTTCTAAAGGTGTCCCTGCTCACTGCAGGAGGTTGGACTAGATGGCCTTTAAAGGTCCCTTCCAACCCGACACATTCTATGATTCCATGATTCTATGAATACACCTGCCTGCCCTGCCCAGGCTGAAATGCCCATGGTGATGGTGGGGGGATGAGAGCTGCCACTTGATAGCCAAGGGGAACGTGTGGCATTGGCAAAGCCCTGATCCTTAGTCCCAGTTGGCAGGCTTGCCTCTTGCTGCAGAGCACAAAGCCTGTTGGCTTCAGGAGATGAGCAGGGGAAGAACAGGGAGCCTCTGGCCAACAAACACATGGAGTTCTTCAAACAGCAATTCTCCCGATTCCCTCCAAACCCATCCTGCCACAATGACACTCAGGCAGCCACATGGGTCTAAAGAAGAGGCTGAGCTCGACCCTCTATCAACCCAAACAGCACTAGAGCATCTTCCTGAACTGCACCTGCATCTTGACTCTGTACTGGTCGGCTCAGGTGGCGCTGGGGCTGCTCTGCAGCTGAGCAGCCCCTGCCCTGCCCCTGCAGCAGTTGTGCTGACTGACCAAGTGCAGCAGCGCCCTGCTGAGATGCAGAGTTACTGCATAGGGAGTCTTTATTTGCATCTTAACAGCAGCTTGTAATGAAACGACTCTGCTGAAGTGTTCATGTGATCTGGAGGGGTTACAATCCCTTCTGCAACATGACGTGGAGCTTCTGGAGCTCCAAAAAATAACAGGGAGGGTGGAGCCAGGGACAGAAGCTGCAACAACCTCTGCTCAACAGCTGCTTTGCCTTCAGTGCACAGCACAGGCCTTTCAGAGCAGCCATGCATTTCATGGAGCCAAAACTCTTAGGTGAACAGCAGACAGCTGCTGCCTCCTCCCTCACCCCCAAACCAAGAGTTAAGCACTGCAGCTCAAGAGCTAGATGTGAGCATGGCCTCAGCCTGGCAGCAGCAAGGACCCTGAACAAGAATCAGGCACAGGGCTGACTGAAATGCTGAGAGCACAGTTCCTAGCAGGCCACTTGATCTGGGCTAATCCTGTTACAGGCACCTTCACTGCAGGACAGTCATACTTGGCCTGCATCTTCTGATCTCCTGCAGCTATCTTGCTGCAGACTCCATCGTGAATCACACCCATTTTCAGTACCTCACATGCTACCTGTTCTATGTGTCTGTTCTCATGCTGCCATGCCAAGCTTGCAAAGCAAAAGGGCTCCAGTCCAGACCAAGGGTAACATGTCAAGACCAAGGGTAACACGTCAGAGGTGGTGGAGGACACATCATGCTGTCAATACCCACCGGTTTCAGTGCCAGGCACTACTAATCCTTTGCCTTGCTGAATTACTTCCATTAGCCAATGAATCTAAATACTATTTTCACTTTCTGAAGTGTAAAAAAGCATTTCTGCAAAGCTCCAGCAGTCTACTGTTCCAGCCACTCCAGCCCTACCTCAGACATGGATGTGGGTCCCACCAGAAGGGCTCCTTTTCCTATCAGCACTGCTCCAGCAGCAGACACTAACAGATGTCCTCTGTAGCTCGTCAAACTGGAACACCCTAGGTGAAGAGACACGCTCAGGTCCTTGTTGGAGGGTGATGGAGCACCCTGGAGAAACATCACATCCACTGCATAAATGGGTGCAGGGGCTGACCTAGCACAGATATGCTCCACTGTAGCTCCAGGAAGGGGTAAATGAAGAAACTTTCCTAAGATTATCACAGCAAGTCACTTGCAGAGCCAGGAGAGTAATCTGGCACCCAGGGCAGACTTCTTTGGAGTTCACTTTTGGGCTTCCACAACTACATGAAGCTGCCTGCTCTGAGTGCATGAAGTAACTTAGTAGAAGGTTTATTTTTCATAAAACATTGAACAAGCCAGGGTGTTGTCCACTGAGGCCAGAGTTTGAACTCTCTATGTGGAAGTGGTCAGACAGGGAGGGACCTACACCACCAGCTCCTTCCCAGCAGCCTTTTGGACCAAGCAGGCACTGGGGACTGCTGGAGCTGGTGTTTCTGCCAAGCCCAGCACACTCCAGAGGAGAGGCTGAGCCAGTGCTCAGCTCCCAGCCCTCCCCATGCAGAAGAAACCCCTGAGGGCCCCCCCCCCCCCCCCCCCATACCCAGGCTGGTTACAGACAGGGTCACAGCCCAAACTAGTCCAAGTACTACAGAAAAGCATGGATACCCAGTGTTTATCAAACAGCTTTACTCTTCAGGGCATAAATCAGCCTGATCAGCTGCCAGCCTTGAATCAATAATACTCTTGTAGATGAGCGGCTGGAGCATGAAATAAAATCCTTACATACCAGGCAAGCCAGGCCTGCCTGCTCCTGCAGATTTACTGCTCTGGCCCCAGGTTTGTCAGCCTCCTGCTCCCTCCCTCAGCGCCAGCGGCACCATGCGCTGGGCAGCACGAGCTCAGGGCCCTTCGGAGCAAAGGAACACACACAGGTACAGAGGCAAAGTGACCCCAGCCCGTCTGAGGATGGACAGACATCCCACAGAGTGCTGCATCCACAGCAGGAGAGGAGCCAGAGCACTGCCATAACCTGTGTGTTGAGCCATGTGAGTGGGGGTGAAGGGGGTGAAGGACCAAGTGCCCACACTCAGCACAGCTCCGCATGGGCACGCTGCTGCTCAGCCCACTCTGGCTTCTGCCAGGTTAGTGATGGCTGTCGGTACAGTTTGGAGCTGGGGGTCTCAAACAGCTTGCCAACTGGTCAGTGTTTTACAGGCAAGAACCAGACCTGCAGAGGGTGGCAAACAAGCACAGCCTGGAGCAGGCTCGGCGCTGGCTCTGTTCACTAGAGAACAGCCCTCCACGAGTCATATAGCGAGTCTGCCGTGGTTATAACCAAAGCATATCTTGTTCTTGTGCTAAAGGCCCTTTTTCTTTTTTTTTTTTTTTAAATTAACACATGCTCAGCATCTGTGCCTGCACAATATGCATGTTACATTCAATACCAATTACAGGACTCACTGTGGAGATAAAGTAAGAGTTATTTGCTAAGGAAATTAACCTCTCAAGCAGCTGGAGTCTCACTGATCATAGGAATAAGTACCTAGCAATGCTGAGGAAAATTCAAGTGAATGATATTAATTTGGTGTTTATCCAGTTTTACACCCTGCAGTCTCTATTTAAATGCCTGGAAGAGAAACACACCGGAGTTTCAGCAATGGAAATGCAGGATGGCATTTGCCATGGAAGTTAATGCTTCTGGTAACCTCCTGGGTTAGTTTTGCTGGGACTTTCACTGCAAGAGCATCGCTCCGAAGACAGACACCATCTCCAAAGAAAAGGAGGCATTATCAAATACACAAGAGCTGCAGTAAGTATCCGGGGGGATCAAGACATGACACTGAGTGAATGTGACAAACTGGCTGAGCTCCTGCCAGCAGCCTCTTCCAGACCTTCAGCTGCCTTTGAGGCACTCACAGTACTGACGCAATCCCACCATCCCAGCAACAGACCACGATTTCCTGCAGCAACTGAGGCTCAACCCAAACCACTTTCTTCCACTGGAAGAGAGGGGCTTCTTTAGGCTTTTTTCCATATCAAACAGTTGCTTAGAAAATGGAAGTGGGGTTTGGGTCACACTGCTCTGGCAGTAGAGCAGCTTCCATCCCTGCGCAGGCTGAGAGATCATGCCAGAGGCACAAGGCAGGGAACAGGCAGCATTCAAATATCTCAGGGTTCCCTGCCTCCTCTCAGGTCACCAAGGATCCAAAAGGGATCTGCCTGCGATGAGCAGAAAACAGGGATCAACAGTAGAGGTGGTCCAGACTCCATCAGTGGGAGCCTTAAAATATATAAAATAAATTACACTTTCAGAGACTGACAGAATTTTAGGGGTTGGAAGGGACCTCCCGAGACCATCGAGCCCAACCTTCCCCAAAGTCCTGATGGGAAAATGCATACTCAGCCCTTCCTTCATCAGCCCCCAACCTTCCCTGGTCCCAGGACTCTCTTTGAGAAGGGTATGGGAGTCTCAGTCTTCCCAACAAGGCAGGGGAAGAAAAGGCATTAAAAAGGAGTGATGGAGATGGAAACTCGAAGCTGAATGAATCAGGCAATGATACGACATAAGGGAAGTGTGTGGATAAGGTGTCTGAGGTGGAGAAAGAGGAAGGGATTGCTTCACCAACAGCCAGGACGCCTGCTGATACACTGACAGGCAGAAGGCTGATAAGGACAGAGCAAGATGACTGCATTTCAGTCTCCAAACCCGGTGACTGTGTGAGCAGCCCAGGTGACTGCCATCCCCAGCTGGCTCTGCCCTCCTTCACAGGGCTCCCCAGGACACATCTCCCCCCCAGCACGTACAGAAAGCAGGCAGGTGAGTACCTGCAGCCCGAGCCCATGGTTTTGGCACTGCTCAGTGGGGCTTAATGCTGCCCCGAGATCCCCCCGGCTCGCCACGCAGCCAGAGACACTGCCTAGCAATTTAGCTAATACCAGGTTAGGAATAACAGCTTGATACTTCTTAGACAAATGCCCACAACAATAAACAAAGAGACAGATCACATTCACTCACATGCTAATTAGGATTATTAAGGAAAAGCCAGAGGAACACAAAGATTTACCAGGAAAAAGCTTCCCCGACGCACGCGAGGGATCAGAAGACATGACATCTGATGGAGCAGCGCTTCAACAGAGAGCATGCACGGGGGGAAACCAAAGCCCCAACCACCACACCACCATCCTAATATCTTGGGGGTTGTTTTGCAGTGCTCTCCCCTCTAGTCACTCAGCTGAGACGGTGCTGGCCCACACAGCCTGAGGCACAGCCCCATCCAGACACGATCGCTCGCTCGCACTCCGCAGCCCCATGAATTAAGGCTTGAGAAAAAGACTACGTAAAAGCCTAGCACCATATCAACTAAAAGCTCTACTGCCAAAGCCAGTCACTAAATTAAGCCCATTAATGCCAAGTGCAAGACAAGCCTTTTCCCAAACCCAAGTTTTCAGTCCTCCTGCCATGTCCATTTATTAGTCACTAAAACAAAGTGTTGCTGTAAGTGTCCTGGAAGACAGTGCAGACAGTAACTCCTACTGCTCTGAGCCACCACAGACAACACCATCCTCTGCAATGCCTCAATGCAATCACCAATCCAGTTTCTCAGTGGCACATCTGACAGGGTGAAGTCTGCCAAGGTCACTGCTCTGGGCTCACTGCCTGCTTTCCCAGCAATTCCAAGCTCAAACCATTCCCCTAATCCCCTGCCTCCCAGTGTAGAAGCAGCCTCCCTGCTAAACAGGCAAACTGCTTTTTGGCTGGCACAAGGACTAAAGCCCATCTGACCTCTGTGAATGCCGATGCCATTATGGGTTAGATGGTTTCCAGGTCATTAGCTTATGTGGCACTGGTGCTGGAAACAGGTTTAACAGATGCTTTAATAAGATTATAGCAGCTCAAAGAATAATAAATTGACAAACAAGGCTTGGTTGCATTGGGGCTCATCCAGCTGCCTCCTGCCTCTGGTGTTCAGAGCTTGACGCAGAACTGAAAGTACACCTAAACCAGGCACACCACCCAACCCAGCTCACTGCAAGCCAGGTCTCAAACCAGAGCAACATCAATTCACCATATACATGAAAAACACCCAGCTACGTTCACAAGGGTGGTCTTACTCAGGGTACATGGTGCAAGTATGGCTAGAGTGCTTCATAGCCCTGTGGGTAAGTCACCAGGGTGCTGGGGATCTGTGTGCTGTGCTCCACCCCATGGGAACATCTCCTGATGATGACACTCACCACTTTTCAATGCCTGGCTGCCACCAACACAAGACCACAGCACTGAGGTCCTCTCCACTGCTGCAGTCTCCTTTCTGAGCGCTTCTCTCACTGCAGCTCATGCCCAGCTCACACCCCAGAGCAGACACAACGTGTGATTGCTCATATCTGACCCTGTTAGTCCCGGATACCTCCTCGTGAGAGATGACAGAGTGCTTCCCTCTGACCTAACTGCAATTAAAACATCACCGATATTAAACCATGACACACTCCAGAGGATACACAGATGGGATGACACGGGGCTACGGCCTGCAGCCCTGAGAGTTCTGCACTGAAATTCAGTAGGGTTGGGAACCAGTGGAACAAAAACCTCCTTGAAACAGAGCCTGAATCCATTCCAAAGCAGCAGGAACTTTCCATCCTTACAGCCACCTTTTAGTTTCCTTCTATAGACAGAAAAAGCATGGAACAAATAGATCTGCTGACCACAGGTATTCCACAGCATGCAGCAACGCTTGTTTCATAGCAGGAAAAACCTGCTAAAAGTTGGTACAATAGCCCTGGTTAAATCCTCTTGGAGTTTTAAGACTCTTCACTGGGAGCTCAGTGATCTGGTTAAATCCTCTTGGAGTTTTAGGACTCTTCACTGGGAGCTCAGTGATCCGAGCATTACAAGCACAAACGATCAAAGCTTTACAGATAAGCACAGCTCCAATCATTTCACATCAGCAGAAGCTAAAGAGGATGCCACTTACCAAGCTGTCCAGCCCTCCTCCCAGGAGGTCCACAGCACCCATCTGCATGGAGGACACTTGGGGAACATTCACTGGGGGTCCCAGGTCCAGGTTGAGAAGGTCACCCAGAAGGTCGCCCTGGGATGGAATGACCTGCGGCTGCTCCAGGTTTGTAGTGGTCGTTGTGCCCACAGGGCTATCGCCTGCATCGGTGCTGTGGGGGGGAGGAACAAGAGGAGCAACATCACTCACCTTCGGCCTCCACCTTCAGACTCCCTACACAGGGAAACCCAGCAAGAGCTGGCTCACAAGCAGAAGCTGGTCAAAGCTCATCCTAGCAGCTGCTCTGCCTGCTGCCAGGCACAAGGCAGGGTGTTCTGGCGAGTGGTTTATCAGCAGAGGCTCTGAGCACAAAGATGTTCCAGGCATTGTGTGTATTTTTCAGTTTGGAAAAGGGAATCTTCGAGGTGTGAAGCCTGAGCCACGAGTGCTACATGACTACAGCACTGAAAATAATTACTGCCCAGCTCAGAAGAAGCCTACAGAGATGATTTTCAGCCCCCTGGGCCTGGAGAACTACATGCACACATGGCAGGGGGAAAATAATCCAGATTTCCTCAGAGACAGCACCAATAAAACCCTTGAGCCCTCACTCCAGCCTGGCAAACACAGCCACTCCTCACAGGTGTGGATTAACCAACCTCTACTGACCAGCACCAAGTTCCACAACTCTTTCCTCATTAGAGGCCTCAATCTAAAATGGATTCATGCTTTCTACCAATAATTTCCTTTTTACTGACTTAGCAGGCATGCTAATTACTAGTCTAGAAATGCTTCCAAAATTTCTCATCATATGCAGCCTGACTACTTTCTACATGCACTCACCACTGAATTTTACAAGGAGGGTTAAAAAAGAGACTGACTGTAGCTCCTGGAGCTCTCATTACCATGTATTTATTCTTTAAATCCAGAGACACTAATACTTTAGATAACTTAAAATCTATTTTGTATCCTGCTGCCAGCAGGACCTGACAGAATTATTTCCAGCTGCTGTTACTGCAGACGCAGCCAACAGGTATTTGCACCCAAGAGCCCTGGGAATTTGCATCCTGACAAGGTGTTTAACGCTGGTGCTCTTCTGTGAGGGTCACAGCTCCTGGTGTTGAGTAGCCACGACTCCTTTCCTTACCCTCATTTGGCTGCTGAGGGGAAAGCTCCAGCAACGGAGTATCAGCTGCTCCCAACTTCAGTGCCAAGAGGAAAAGCTGTAGCATAAGGACTGCAGAATGTATTAGTTACCAGGCAGCAACAGGAGGGGCGGAAAGCTCCTCTGCCCTGAAAGCTTCTCACCCCTAATAGCACTAATATCAGGGGTGATTTCTGCTTCTCCCTTCAGCAGGGAGACTCCTCTGCACACTGACCAGCTCACAAACATTTCTGAGGGCCGAGTGGTTACCATGATCCACTCCCACCCCCAGCCTGGGAGCGGGGAGGAACAGTCTGTATGAGCAGAGGCACATTCCGAGCCGGCAGTGCACACACTCGGCTCCTTCCCAGTATAATCCCTTTAACACTACACCTCTTCAACACTTACTCATCCTTCTTCTGGTGGAGATAAAGCAATCCTTCAAGGTCTTGTGTAACTGCAGTTGCCCCAAAGCCCAGCAAGAAATCAGGGAAGGACACCACTAAGGCAGGTGGCATTCCAGCGCCATGCCTCCTGCACAGAGCCAGACCCGGCCTCTGCAGAGGGTGTCTAGAAAACTGGGCATTTGCTTTGGGAGAAAAAAATACTAAGAGAAATGTGGTTTATAAAGGGCAAAAAGACCTCTCCCAAGCATTCTCCCTTAGTCTGGGGCAGTGGCTAGCAGCTGGGCTTGCCCATGTGCGTTGGGGATTGTCCTTCCATGAGTTCAAGCTCCAGTGACTCCCAGATGTTGGGTGTCACAGGGGATGCACAGCCTGACCCAGAATCATTTACTGCACCCACATGTTTGGGAACAGGGACTCCTACCAGAGTCTAACCAGACTCCTCCTCTCCCAGGAACCCTGTAAATATCTCCCCAAACTTCCCAGCTCCATTACAGCTGAGTAGGGGTGGTAGGAGCCACCACGTGAGCAAACACTGCCAAGCAATCAGATTTCTTCCCCACCTTTAGGATTCACCTGCAACTCTATGACACTTGGGCTCACTGAACACGGAGGAACCAGCTGTTCTACAGGTCTTCCCATCAGCTGAGAGCTGAAAGGAACCTGTCCTACACTGCTCTGAATGAGAAAGAAGTGAATCGAACCAGCGGCATTCCTCAGGGGCTGGTGTTGGGACTGGTGGTCTTTGTCAGCAACATGGACAGTGGGATCAAGGGTACCCTCAGTAGTTTTGCCAATGAGACCAAGCTGTGTGGTGCTCTTGACACGCTGGAGGTGAAAGATATCGTCCAGAGGGACCCTGGGCAGGCTGGAGCAGTGGGACAGTGTGAACCTCACCAGGTTCAAGAGGGCCAACTGCAAGGTCCTGCAAAGGGGTCAGTGCAGTCCCCAGCACAATGACAGGCTGGGTGGAGAATGGATGGAGAGCAGCCTTGAGAAGGACTTGGGGGTGTTGGGGGACAAGAAGCTCAGCACAAGCCAGCAGTGTGTGCTCACAGCCCAGAAAGTCAACTGCATCCTGGGCTGCAACCCCAGCAGTGTGACCAGCGGGTCCAGGGAGAGGATTCAGCCCCTCTACTCCACTCTGGAGACTCAGCCCTGCAGTGCTGCATCCAGCTTAGGGGTCCCCAGGATATGGAGGACATGGAGCTGTTGAGTGAGTCTAGAGGAAGCCATGGAGATGCTTCCATGTTTCCACCTCAGTCTCACTGTGCAATATGAAGGGAAAACCTCAGACTCCAGCAGGCACAGAACACTCAATACCAGAGTGCGGAAGGATCGAAGGTAACTCCAAATAGCTAGGTGAGGAGGTTCTCTTTCATTGGGCACCCTTAATTTGCCTTGAACTGAAAGTTTTTCATGTATCTTTTAATGCACCTTGAGCACTATAAAAGGGGCAAACCAATTTCTCAGTAATCAGTAAAATCACCCTGGATGCACAAATTCAGGCTCCCCACAACCATGCTCCTGCAGAGCTGCTCACTGTAATTCTTATGGCTAAAAGTGGCAATTTGGTGTGCCAGGACATGCTACAAGGAGGCCTTGGCATCAGCTTGTAAGGTTTTCCTGTCCTTCTGTTAACAGTAAAGCAGAAAACCACAAGAAGGGGGGGCTCTATGAGGTAAGCTCCCATCAGAGCAGCCTGCTGTGCCGTGAAGTAACGCTATTCCATCCTGTGTCAGCATGCAGCACGCTCTGCTGAGTGCCCTTCAGACCCTTCAGCTCTGGCTTCCTCAGCTCGCTGCCAATGATTGAGGCCCAAAGGTTTTATGTTGAGGTAATGGGTAATTTAGTAGTAAACACCACCAGGGCGATGTGCAGTGCTGCTGCTGCAGTCAGACAAGATCTGAGGTCAGACCACCATCTGAGCACGAGCTACGAGAGTCAAGCCACGTACACAGTACATGCAAGAAGCCAGTAAAAAATACTGCTCCTTGCAAAAGCTGGATTCCTTGAGCTGACTACAATCCCTGCAGTGACCTGGGACCAGTGTACAGCGAGGCTGGTAACACTGGGCACCAAAGCTACCCCCACCACAGCTCCTTCAAGTCCTGGACTCTAAGAAGGAGCTGAGGAAAGCAGCCACCGCTTTTCTTGTCCAACTGGTAGACTTGTGCTTGCTGGTCCTGGGTCAGTGCAGCTAGACTTCATTTCCTAAGCAGGGAGAAAACAACTTGGTTTCCAAAGGCAGTCAGAAATAGCTTTCGTTGCTAAGAATAGCAGCGAAGTGGTGTCAGAAAATAGAAAAGGAGCAGCAACACACACTGATTTATCAGTGCAACAGCAAAAAATAGCACTCCAAATGTCACTTTGGGAATATTATTAAAGAGGTAAGCCTGGATACTCTGCCTCCTGCTGTAAATCACACTTAGATTTGTAATTAGTACCATTAGTGCAAACAGCACTGCTTACCTGAATGAGGAACCATGGGAACAGGCTCACAGCAACACGGCCACAGCCCAGGAGTGCTGTACTGCCTGCTCCTGCTGATCCAACCCACCTACAGGACTGTCTTCATGGGGAAGCATTAAAGCTCCAGACAGTAAGCCAAAGCATTTCCCCCCAACTCCTAAACGTTAGGCAGCATCTTATCAGAGTAGTCAGCTTCTTTTAAGTCAAAACTGTTTCCAGTGGCAGGACTGAGATGGCTTTTACACTCCCCTTGCCTTACAGGCACCAAGCAAGCCAGGCAGTTTCACCAATTCTTCCTCATTTCACATTCCAACAGCAGAGGATCCTTGTACTCCCCAGTTCCAGGAAACCTGTATTATTCTACACAAATGAGGCCTGTAAAGCTGAGTTGTTACTGAAGCAAAAGCTCTTAGAAAACCAAAGTGGTGCATCCTTCTGCAAGATGCCTGCTTTTACCACTGTCCTCCTCCTCCTGCTGGAAGTATGCCCTTGTACTGGTTATCCAAAGCTTCTGCTTTATTCAAACTCTCACGTCAAGAAGGCTTATAGACAGTGTCTTCTTAAAAAACATCACAGCTTCTCTTCACACAAGAGCTTTGATGCTTCCTCTGTCTTCTGACCCAGTAACTCAGAAACTACAGACCCAGGACTGAGTTCTACACTGAAACGGCCTCAGGAATGGCCTGCAAGCCCCTGAGCAATCAATAAATTTGCTCCTCACCAGCTGTATTATAAAAGATCTTTGCATCTTTTGGCCTGTTTGCTAGAAAGAAAGAGCCAGTCCTGCCCATCCCCAGCACAGGTGGCTCAGCTTACCTCCCATGGTGGATTGGCAGGTGTTTGCGGTGGATCCCGTGGCTCCCCTCCACAAAAGCATTGGGTGGTTTGTGGTACACAGAGGCCAGAGACCCGATGTGGCAGATCAGCTCGTCCAGCAGAGTGGGCTCAATCAGGTCGGTCTCCTCAGAAATGAGTGGCTTTTCCGAGAGGACCACTTCCTTGGCAGTCACGGGGTCAGTGGAGAGAAGGCGCCAGTAGATGTACCCACGGTCCCGCAGGTCTGGGTTGTCTGAATCCTGAGACCAAGCAGGGTATCAGTCAGCTCTGGCAGGGACCAACACCTGTAATCACTGCGTTTTTCTAGCAGCGATTCTGCGGCGTTAAAAACCCAACTACCCAACAGCATCACCGAGTTCAGGATGATGTCACAAGCTGCTTGTTGCAATTAGCATCCCAAATGAGAATCAAAAGTATTAGTGCTGACCTTCCTGCCCAGCTGGGAGCAAAAAAGGCCAGGACTTACATCCCACAATTGCCCCATCCCACTGAGCTATGAACTGCTTTCCCACCTCTCCTGCCACTTAAATTAAGGGTAAGTATTTAGGAGAACTCCAAGGCAGTGCAGACAGGAGAAAAGGTGAGTTGAAATGACTCTGTCTTATACCAAGACCAGATATGCAGCATCACACGTAGTAACAGAATGATCCAAGATTCCTGGAAATATATGATTTCCCCAAGGAAAGCACTGGACAAAACAACCTCACTAAGCTGTATTCCTCATACCAAACAAGATCTTATTTATCCTGCCTTTTAGTCATCTAATGAAGTATGGAAAGATGCTAATGATACACAGTTAGGATGCTTCATCAGATCTCCAGCTGTCAGTAATACCCCCGTTTTACTGCAGATACTTCTGCCTCTGCATGAAGTGCTAATTACTTCTCCCCTTTTCAAACAGCTCTGCCCAGAGCAGCAAAGTGAGTGGCCATAGTTTGCAGCTAATACTCTAGGGAGAGGGAGCTGATACATTTTAATGCTGTAGTGCAACACGTTTGTACTGTTCACAGAAACAAGAGCTGGGATTTTTGATCCTCACATCAGCAGAAAAACAGGGAAAATGTTTCTGAGGCTTTTTTTCCCCTGTAAATTCTGGCAACATACTGCACATCTCATTAGCTTTCTTCCTTGGCATTTCTTTTCCTCTTCTGTGATCTCATTCACATTGCTGCTGACCTGCTACAGCCTGCCTCTCTGCCCTCTGTCTCCAGACATTCTCAGGCACTCAGCAAAACCTCTATATATAATGAGGCTGAGCATGCTAAGCTCATTTTGCTCATGAGGACCTAGATACAAGGTCTGGGTCAACTGATAGATTTCTCTGCAGTGCTGTTTCTCAGTTTGATGGTGGAGTCATGGACTCTTTACACCTTCTGCCCTCAATTCCTACAAGACTGTGTGCATCCTGCCTGCGGCAGGCAGCTCAGGATCAGGCAAGGCTTCTGCCAGGGCAGACATGAAAGACCCCACGCTCAGCTACTTGCAGGCACAGACAGAGTCGAGACTGTTTCTTCTTACAGTCAGACAGACTTGAAACTTCACTAAACCTACTGAAACAAGAGGGTCAGCTCTTCCCTTTCCATATTTCTACCAATTCTCCACTCTCCAGGGCCTGCGTGCAGTAGTGCATACCGATGAGCCCCTGCCAGGCAGACAGCAGCAAGGGAGATGTAGAGGTTCCGTGCCACCCCCCTGGTCACGGGCTCGCCAGAGCCCCTGATCACTGCCACACATCTGGGTCCCTCCCATCCCCAGCTGCTTCACTGGTAGTTTTTACCAGTGTTGGCTGGATTAAGCTGGCTCCCTGCTAGCAGCACACCTGCAGTTTGCTGTGCAGACATACCCTAAGAGACACTCAAAGTGCAACAACACCCAACCTGGGGAAAGAAACACACGTGTAATTACTCTCCCACTCAAGGGAAAAGCAGTATCTCTACCTAGAAATCAGACCTTGAAGCATAAGGCTTTTAGTGTTTTACAGCCATTTATCCTACATTGACTTATTATTCACATAAAATAGAGAAAGCCAGACTGAATCAACATTTGTGACAAACAGAGAAAAAACAGACGCCTATTATATTCCTAGGGTGCCATTAAGTGTTTTGTGACTCAGCATAGTGGGTTTTAACACTTAATACCTTTCTTTGGTCTGCTTAGACAAATGATACAGCCTGCCCTTGGCCCACCCTGCACTGAAGAGGAGCTGAGTGCCTGCCTCATTGCAGGTTCTGAGGCAAGAAAGGCAGTCCACTGATTTCTTGCCCCTGACCAGTGAAACACCCCCAAAGGGATGAACAGGAGCTCTAAGTACCAGGAAGTCCACAGCCATGACTTCTTGCAGCAGAGAGGACTGAAAAGGCCAGCTGATGATTGACTCCAGGTTTTCTGCCCAGAAACAATTGCAGCCCATTCAGAACAGCCAGGAGACTATTTTCATCACTTGACACAGCAGGTTTGGAGAGGAGCTGGTCTTTTTGGACTATGCTGTCACACATTTGCCCCAGTCATTACAGCCAGGGAGCGTAGGAGGACCAGCTGAGGTCTTACCCACTCCTGCCACCAGGACATCTCCACTTCTGCCCTTCAGAACTACAGCACTTCTGCCTGCCAACTCAAACCCAGCCCCACCTGCAGTGATCTGAGCTCAAAACTCAGCACCTCATGCATAATGAATCCAGGATCTTAACCACTGTTACAGCCTCCAGCAAAGCTGCCACATTGTGGTTGACAGCATCCAAGCACAAAGGAAAAAACCCAAACCTCGTTTCTTTCTTTTCCATAGCACAGCTTCTGCTCTGCTGTTCATGGAACAAAGTCTTTGCCAGGCCCCTTCCCTCTCTCACAGCTCCAGATGCTTTAACTGCAAGCCACCTTCAAGGAGAAAGTGTTTTGGTTTCTTCATAGCCCTACCCTGTCCCTAACATCTCATCTGATGGGTGAACAGAGAAAGAATTTGGATGAAGCAAGAGCTAAGGAGGAGAGAGCAGATACCAGATGGCATGGTATCAGGCACAGAGCAGCTCTTCAACGGAGTCAAGTCCCTCCTCTTAGGATTGAAGTGTGTTCCCCCTTTGCCCAATCTCCTGCACAGCTGACTGGCCTGGCAGGTGGCAGACACCACACAGCAGGCTGACACAGTCTCTGGAGGACTCTGGCTCACCGGGTGTCTTGGCTTACCTGCGTGGCCAGGCTGAGCACCTGCTGAACCAGCTCCTGTGTCTCAGAAGGCTTTTTCAAGAACAGCTTCACGATAGCAGTCAGCAGGGTGAGCTGCACCTACGAAAGGCACACGGCAGAGATTAGAGGATTCATCCATGCCTTAGCAATGTCTCCCAAATCTCAGCATCCTTTGCTGATACACAATTCAAGCCCTATGCCTTGAAACAGCATTACACTGTTCTTTACCAGTATGAGACTCAGACTCCTGCCTGTTGCCAAACACTTTCACAGACAAGTCCCTGATCAGCACGCTGAGATTTATGTCACATTTATGCATCTCAACACTGTTCCTCTCTATCTTCTGGTCCCTGGTAGGGCTACTCCCCAAGAAGCACACATCATCTAGAAACTCCTGTTCTGCTTTATTCTTCCGAGAAGAGGGGCTTGGGAGATACAAACATGAGGAACATCTACAGACTCTCAAGAGTTTCATTTAAGCTAAAGACTGAAATTTTCACTGGGAGGTATTTTCTGACCCCTGCAACGCTATTTACTGTCTGTCCCATATGCCCACTGCATATAACACTACAAATAAGATGCACAGCACCATTTTACCTGAGTACTTTCATCGTGGAAGCCCTCCAGAAAACTCTCCAGCAGCTCATCTGCATTGTCAATCCTTTCTGCATATTCGCCCACTATCCAGATCATGGCAGCTCTGGCATCTGGCTCATCCAGGGAATCCAGGTTCTCACAGAGAGTGGCAATGATGCTTTCATACCTGGTGTGTCAGAGTACAGGTGGATTATTGGGGTGAATTCAACCTGTGTTACTCCATCTCTGCCCACATCGTTCTGCAGAGAATCCTGCCCTGAATTACAATGTCTTGTATTTCCATGCAACGAGCAGCATTTACGCTCAACTATGGCAGATATTCCTAGGACTTTCCTTTTTCCAAGCTGAGCACTAAGATCTCTCAGGGTCCTCAAGAGCTTTGCAGTTTCGTTAATCACCAAGACCACCCAGATGTGGAACTGAAGACAAAGATGCCTCCCTCTCCGTTTTGCTAAAGGGAATATTTGATCCAACAGTTCAAAACAGGAGCTGTATCAGCTCCTGCAGCCTTGCTGGCATCTTCAGACTGGTAACTCTAAACTAGATATTACACTTCCCCAAAGGCTTTGCTGTAAAACAGACAATACCCCACACTAATTATTTAGCTTCCCCTGTTCCCATGCGTGGGTATCCCTGTCATCAGCAGGCAATCGATCTTGTAACTGACAGCAGAAATTGCCAGAGAGCCCTGCAGATGTCCCATATTACATTTACGTGATCTTGAAGCCTCTGCTGAAAGATATTGCTGCTGCTCTGTAGCTGAAGAGACAGAGCCTTACTGCAGCTTAAAAGAAGCCGAGTACTGCCCAAGCCAGAGTGAATGCTCGATGGAGCAAGCCAGCAGTTTGTTCTCAGGCCATGAGAGCCATGAACTTTCAGGGCCTGGTGTGTAAGTCTTCTAGAGAAGGCTACAAAACCAGGAGCCCAATGCTGTGAAGTCGGTCAAATTTTCTTTCTGGCATTCCCTGTAAGAGCTTTACTAGCTTTTGATTAAGGCTTACATTCATCAACGTGGAGCAGTGGGGAAGGAAAAGCTTTCGATTCAAACTAATCATGTGTCAGGCTGACACCTCATCTAGAGCCAACACCCCAATCCTGCTGCACCAGGAGCTGCAATGCAAATGCACTCTGCTTTGCAGAAACACAGCCCCCTTTGCTTCAGAGCCCTGGTAAGTGGTGCTGGGGGAGTTTTACATGGCTCTATTCTGATTCTAGCAGCCAAGGGCTTCCCAAAGCCTCCTGCTCCTTTCACGTACTTGTTGGGGTACTTGCGGAAGATGTCCCTGATGACAACAATGGCCTCCTGCACCACGTAGTTGACCTTGGTCTGGATGAGGTCTAGCAGTGTGCTCACACAGCGCTCAGCAGATTGCTGGAGAGAAATACAGAACAAAACAATTAACACAGGCTGAAGAAACACTCCTTCCCAGCCCGCAGAACACCACGCACACGAGGAAAGGCTTAGAGGGGGAAAACAAAAGTACAACAGCTACCAACTCAGTGTGTGCACCAAGGAAATCCTACAGGTTAACAAGTGCTTGTGTACTGCAGCAGAGACACCAGCTGACTCCAGCTCCTGCAAAAGTGATGGCTCGAGCAACTGTGCCTGGAGATAGCTGGATCACCTCACAAGAGGAGGACAGTGTCTGCCTTCCTACTCCTGTCACCCTCTGGCTGGCTAGCAGTCGAAAGTGGTGACTGCACGAGCTCCCTTGGACATGCCCAGGCTGTGGCCGTTGGGGCTGGAAGAGTTTTACACAGGGTCTGCTGGAAGGGGTCTGGGGAAGCTAGAAGGCAGGAGAAAACAAGAAGCAGCTCACACCAGCACCAGGTTTGATATTTGTGGGGTGAGGTCACTAGCAACACGTGAAGATACAGCTGTAAATAGAAATCCAGCTGCTGCCAACGCAGCTTTCACATTAATTAGTTCAAAATTCCCAGGCACAGGCTCTGGAAGATAACAAGGACTGGACACTGGCATGGCCCAGGAAGCAGACCTGAAGTCAGAGGCAAACAGTTCGGGGAGGTTTGTTCCCATATAGCACAGCCAGGCAGGACATCGCAGGAGCGACCGACTCCAGCACCGGAGAGCCTCAGCTAAGGACAGCTATTTGGCTATTAGCAGAGCACATATGAAGCCTCATTACACAGCTGGTGATTAATGTGAGAAGCAGACTGCTCACGACACTGCCTAGGCAGGCACCAACCACCAGAACATTCATAAGGCATTCAGAACCAAGACAAATACTGTAGAGCACAAACAATAGCAACGTAGGTGGATTTTTCAATTCCAGTGAGCTAATAGTCCCCTTCACTTTCAGGGCTCTTGAAGGCTGGGCAGGAGGAGGAGGAATGAAATGGCATTTAAGTAAGTCACAGGAATCAGTTTTTTGAGAATGGGCAACTATCTCAAGGACAAACCTCAAGGCTTGTAGAGATGAGACACTATAAACCAGCATTTGCTCTGCCTTCCCAAACTGGCCCTCAAGGCCAGGGGACACTCCCCAGAAATCCACACCAAACAGCAACATCCAATACGACTGGAACCAGACTAGGGAGAGTTGTTATTTAAAGCTGTATGAATGGAATAGGATCTGTTTATGATCCCTCTCCCCCCTTGGCACAGCTTTACAGGTACTATGTCACTGTGGAGGCAGAAAAAGGCAGTATGACTGTGTCCTACTCTGATGTCTTTTCCTGCTCAAGGTGACATTTGAGGCCTGTGACCTGTAAGGCACTTCTGTTTGGTGCAGACTCATCGGGGCCCTGACTCAACACAGCTCGACACTGCTCACAGTGGGAACCCCACTGAAAGCCCCTGCAAGCTGGATGCTTCAAAGCACACAGTTCATCGCTCACCAGTTTCTCTACAACTTTCACTAGGTGTTTTAACAAGTGTACCAGTCACTGTATGCAATAAGCAGCCCACCCTTGTCAGAGCCTCTAACAAGGAAAGCTTTCAGAGCTGCAGAATTCAAGGAAAAGCAAGTTAAGGTTTATTTTGCTTTTCTTTCCAGGAAGAGAACAACATCCACTTTGAAATATGCAGCTTTGACTTTTAGCCCCAGAATCCCTCGGAGAGCGAGCCATCGTGTGGGCACACACACAGCACAGCAGCTCCTCTTAACAACTTTTCCGTGTAACAAAATACATCTCAGCTCACTTCATCCCTTGCAAACACGTTGCTGTTTGAAGGTGGACATCCCTGGGGACCGCAGGGCTCTGCAAAGGGATGAAAGTGTCCCAACCAGAACAGCTCTCAAGTTGGAGTGAGGAAGGACAATGAACCCACATCAAACTTGCTTTGTTTTTCTGTAAAAACCAAATGAAAGCTCACAGGATTACTGCAGTAGCACATGCCATGCTCACAGCCATAAATCTCAAGGATTTCTAAGAACCAGACTGCTGGCAGAATCTCCTGGAACTGAGACAAATCCCCCTCTAACATGGCAACACGGGTCCTTTGCTTCTCCTTCGCTCCAGAGGTATCACCATTCTTACTGCATCCATTTAATTTCCTTTTCCCACAGGAGTGGTACTTTATTTCCTTATAATCAGAAGCATCAGATGACTTCGTCTAGTGCTGTCAATGGAGCAAACCAGTGCACAACCCACAGACACCTTCACCCCATGCTGTCATTTAGCTACACCACACAGTTTGCTGTAGACATACCCAGCTACTCTGTCCATGCAAACGATGTTGTTCTGACATCCCCCAAGCCCACATGGCTGACAGAGCCTGAGCAAAATCCATCAGCCTTGCTGTTCAGCACGGGTATGGCTTACATTTCCAAAACGAGCACCACCTCTGCTGTTAGCACCACAGACTGCTGTGCAGCAGAGGCAAGGCCACACTTGCTCTACAGCGCATGTCAGACGGGACAAGCTTGTTTATTTATTGTCTTACTCTTCTAGGAGAGACAATTAGACAAGAAGTGGGATCCTTGAAGGTGGAGCTGAGGTTCCCTGTGAACACTCATTCATCAGCAGCTCCTTCCGGCTGTGCCCCATGTCAAGAAAGCAGATTTCTAAGCCTTGGGAACTTGGACACTGTTGGCTGTAAGAATGCTCTTCCATTAGTCATAACTCAGTGCAAACAGCCTCTAGTAAACACAGATGCACTGGGGACAGGGATTAACCTAGAGATGAGGACACTGTAATGAGTTGTTCTATATTTGCCCTCTCTAAATCTGGCTCTTGTCAGAGGAGTAAACAGACCTTATCTCCAGCAGCAGTGTCTTCAAAGGAGTGCTGCTAAAAAGCAAGGTTACCACTACTTCCTGAGACACACACACGTACAGCCAGGGGTTCGCTGCAGGTTTGCCAGGACACTCGTATATTGAATGCCATTGTCGTGGTATCAGGGATGGGAAGAAAAAGTGTAGAGTGTGAGGGCAGCAAAGGGTAAAAACTTCTACAAACATTTTGATAACTGCAAGGAACAGACCCCCTTTCACATGAAACCAGGACAGACACATGGCCGAGTCTGAGCGTGAAAGTCCTTGCTGAGAACTAAAGCAAGCTCCCGCTCCCCAGCACAAGTACTGCTACAGGAAGAGCTGCCCACAGCTTCTTTTTATTTCTCAGTAGCCCTCTTCCATGCTCAAGAGCATTTTGTACTGCCACTGCCATAGCTCCAGCCAGCCTCCCACTGGCACACACCATGGAAGGCACACGGTGGTACCCTGAGCCGCAGGCGTGCAGCCAGCACCTGCACTGTTGAGCCCCACTCCAAAGGCAGGCCCGGGCTGTGAGGAGCCCTGAAGAGCCCAAGGAACAGGAGGCTGCAGAGAGGGTGTTGCTTCCAAAAGGACAGAAGTAGGTGCTCTCTTTACTCAGACTTAACAGCAGTTTAGCTGAAACAAGGGAAACCTGTACGCTGACACTGTACTCAGTCAGGCATGATTAGCTTCTTATTTAAATCTGCTGTCAGGCAATGCTCATGGGAACACACTTTAGCAAAAGCTAAATGAGCTCAGCTGAAATTAGAGCACTTATGTGACATTTTGCACTCGGTTATCAGTTTACTGAAAAGTACCAACACCAGAGCATAAGTCTCCTCTCTTTTCACAGGCTTTCTGAGCTCCTGTCAGGCACACCACATTCGCTCACAGGGAAATTAACAGGAGCATCACCAAAAAGAAATAAATAATAATTTCTATGATGAGCATTTTGGTGGATGTTCAACCAGCAGAGAACATTTCAGACTGTTGTTTTGAATAATTGCAGAGGTTTTTGGGAACTTATTAGCATAAGTGTCTAGGCTAAAGAGAGCACATTTGAAATGAAGCTCTAAGGACCTTTAGTACTGGGTAAGCAGAGAGGGTCACTCTGTCTGTGCAAATTGCATTTAAGTGCCCCAGATCTCTGTAATTCTGTGCGTGTGTTCTATTCAGCTGAACCAGGGAACAGAAAACATTTCATAATGCTGAGTTCTTCTGCACAATCTCCTCTCCTTCCCCCTTCCAAAGGTCAGGCTCAGCGATTAAAGGAGAGCCTCACGGATAAGCCGTCATTGTTCCACTGAAGCCAGTACAGTAAAATATTCCATCAGGGATGATTTAGCTGCTTTGCTCTGCCTGCAAGCTGAGGTCTGCTAGGAGCACACTACCCTCCTGTGATGTACTCAACCAGAGCTCACACGTCCTGCTGTTCAGCTGGGGCTTTGCCCATGAGCACGATGTATCCAGGTCACTTGATTGCCAATGCAGGAGGAAAGAGAATTTGTGGAATGTGGGAAGAAGACTGCAAAGCCCACTCTTGTTTTTGAGGACAGAGTGCCACAGAAAACCTCAAGCTTCAGATACTTGCCTCAACCTTGATGGCACAGCGCCCAATTGCCCGGACAGCCTTGCGCACAAAGTCGACGTCCACCTCCGTGGCATACTCCTTGAGCTCTGCCAGCACCTGCAGAGGAAGCACACCCACCTGAGTCCCTGGGCTCACACAGAGAACACCCCACTGACAAGCACTGCTACTCGCATACCCAGACACAACCTGTGCTCTCCACATGCACCCAAAGCTACTGCAGTCCAACTCTAACCAGTCTCTATCTCTGACGCTTGGTTCAGGCTGCCCAAAACTAAGAGGTGGCTTGGTCTAGGTTACTTCCAAATCCCCCTGAACAAAAGCTGGGGGAATAAATCACCTCTGCCAAACTCCAATGTTGCTATACCTCCTAACACTGAAACTGCAGCGAAGTAGGGGTGATTTTTATGTATGCTGTTGTGCTTTTTGTCCTGCATTCACTGCATGCAAAGCATTAAGCAACAACCACCTCTTCCTTTCCTGAGCTGAATCTCTGGGTCTCTGCTGGATCCAAACAGAGACATTGGAGGAGATCTGAGGACACCCAGAACACACATACAGAGATCAACAACAGAGTCAAGACTTTTCCCCTCTTAAGAATAAAATTTACTACTTTGTCTCCATTTTTTTACTAATGAAAATTGAAAAAGGGCTTTTAGCAGGACCTGCTGGGATCTTGCAGAGCGCTAACTAAAAAGCCACTTTATCTTAAACAAATCACTTGGCTTTGAAAAAATGATATTAAAAGGAGATCCCATGTAATTTATATCCCCTCAAAATCTCATTTGTTTCAGTTTCTCATATCAAACATGACATCAGGGATTTCATTGTGATGTCACAAGCAGATTGCAAGGGACAGAGGAGCAGCACAGAGCGAGACGGCTCTTTGAAAAACCATCTCTAGTCAATGCCAATTGCTCAGAACAATGACAAGATAAAGAGGCCTTGAAGGGCCAGACTGCAGACAAATAAATCCATGAGGAGTAGACAGGACATCTGTGTTTTGAAGTTTTATTATTTCCTTGGGTGATTTATGCTGCACAGTACTTAAAGCACCCAGGTTAGCAGCTTGTGCTTTGCAAATACTCCCCGAGTCCGAGCGCCTCAGCTTCAGCCAGTTGCTGTGCTGGTCTAGAATGGGTGTGGAGATGGAGAGTCCTGACAGGCTGCACAGGGAGGATGGGGGTAGAAGCATTTCAGGGTGTTATTTCTGATGAAGCTTGGGCTGTTTTTAGGAATGCCTCTTTAGAGCCAGGAAGGGATTCATTCATTAGTCTGCAGATCCCAGTCCCAGACTCTGCCCTCCAGACATCACTGCCTTTCATCCAAACAGCCTGCACTACCTAAACATTAAGCATTAAAATTGGTATGGAGCCTATTAAGAGTAAATAGAAAGTTCTGAAGAAATTCTCATGGAAACTGATTTTTAACAGGTTTCCCATGTCCCCAGCACAAAAGGGGTGTGAATTACCTTGCTCTGTTCAAAAACAAACAAAAATGATCAGGAGAGAGCTGGAGAGAGGTGCTTAATGTCACATTACATGAAATTGCTCTGTGACAATGAGGATGGGACATTAATAGCACTAACCAGAGGCACTAATCATTTCCCATTAGTGTTAGGCCTTGTGACTATAGAGACACTTGAGAACACCTCCTTTAAGAAAGGAATTTGGTTTAAAACTACATCAAATCCAAAACCTACACTGTAAAGAGGTCTCAATGCAAGTTTAGCTTTGTGCAGTTTCCACTCTGGAAGCAAGTTAAGCAAAACAAAGGTTATTTTAGCTCTGAAGAGTGCCCATGCAACAGTTTAAGAATTTAATTAACACATTTGAAATTGACACTTCAGTCATGTTTGGCCTTTCTGAATGCCTCCACTGGCACACCTCTCACTTGACACAAGCCTCTCAGTCTAACCTCAGCACTCCCAGTGACTCATCTGACAGGAGACATCAGCTCTCCTCCTGGAGTTGTAATCTGACAAGACCTACCTAAGGGTCAAGATGCAAGGCACCAGGTTATTTTTATTTAAGTTACAGAGCAAGCTCCAACACTTCCCACTAAGTATCTGCACAGAGCACCTCTGCCAGGGTTAGTGAGGTGCCTAAAGGCCAGGGCAGCACTAGCAGCAGTTGCACACATGCCCATGCAAGGGCCATGAGAGGGTTTCCCATCCCCAGGGCACAGCAGAGCTTGCTCAGCTGACCTGGGCGATGTTGGCTTGAGAAGCCAGGCGGATCATGATGTCCAGTTTCTCCAGTTTGACATAGATGGGGTCGTTGTACTTCACAAAGAACACCTTGATTTCCTGCTTCAGGATTTCAGGCCTGGAGGGAACATAACACTGTTTCACTCAAGACTGGTAAGAACAATAGGCTCTATCCTAACCAAAGCTATCTACCCAAACATTCACCCAGAAACAGTGGTGTCCCTGTGTGTCCAGGGCATGCAGAGGAGCACAGGAAGGTAACAATGTGGAGAAAGCTAGAGGGCTGGAGAAAGAGAGAAATTTAATGCAAATGCAGAGGTCGACTCTCTTTACACCTGCACCTCTACCTCCTCCACATGCACTGCTGGGCCACCCACTGGACACCGGTCCTTTCAGTGAAAGAAAAGCATCCTCATCTCAATGCAAAACCCATCTACAAGCTCATTTTGTGCTTTCACTTGCAAGAGCCAGCACACGGTAACTCTGCCCTGAATACAATCAGAGTGCTATCCCACCCTTCAGCAAGGAACAAGAGTAAACCTGCACGTGGGAGTAAACTGGGGGGGAAAAAAAAAAATCAACCCCCAAAACCCCAGCAAAACCCAGCCTATTGTGCACCAGCACGTCAGCAGCCTGGCAGCTCTCTGCTGAAGAGATCATTATAGGCACACTGAGTTTCTGCAGGTCACTGTGAACTGTACAGTTACACCTCTTTCTGATTTGCAATCTGATTTACAATCTAATGAGAGGGCAGCTCTTACTGCTCTTAAGAAGGCGGTGCAGAGTGAGGCAGGTAATGAGACACTGTGTGATACTGATATCCCCAGTATGCTGTAAAGAAAATTAATTCATGCTACCAGAGTCATGAGACTGTTTAATCCATCCCTTGGGGGATTCCACCCCACATCAAATGAAGCGCTGTGCACGTGGAAATATGTGAAGGTCTGAGATAACCAGGTGCCCTTGGACACCCAAGGAGTAACCCCCCTGTGAGGCTTTACCTTTTCTGCACAATCAAGTTGATGTTCCTCAGGGCAACGTACTGAACTTCAGGCTCTCCAGAGAGCAGGGTTACCAGTGGAGGGGCAAGCTTCTTCAGCAGCATGTTGTAATAGTCAGAGTCCTTGGGGAGAAGTTCCAGGAACTTCATCAAGACCTTCACTGCTGACAGCACCACTGCTGAGTTGGCGTGAGAGAGCCGAGGGGTCACCCGTTCACAAATACTGCAGACAGAGTAAGAAAGGATCCCCATGTATTTCAGAAGCCAAATAATCCAGACCTTATTATTCATATATATCTATTATTATTGCCTCAGACATCTCTTTGTTTTGGCCCTGTTCACAAAGAATAGCCAAAGTCCTGCTGTCCTGAACACAGCAGGACCCAATCAAGAACAACTTCTCTCTCAGCTCCAGGTTTCTCTTGTGTCACTGTGAGCTCAGGAGCTCCTCCAGCTCTCAGCCCCACAGTCCCAGCACATGTTCAGTTCCTGGAGCTGCTTCTGCCTTTACTGGTGGTATTCTCTATTTCTGTGATCTGGTCTGTCACTTACAAACACAGCTTTAACAAAACAGCTATCAGAAAAACACTCCAGCCCCCATGTAATCATCTGGGGGCGATCCTTCTCGCCTGCTTGGGGGTTTGCTGCCATTGCAACCATTTGTTTCTGCACAGGAAGTTTCCTGTTACTGTGAAGATGGAAGGAAAGAGCGACCTAAACACCCTCCCAAATCTCAGCTTCACCACTCGCTTCAGTAAATCCTATGATCAACAGCATCCCAAACAACCCATCCCAAGCAGAGAGGAAGTTTGGGTTCATATGGTCTTTCTTACAGCAGCTGTCAAGTTTCTTCCCACCCCCTCCTGCAGATTGCTAACCCAGAACAATCTTATTCCCATCTGTGCCTCAGAGTTTCTTTCCCTCAGAGATCTGCTTTCAGCTGCCCCAGGAGGGAAGCAGCGTGGCCAAGTGAAGAGCAAAGGAGGCTAAGTCACAGGTGGGGACAGTGCCCAGCTGGGGTTGCCCAAGTCACCTGCCTGCTGCAACTGTCCGTGCCTCAGTTTCTCCATGCACAGGGGTAACGACACCAGCCTTGCTGTGAAGGAGAACAGGACAGAAACCCGGGTGCTGTCGTTCTCCTGCCTGACAGCAGGCTCCAGGAGTTAAACTCCACACAAAGGAGGACTGGGAGGTACTGCCCACCCAGTTTTACACACGTCTTCAGAGGAAGGATGGGTGAGGAACTGGGCCATGCTCACAGTTGTTTGAGCTAGCAGAGCCTCTCTGACAAAGCGAGGGGAACGCTGGCCTCACACCCTGGAGAGCTGTGCAGGTTTCTAGCACTTGTTAATCGCTGTTTCTGGCACAGGAACAGAGCACAAGGGGAAGGAGGTGGGAAAAAAAAAAATCAGCAAGCCTTTTTTAAAAGAGTGGATGATCTCTTGTGTCTCAAGGATCACTTAAAAAACCCATCACAGCCAACAAGGCCTGTCCAGGACTGCACAGGTGGGCCTGTGCCCCTTCTTTCCCCTCCACTCCTCTTATCTACATGAAACGTATCAAGAATTCCTCCATTCCAAGTAATTTTCCCTGCTGGTTCCTTGTTCTCTTGGGTACAGAATCTGATTTCTGTGATTCTGGACACAGAGGAGGAGTCTTGAAGTGTATGAATTAACACCCCACTACCTCAGCCCTGAGGCTTTGCATTTAGGTTTAGTCCCTGTGGCTAAAGGTAAAAGCACAAGGGTGATTTTGGAGTAATAAGAAAAATGACTTCTTACCTTTTTTTCAGTTCTATCATCTCTCAGACTATTTTTCAGCTGGAAAAAAATATTCCAGTCTCAGACCTACAGTACTTTGGAAGCCCCCAAATCTAGATGGGCTCTTTGCCTCTCAAAGCAGCAAAGCCAGATTTGCAATCTCTGTTTTAAACCAGAAAATCCTCCAAACAAGGCTTCCACATGGGCCAACTGTTATTATGGATGTGGTCTTTGGCTGACCCCTTCCCAGCAGTGACAGTTCCTGCAAGAACCAGCCTTTTAAACTGGAAAAAAAAATTCAAAAAGCTAATGATAAACAAAGTGGAACTGCAAAGGGAAAGGGCCACCAAAAGTTGCCTCCCTTTCAAACCTTTTTCACTTCATGTCTTACGTGAGCTGTTACAGCCCCCAGCAGAGTCCCCTGTGACCACAAGCCCTCTGCAGAGCCACAACACTGCCAGAAGCCTGCACGTGCCTTGCAAGGGCAGAGCCTCAGAGAGCAGGGACAGGCGTACCTCTGAGCCTCGCGGTCATCCTTGGGGTTGTAGTTGGACAGGCAGTCCAGGATGAAGATCTGGCCCCACTCGGTGCACTCGTTCAACGCCGTCAGCAGCTTGTTGATGTTCTGAGGGTTCAGGTCCAGCAGGTTGCTGTTGGGATGCGATTCACTGATTTCTGACAGCGCAGCCACCGCGTTCGCTACCACCTGGGAAGAGAGACGAGATGCCTTCTGTGCCTGCACGCCATCAGGGCCTTGGTAGAGGTGAGCTTGGGCTTAGCAAGGGTTACACAGGGAAGACAAACGTAAACATCCTGGTGTGTGCTATCAGCTGCTCAGCAGCAGCAGCCACCACGTCAGTCATGCAAGGCTTCAGAGACCCTGTGCAACCTCCTTAACGACCTGGAAAGCCCAAAGCCTGACTGTAACCTCACTCTTTGCCAAAACTTGAAGAGCCTCTTGGGGAGCAGGTGAAAGAATAGCAGCACAGCACGAGGGGGCTGCTGACATGCTCAGGAAGCATGAAAGGCCAGCATAGGTACAAAGAACCTTTTGCTGGAGAAGTTGCAGCTTGAAAGTATTTTTGTTGCAAGATAAACAAGAGTTAAAGCTGTCTCTGGACAGAACAGGGACCTGGCAAAAGGGCCTCACAAGAGACTTTACTCTGGAGGGAGCCAGAGATGGCATCTGCATCCACGTGAACAACATCCTCACCTTCCTCCAGGCTCCATCTCCCCCCACTTCCAAGGGATGCTCAGCTGATTTAGCCGTGGTCTCAAAACCCCTAATCACCCATCTCATTCAGGAATGGATGCCTCATTTCCCCCCCCAGCAGTCCTGCTTAACACGATCCAAACCGAGACACCCCATCTCCTTGGTAAGGGATGTCAGGTGCCAGGCAGCCTGCAGCCCTGTAGCGATTCTGTCAGGTCACCCAGTTTGAAAGCAAACACACAATTTCCCTAAAATGGACAACTCCTACTAAATTTTTCATAGCACATATTTCAATTCCAAAGGGTCTCCATAGCAGCCATTTATCTGCTCTGCAGAGCTCCCTCCCAGCGAGCACACAGCACCACTCATCACTGAAAATATTCTTGCTACACCAAAGACTATATAAGGCCTTCTCCTTTCTAAGCTTGGATGAAAGGAAGCAGAGATGAAGTCCAGGGTCCAGCTTGACAAGAGTGAGAAGTGGGAGTGCAACACAAATTTATGATTTAGTCCCATACTCAGGTTCACCCGTTATCCTAACAGATGCCATTTCTAAAATAGAAGACTTGCAGAATATACAGACAAAAATAGAAAACTTACAGAGACAAAAGTCTTTCTTTTTTTTTTAAACTCGCTAGAAAAGGGATTTAAGCCTGAGTTTAACACACAAATCTGATATACCCTAGGAAAAGGCACTTTCAGGCTCTTTTACGATGTGTATCACGCCCAGCCCAACTCACTCACAACCCATACCTGCTCAAATGAAGATTTATAGCATTATTTTCTATGGGATTAAGGCAAAGAAACATCTTATCTAAAATCGTCTGGTTCTTCGGATGACTAAAGATGCTTCTGATGTAGAACACCGAAAACAAGAACAGCGTGACCAGAAAGCTCTGCATCGTCCCCATCCCCACTTGTCATTACACCAATCCATTCCAAAGCCGCTGCGCACGCACAGGCATGTTGATTGCTTTGCATTTCACACCTAGAGGTCAGAGAGAGGATTTTGATCCAAGTTTTCATGAATTTCATTAGTTGAATGAGCCTTCTGTTACCAAAATCATTAGTAATCAGAACTGCTGTCTTCTTGTGCTGCTCTAATGAGTAACTTATTAAGAGATGCTGCTTATTCTTCCCATTATTTAATTTGCCTAATTCAGGAATAGTTAACATGACCCAGCATCAGACTGAAGTAAAATACAGTTTTAATTTCATTACATTTTGGAAGTTTACAAGTGAAGACAGATTATTGAGGCAACTGACAAGTTCCAAACCATGATGAAAAAAACACTTATAAAATGAAACGAGGGCTTTGGAAAAAAGGTCATTTGAAGTAATAATAAAGTGCCAGAGCCAAAGCATCACAGAAAGGGACCTGTCAGTCCTATGGAGTAGGGCTGAGCACTGGCAGATGCACTCATGCTGCCAGGCAGGGCCTTCGTTACAGTAACTGGGCCACATGGACACCCTAAAGCCTGGGGCCAGTACAGACCAAGGCAGCAGCACTGCACTGGCTTCCCCTGCACAGCCAGTGAAACCCATCGCCTTGAGCTCACCACAGGCAAAGCATGCACAGGAACACCGTGACCACAAGCTGCCTGGGACATGGTAGCTCCGACCCAGAGACCTGACTGTGACCGAGGTCCTGCTTTTAAGGTCTCTTTGTGCTCCTCAGGAGCTAGCGTGGCAGCGTAAAGGCAGGTGAGGAGCTCACAGCTGTGCATGGGACACAACCCACCAGATGCCACATTTCCATTGAAAGTGTCCATGAGAAAGAGCATCAGGTGCAAGATGCACTCAGGAGCTTGGCTGCGGGCTCCTTGGGTGTTATAAAAATGGGCTGGAAGGGGCTGGGAAAGATTTGGTGGCAGCTCACTTCTGCCAGACAGGCTGGGGTATAGAGTCTCATCGTCCGGTCAGAGCTGGTCCTCACCTCCCAGCTTAGCAGAACAGGGCTGCTGTCAGCTGGGTAACAAGATGATAAATGAAGCAAAAGGGGATATGAGAAGGGATGGGGAGAATCTTCAAGCTTTAAGCAACATTTATTAAAAGAGAAGTACTTGCTGGCGATCCACAGTGAACATATTGATGTGTTACGGTATGCCAACAAAAATAATTAGCATCTTCAAGGCTTTTTACACAGCCACAGCACAGTTGAAATGAAAACAGATTTCAGGAACCAGTCCAACATAAACACTAGTTCAAGTATGCATGCTCACCTCTCCTCATTGGCACTGCCACTGGCTTCAGGACAAGGCAGGAACATCGAGCGGGCTCTGCATGGTTTCCATCCAGCACACAACCACTCCTGCTCTGCTGACAGCCCTAAGTGATGGCTCAGACCACGTGTAAACAAAGATCAAAGCGCTGTCCACAGTGTGGGATCCTAACAGCTATCAGTCAGGTACAGGAAGAGAGTCCATTAAGAGTCAGTCAACACCAATTCATCTATTGCATCACCTGGTAACCCAGCCTGTGCTCTGGCAGGCACATCAGTGTCACTGGGAACACTTAGAAAGATGTTTGGCCAAACAGTATCCCCAAAGCTGAAGCTTATATCTGCAACTCAGCTGATACTGTCTCAAAGGAAGATAGCGAAATCCAGTGGCACTGAGCTGCAAGTAGAAGGTACGAAGTGATGGAACAGGCTGTGTAACACTCAGCGGGGGTTCACCAGGAAAATAAAGAGCAATGATTGTGTACTGCTGAGGGACATCTCAGAAGTAAAGCTAAAGCTTTACAACTGGCGTAGGGCAGAGTCCTCCATGGAACTGGAGAAGTTTCCAGCCAGTGCCATTTCTTGTCTGTGAAGGAAACAAAAAAGCCAGAAGCTTCTTTAGCCAACACAGTATTCTCTGCTTCCAAACCCTGCAACAAGCTCACTCTGAGGAGAAACCAACCAGGATACCTTATTTCACAGATTGGAAGGAGACTAAAAGCAAGAAATTGACATCTAGTATAGCCTTCAGTTCTCAAAAATAATGGAAAAAACCCCAAGGTCAACCCACCAGCCACTGATATGTGAGCCAAAGCAATCAATGAACATGGGAAACTTCTGGAAGCTCACACTTACCGAGTAACTCCATGGCAAAATGCCCCACCTGACTCTCAATTAAGAACACAGTCTTTTAGCTAACAGCTACCAACCAATGAGAATGTGTCTAAAAAACACCTAGAAAGTACAAACACAGAGCAGATTGAATAAATAATAACAGTAACAACAACAGCTTCCTGGCTTGCTGATGTAAACCAGTTCACCCTGGGTACACGTCAGCATTATTCAGCTGCAGTCACAGCAACATCCCATTGATGCCACATGACAATAAACCTGCCTTTTTGGCTGGAATTTCCCAAGCAATTGGAGAAGTGTCACTGGTACAACGAAGACAACTACATCTTACATGCTCTTATTAAAGGAACAATAATATCCTGCAATTTACATTACAGATTTAACAAGAACCCAACATTTTTAAACCCACCCACAACCCCCCCCTCCTGCAGCCAGAGACACCAGATCTGACCTCATGGAGAACTGCAGAGGTAGGAACACTGATGTGCCAGTTATTCCTTCTGGCAGCTCAAACCTTTAAGCTCGGAGCAAATGGTATAAAATACATTAACAAGGAGGAAAGGGGGTGGGTGAAAACCTGAGTGTCTGCCTATCAACCCACACGGAAAAAGCTTTGCAGGGGGTGGTGGGGGGGGACAGGAGGGAAGCTAGGCAGATCTAGAACACCAAACAGTCAAAGCAATCAGATTATTCTGCTAGCATCCCAGGCTAATTGGAAATTAAACCAAGTGTGTAATGGAGTTAATGAAATACAACGTTCTGCTGCTTAAAACAGGAACCTCTGGCTCACCACCCCATTAAAATGAGGAGAAAAATTAAGAAAAGGAAGAAGAATTAAGAGGCTCTGAAAAGATGCTGAGGAAAAAACTGCCCTCCCTACATAGCTGGGGGCTCCTACCCTCAAGGGAGCCAGGCACCACGTGATGTTTTTGAGAGGTGCTGACATTTCCAGAGCACGCTGAGCATGCATGGTGTGTTCATGTCATTAAGCACAGGCTCCCTGATGGGCTGTTAGGGGCATCCACATGGGTGGATATTTCACAGGGCCACTCATTTTCATGGCCACAAGGATGCTGTGTGCTTGAAAGGTCCCTAACACGTACCAACAGGAGAAGCTCTTGCTCCTGAGCACCACCCTTGTGTGCTCCTGTTAATTATCTCTCCTCCACAAGCCTGCCTTCACTTTGCTTCCCTAGGAACGATCTGTGAACTACTAAAATGGCCCAAGCAGGCAGACAGAGAGCCTATACAAACCTCTCACCCACTAATGTGTGTAACCTGTATGGCTTTAAATTAGAACCCTGGGAGAGTAACACATGCCCGGCCTATGAATAGTCTTGGGAAGCAGTAACAGCTCACCTGCTCAGCCTTAATTGAGACAGATTTCCAGGGCTCTGGGCACGTCATTCATCTTCCACTAATTTCAATGCAGGAGATTGTACTTTAGTGCCCAAGCCTGGAACTGCACTGCTGGATAAGTGATCAGCTCCTGGCCACATCCTGGAAGCTGTCTGGGTGGGGAAGGGCTCCTGGCTGCTCTCAGCAGGAGGGATGCGTTTTCTGGAGGTGGCAGTCAGTCTGGAAGTCAGTGTTATGCTTCCCATGACGTGCTTCCCCTGACTGGTGTTTGCACTTCCCTGTGCCCACCATGCACTGCAGAGAAACGCCGCCTGACAGGCTGAAACACCCCCCCTGTTCTCACCTCCCTGCAAGATGTGTCTGTGGTAAGACAGGAAACCATACCTCCCCCCCAAAGGGTGAGCCTCTCAGGGCAGATGGGCAAGAAGCTGCTCCAGGATGGCTCCAACGCCAAGGTGCTCTCCTTGGCACTGCTGAGCGCCCCAGGACAGGACACCAGGCTCCACAGGAAAGCTGCCGAGGGTCTGCAAGGTTTTGCAGGGGTTTTTTCATAAGGCCCTTTGCAATTCTCCTTGCAGAGATTCTCACTGGCACCACCCAGTGGCAAGAGGCTGTACCTGATCCACACGGCCATTCAGAAGAAAGGCACCAGCTAAGCATCAATAAAAACCTTCTGCAGCCCTGGGAAGGGGGAGCAGAATTAAAACACACCAAAGCCACAGCGTTCTGTGACAAACCTGCCTGTTGACAGCTAGCAGGGTCTGTACCGACTGAACATCAACACACACATCCACAAAGCTCCCCAGCACTCTGACTGATACCACAGGTCTGGAACGATCTCTTGGGCAAGGCGAACACTCTGGAAATCAGACACATGCTGGTAGCAGTAATTGGAAGAGGACAGGTCTCTGATGGATGAATCTGTCAATTAAGCTTTATAAATGAGGGGTCTGTGAGGACAGGTTCAGTGGAGCCATGGAAATTCATGCATTATCATATAAATTTGTTGGCTCCCTCCCCTAGAGCGCTACCATTCAAAAGGTAGGGAAAAGCACAGCTCCTGGGGAAAGGGCTCAGGACCAGCATCCTGCATCCACAAACCTACCAGACAAGCCAGGACCCACACACAGGCCTGAAAATCCCTCAGACAGTTTATGAGGACACCCTGAAAACCCCCTAGCTACTCAATGTTAGACTCCAGCCTTCCTGCCAGAGCTCAGGCCTAGGCCTAGGCCTAAACTGGATTTCCAGAGGAAAAACTGGAGTGTCGGTGGCCAACCAGCAGCTGTGTTGTGGATCACAGATAGCAGCTCCACCTTCTCCCACAGTTTAGACCTTTGCAATCTTGAGTGCTGCAACACAGACAGGCAAGCTGGCTTCTGAACTCCCCAGTGATCTCCCACATTGCCTTCTTCAAGTCCCCCACCACACACAGACACAGCTTTATACAGTCTCCTCCACAACTTCTACCCATCTCATTTCCAGCTTGCTGCTGCTAGCTGGGTGCTTACTTCACAGGCAGTGTTGCTCTGCCTCCCAGGCAGCCTCGTGGAACCCGCAGGAATGCCCTGCCAGCCCCAGAGTGAAGCCCACACACTTCAACAGCCCCTAAGCAACAGTCGCGTTCACTGCAACATACCCAGCGCTGGGTAAACAAATTCCACCTACAGATGCCATCAGGTGTCTCCCAGAAGGAATTATCACCACCTGCAGCACAAACAGATTACAAAAACCCAAACCACACAGAACCAACAGAGACAATGATTGGGAGACTTGAAGATACAGCCTTCATTCTGCAACACCTTGGCTGTAAAGAACATTTTACAGACAGTAAGACAGCCAGGTTGTCTCGAAGACAGCCCCAGGCTGACAACAAGCTGCAGAGGCACAGCCCACAGCTCCCAGCAGTGTTCAGCTCCATACCAGGCTGTGAATTTTCAAGTCCTTACAACCTTCATAGGCAGGAATCCTGAACTGATCCAGCAGTGGTGGTTCACTCCTTGTATTAGAAAAAACATCCTCTGCAGAGGAAGAAACCCACACAGGTTTAAGAAGTCCAAGCTTCCCTGTGAGGAAGGTGTGCTTTCCTGCACCCATGAAGGTGATGTTCCAGCCCCTGTTGTGCAAGAGAAGTTCCACAATGTCCCAGACTGCCTCCTACAAAGTCCTTTTGGGACTCAAAGGACCACCAACAGTGTCTCAGCAAGAGGCACATTCTCAGCTTTATTACACAGCAAAGGATGAAATTCCTGCAGAGTAGTATGCAGTGCAGGACAGTCCAGAAGGCAAAAGCTCTTCTGTTTCTAAACAAGCTCATTCCTCAAGCCTTCAGCTCAGGAAGACACGCTGCTTACCAGCTAGCAGGAAAAAGAACAAAATGAGGACCTTCTTCCTCCATAAGGTCATCCAGGAAGCCCAAACATATGTGCTGAAGTTCTGGCTGGCAGAGAAGGAACCTACATGGCTTGCAGTCACAGCAGGAGAGACAAGAAAGCATCGATACCTATAGCAATACGTTTTCAGTCTAGTCTGTGAACTAGAGACTCAATACTGCTAGAGAGAATTCTAATAAGATGAGATGGACCTGGCCACCTCTAGGTGTCAGAGCACACTAGATTCCCTTCCTAGTGCAGGTTATTAAATGCTAAAGGGAAAAAAGTACAGGCACAACAAAAGACACTAAATATATTCCCCAGACTTGGTGCATGTGCTAATCAGCTTGTTATGTGATCTCAGGTTACTCCATATTGATTCACAACAGCATTTCCCCCACTAAACTGATGTGTAGATGGTGCAAAACATGACAAATTATCGGACAGCACATAAGTTCTGTGTCTTATACAGCCCATGAAAACACAGACACAGACAGCCACACTGGTGAGAGCTTTGATCCAGAGCACCACAGTGATCAAGCAGGACAGAAGGAAGAAGAAATGCTGCAAGAAGGAATTAAACACTCCACAGCACCTAAGAACTGGGAGAAGGTGACACCAACCTAACTTAAGCCATATGGATAACAGGTAGATTGCCAAGAAAAATCATTCCATGGGTTAAGAGTTACCTTAGAAGGTCAAGGATTTAAAATATTGGGAGAGAGAAAGGTTGTTCCACTCAAATATTAAAAGACCAGTAAGGCTTAAGATGGATGTCCTTTTATGTTTCTCTGCTAATATTTACATTCCTGAAGAAGAGCGAGAAGTGCTCTGTGATAAAAACCAGCAGGGAGCTGGTTACAGGTGTGTAACGGGAACAGCTTTGGTTCTGCTTTGAACTGCTGCCATCTCCTGGTCTTGCTGTGCATCACCAGGACTCAGCACTTGGAATGCTCCAGGTCTGGTTCACAAGAGTCAGAACAAGTTTGGATCAGGAAAAAGAAAGTTTGCCCGGGACTGCAAAGAGCCTCTGGCCATCAGGAGGTGTCTAACAGACCTACCCCTCCCACCCCACTGTTATCTACTGCTGGATGCCAACAGCGTTCTGCAGTTACCTGCCATCCACTACAAGCAGGGATACCCAACCCCCTGGGGTGCTCTCCTGAACCTGCATTTCCTTAGAAGGGAGCACTCAGGAGGACAGACATGCTCTGAGCTGCACTGCACCAAAGCTACCAGCAAGAAAGGCCCCTAGGACTGAGTCAGTCCAGCAGCACAGGGACAGCCTGCAGGAGCCAGGCCTTGGCTGTACATTCACCCACCCAGACCTGGTTCTGCTGAGCTTTACAAGAGGAAATGCAGTGTGAAAGGGGGAGAGAAAAGTTTGTAGAGAGCTCCGGGAAAAAAAAGGGGGTTCTTCAGTGGAGGGGAGCTCTCTGGCAGGGTCCCAAACAACAAGCACTTTAGGTCTATCTGTATAAGGAAAGCAAAGACTCCATCCACAATCAAACTTCTGCAGTGTATCCACGCAGTAGTCAAGCCATGCCCTTGTATGCATTACTGGCCCACTGCCTGCACTAGGTAAGGCATGGCAGGGAACTCAGCTGAAATGCAGCAAGCCAGCACCCCATCTGGTAACCTGCTATATATATACACAGAGCAAGGTACATGCAATTAGAAGTTTTCATTAATTCATTCAGGAGAAACTGCAAAGCTACCAGGGATTATTTTTTTCTCCAGCAAAGCTAGTGAGCTACCAGACTTGGGTGTCAGCCCTTTAATCACAGCTACAGCCAGCTCATCTGGAAGGATGCACTCCTACTCCTCTTCAAAAGATGACTCTATCACTGTAGTCGACTGAAGGCCAGATCCTGACCACAAAAAACCCAGATAAAGGGAAAAACCCCTCAGCTATGCCCCTACAGCACCTCAACAGGAATTCAAAGCGGTGCCCTGAACGCCCCCAATTTCCATTCACATGGTTCCAAGGTAATTAACTATTAGTCTAAAAATAGGAAAGAAGCCCCAACCACCCCAAAATGCTTCTGACAAGGTCACCTCCAACTCAGGCAGACATCTTTATGATGAGGGTGATTTGAGACGATAGAAGCACACACCCTGGTCTCTGCACAATTACAACTCAATTAGCAAGCTACAGATGGAGTTGTTACTCCAGCCAGCACCCAGCTAGAATGGTTAGTGCTTGCTCATGTGCTAAAGGCAGTCAATTACAAAACCCATAATAAAACCTTCTTGAAGACAATTTTTCAACAGGAGATTTTTAGCTCCTGCTCAAAATCCTCATTTCTCAGGAGAGAACAAGTGTGGATTTCCCATCTAAAAAAATTCTGCTTCAACAAGCATCAAATGTTGCCTATTTCCACAAGTCATCAAAAGAGGAGACACATTTATAATAATATCAATGAGTTCAGATAACAGGCTGCCATGATTGAGATGCTCCATTTACAGAGGACTAGGCCATAAGACTAGATCCATCTGTACATCTTCTCAGTCATCTTTCTTTTGATACCAGATACATGTCATTTTACCTAAAAAGAGCTTCCAGGCAGGGCTGCATTCCACCTGGCCACAGAGAAATACTTTAATAAACATCAGCTGGCACACAAATATAACTTATTTGGCAAGCACAACTCCTGGTCCTCTGGAATCCTCTCTGAAATTTCACATGCAGAAAGCCAGCAATGAGCTGGGCAGCTTGACTTATCAGGAAGGTGAACTTTAATCAAGGGTGGATAGCTCCTGTTCTTTTAAGGGAACAACTGTACCACAAAGGCAAGAATTTCAGAAGGGGTGCAAAGCAATAAACTTAAATAGGAGTGTCTGAATCTACTAAAATTGTAACATGATTAAATAGTATATGAAATCAGCAGCTGGAAGAGCCCCAAACCTGGTAAGATCTCACCTCGTGCGCCGTTAAAAAGCACAAATATAATGTCCTGTCTACAGCAACACCTGGGAAACAGCACCCTGAATACCAGCCAGGAGATCCTCTCAAAGCCTGCAGACCTGATAACACACCAAGGGCTTCTCTTCATCACTATCACTTCAAGTCACATTGTCCTGCTGCGAGTCCTTGGGGTTGGGGAGAGCAGGGGAGTACGACTGAGGCAGGTTCAGTCACTGCAGAGCTGCAATCAACTGCAGCAGCTGCAAATGCTTTGCTGTCCCAGCCCATCCTCATTACCAAGGAGCTCATTAGCTGTACTAATGTTTTATTAGGAATCCCTGTGCTACTTTCAGCAGTTTATTTAGCAAATGGAGCAGACACTGCCCTTTGGTACTTCTCCTCTCCCTTAATTTAAGTCAGTATTAATGTGCTTTGGAAATAGATACCAGTATTCTCCTAACAGCCAAGGGTTCATTTACCAAAACAGTTAGTTCCATAGAGATTAATGAGCAGAAAGGGCAAGCAAAACCTTAATAATTTCTCCTGAAGTACCTCATCTTTTCAGCCTGAGCTCCTCAACTCATACCCATGAGGCTGTAATGAGAAGAAAATTAAAGAGTTGGAACCAAGGCTAGGAGAAGAGCAAGCTATATCCCTTTCCACAGCACACTCCATTGCTGCCCGTGAGCTAGGGAATGCCAGGGGCCTGTATTCAAGCAGAACTACAGCAGCCCAGTCAAGTACTTTCAGAGGCTGCAAGGCACACCCTCGACATTAAATCTAAAAAGCAGGTGTTCCCCTATAAGCTCCAAAATTGCCTAGACAGAGAGAGCATCTTCTAGTCATCATCAATATTCATGCAGAAACCTGGCATAGAAAGAAAATCAGGCAGGCATACAAAGAGAGATGGATCTCAGAGGCAAGAGGTGCCTGGATCATCTGACAGGCACCACCACTCACAAATCTGTGCCAGAGGAAAATCAGACACCTTTATTTTACCCTCTCCAGAAAGCTGAAAGAAAAGCAATAGGCAGCCTTCACTGTCCTACCAAAGGGGACAGTACTTTACCATCTGCAGCTGACTTATCCAAACCTGCTCAAAGACAGCTAGAACAAGACAGCAATTTGCTTTATGTGGTGTGAATCATGCACCAGGGGAAGAGCTCTTACACCCACCCTAGTAATGGGAAACTGTCTTTAGCAGAGTCCCAAAGAGTTAAAAAAGTAGTAGTCACATCATTAAACTCAGAGCTAAACCAAGCTGCAGAAGTCATCTTCCCTGCTAGGAGTTACAACGTCAGTATGCTCACTGGATGCTGGTAGGTCACAAGGAAAAAGATGCTGAATGAAAGGATTACACAGCAGAGCATTTCAATCCACTGCCCACTGTCTTTCAGTTAAACATACCAGTGGAACACGCCTGGCATGGAAATGGACCCTTCATCAATGGTGATGAAATACTGCTTTAGTAGGCAATTTAGTCTTGTGAAACTCTTGGTCTGGATCTCCACCTCTGCTCTGACGACTCATTTAACTTTATTAGAAACATAAGCATTGATTTTCTCCACTCATTACAGGCCAGTGGATTTATCTGCATTAAGGAATGAATTAATTCAACCTCTTAGTGCGAGAAGAGCCAAAGCCTGCAGGAGAGCAATAGCTACAAGCTGTCACCAAGGTAGCAACATCAAGTATCTCTTGCTCTTTTAACTCATCTGACCACAGGAAGTTAAACTTTTGCTGCAGCACCCAAGACAGGCAAAAGCCCAAAGAGATGGAAAAACAGAAGAGGCAGCAAGTTTTCTCAAATCAGTGCATTCACCACCATGTATTCACACAATTAAAGAGCCTTCACACAGAATCCTAGCATGGCATGGGTTGGGAGGGACCCCAAGGGTCACAGAGCTCCAACCCCCTGCCACAGGCAGGGACACCAACCTCAGGCCTGGAGCTACACAAGGTTGCCCAGGGCCCCATCCAACCTGGCCTTGGACACCCCCAGACACAAGGCACCCACCCCCTCTCTGGGCAGCCTGTTCCAGCCCCTCACCACTCTCTCTGTACAGAACTTCCCCCTAACATCCAATCTAACCCTTCCTTCCTTTAGCTTTAATCCATCCCCCTTGTCCTGCCAGTGTCTGTCCTTTTAAAAAGTTGAATCCCCTCCTGCCCCCTGCCTCCTTCAGGGACTGGCAGGCTGCAATGAGGTCCCCCCACAGCCTTTATTCTCCAGGCTGACCCAGCCCAGCTCCCTCAGCCTCTCTCTGTAGGGCAGCTGCTCCAGCCCTCTGAGCATCTCCGTGGCTCCTCTGACCCCTCTCCAACAGCCCCACATCTTTCTTGTGTTGGGCCCCAGCTCTGGACACAGGATCCAGCTGGGGCCTCAGGAGGGCAGAGCAGAGAGGGACAATCCCCTCCCTGTCCCTGCTGCCCCCCCTCTGCTGATGGAGCCCAGGATCCCATCGCCCTTGCGAGCTGCCAGAGCCACTGCTGGCTCAGGGGGAGTTTCTCATCCACATTTCTGCCTGTTACAAAGGCAATGTGCTGGGAGGACATACACATTACCATGGGATTGGAGTCTGCGATCAGGTCACGCAGGGAATCCAGAAATCCTTGGTCCTCCACCATCTGGGCATTGATGTCGTGCAGCTTCGCCACGCAGACAGCCGCGGTCTTCCGCACGTAGGGGTCCTCATCCTTCAGGCACTTGCGGAGCGGCTCACACAAATACTCTGTGATCTTGTCCACCCTGATGCACCCCATCGTACGGACAGCCAGAGCACGGATCAGAGGGTTTGGGTCTTCACAGTCCTGCAAGGGGACAGAACATGCACTAAACACACCGGGGTCTGCCCGCAGCCAGCGTCAGGCTGCTCATTCAAACAGCACTGTCTCTGATTACATGCTAAACAAGGCAGTCATTCCAGATCAGGGATAAAAGGTGGAACTTACTGGTTCAGGGAAACATTCTACCCCATCTCAGGCTATGACAGCTGGTAAAACTGAGATCTCTGTGCCCCTTTGCTCTCCCAGGCAAAGCTTCTTTCAACAGCACCTAGCAGCTACAGCTTCGCTAGAGGCAGCTCCCACCACTCCAGAGCTAGCCACTGGCAACTTTCAGACAAACTAAAAGACTGGTTTCCAGCCTCACTGGTTCAAAGGAGCAAGAGAACATAGTGGGAAAAGTCAGCAATTAAATGCAATGTAGCCATCATCAAGGCCTGTTTCTCAAAAGCCTCTCTGAAGTTTGTGACACAGGAAGCACTAAGCAAAGGCTACTCTAGAGGTGCTCTTCTGATGAGGAAAGAAAAGAGCAGAAGGGACTGTAAGACTTCCTACTGCAAGCCTGTGTAATTGTCCATACACCCAGTCCCTCTGCATCGCTGAGCAAGACTCCTCTGCAGTGAGCCTATAAAAGATGGGTGCAGAATGGCCTACAAACCCACAGGGTACATTTACCTTTTACTGTTTAAGTTTCTTACAGCTGAAAAGCCACCCAAATGCATCACTTAGAGCATACAAGGGAAGTGACATCTTTTGCCAGTGCAATCAACACCTTCAGCTGTGACCTGTGCATGAGGTGCTGAGCTAGGGTGGCTAGTGTCAGCCCTCAGCTTGCCAAAAGGGACACTGGACATTTCCTTACATGCAAAAACAGGAAGCTGGAAAAGATTATGTTTGTTTATTGGTCCATTCTTGCAGAATTACACTTTAAAGATAAGACAGACTACATCAAGAGTCTTTCCAGGGCGAGCACTAGGGCGATCTCTGGCCAGAAGAGCAGCCCTGCTCTCAGCCAGGTCCTCTCACCTCTTTCAGTGTCAGGCACCACACTAGAAACTTGAAACATGATCAGACTGACCAGTGTCTCGGATTTTATAATGCTCTAGGAGGAGTCGCAAACTTCCTCTAAGCACTCACTGGGTTTTAACTTGCACGACCCAGGCCTGACACAGCATTTGCCAATTAAGAAGGGGCAACTTGGCAACAGACTCGAAGGCAATACAGCCATCAGGGTCTTGTTTTTCCAGTGAGCCACCTTTCAGTTTCACCAGGGATAAAGGTTTTCCACACAAAACACAGCTGAAACGTTCAAACAAGTAGCAGATACCCATATGACATAGACACTACAAAGGCTGGAAGAAGATTACAAATGTGAGTTCAGTTATCTAACACCAGAAGCTGGTCCTTAGCCATGATTAGTAAAATGAAGAAGCTGCTTTTCCTAGAGCAGGCTCTCATAACGACTGAGGGGGCACTGAAGCCATCTCCTGAGCAATAAACTAGCAGCAGCAAGTGAGAGAGAGGACCCAGACCTGCAGGATTCAGCGTGTCAACGCCTTATTTTCTGCCCCTCTGCAAGCACCCCCAGCCAAAGAGACACAAGTACAAAAGCGGAGTCAAACAACAGCTCACAAAGGCCAACAGGCAACAGAGACACAGCCACTGAGCTGAACAGATTTCTGACGAGCTGTAGGAGTAAGTTACCTTCACAAAGCTGTTGACAGCCATAATGGCCATGTCTGGCTGACTTTTGGCATAGTTCATCAGGTACAGGTAGACCAGCTTCTTCAACTCCAAGTTGTCAGTCTGCATGCAGTTCACCACATCGGGGAAGAGTGAGCTGGACAGACAACAGTAAGTGAGAACAGAGAACAGGCAGTGAGATTACACAGCCTGCAAAGGGATAGTAAAACCATCAAGGGAGCCAGGAGAAGCTAATGCCATCTCCTAGAAGTGTTTTAATTGGGAAGTTCACCAAACAAGAACCCTGGACCTTGTGAGGCCTGGCAATGAACCCACAAGTAAAAAAAAGTTGCTTAATGTATCAGTAACACAGGACATTTCCAAAGAATCCACCAGGTCTCAGACTAGCAAACTCCAGAGCAGTTAGGAGCTTAGCTGCTGACAAGCTGAGTCTCACTGAAATGTAAGCAACAGCCTGTAAACAGCACTGCAGAAGCAGCAGGAGGTTACACCAGGATCTCTGCAGCTCTCAGGATTGCTGTAGAGATTTAAAGGTGAAGGGCAAGTGCTGTTGGCCAAAATGATTATTTTTTTCTTCCAGTCTTTCTGTTCCTTTCCTCTCCAGTGAAGTCATGATGCTAAATTTGCAACCTTGTACTAATTCCCGTGGCAACAGACCACATTCTCATGAATCCAGGAGTCCTGCGACTGTACGGGAGGCTCTGGTTGGGGGGATGCTGGAAGGGAGGAGGCATTCACTCAAGCAAGTTTTTCTGGTTGCCTCAGAGAGAGAGAAGGAAGTATTGGGGACCATGCTGCAGAAGGTAAATGCCTGTGCCCTTCAGTCCCTGTGAGGCAAAGGTTCAGTGTAAAAACCACTCATTTTGAAGCCTAGCTTAAATTTATGCTATGAACAGTCAGGCTAAGAGCAGCACTTGGAATTACCTTTCTAACACTAAAAGCCAGGCTAGCAAGCAGTGAGAAACTGTCATCTAAAGCCACTTACAGACCAGCTGAATTCTGGACAGGCTTTCAAATAAAAAGGGCTATTAGGCACCTACTTAGACCCACACTGAAAACAGCTGTTGCTTTTGCTAACAGGAAGGAGCTTGAGAAACCTGTGACTTGGGCACAGCACAGGCAAGGACACAGCCAGCCTCACCACCCAGCCCAGGTGACAAGCACGGAGCCGTGCCAGGGAGACAGGTGCCACTGCACCCAACTGAGTCCCAGGAGAACCAGAGCTGCTACAGGTGAAAGAAAAGTTGCTTTTACCTGACATCCTTCCCCACAGTCATGGCTGCAATAACCTTCTTTACAGCTTCTTTCCTCTTCTCTTTCTTTTCATTGTTGAGTTCAGCCTTCAGTTCAAAAATCTCTCCTGGCAGAAGACAGAAGAGAGACTGAGCCTCTTAGGAGGAGAAAAGGGTCAGGCTTTAGGGGTACCTCAGAAGTGACTGTGCACTGCCCCAGGCTGCTCTTCCCATAAAACTGGCACAGCAAGAGGAGGAAGGTGATGGAGAACATGGTCCATGGAGAAGCAAAGCTGTGACACTCGGAACGATACGGGCTGCAACTTGCTAAAGAAAAAGCAGTTACCAAGCCCCACGCTGCAGCTCTCCCACTTCTAGAACACTGAACCACATCCCTGCAGCGTCTGTTTCTCAGAGGCAACTATTACATAACCAGGATGGAAAGATATTTGGAGATGCCAAACTAGTGGGGAAAAAACAACCCAAGCCTAACTTAGCTAGGAATTCTGCCCAGACTCCTTAACTTCTGCTCACCATCACCTGCTTCCTGCAAAAGCAGCAGACTGCAGCAGAGCCCAAATGCCATGACACACGACCAGGAAAGCACAAATTTAGTCCAGTGGCATCAATTCCTTCTGAGCTAGAAAGGCAGCTGCTACTACTAACAAAAGCAGGGATTCTGAGGTTGCCCAGGCAGCTTTTTCCATGGCCCTACTGCTCCAGGTATTACTGCATGGGGAGTCAGTTCAGGAAGTGACAAAGCAAGTTTACAAAATAAAGCAAGCCATACAGAAGACAGCTTATCAGGCCTGTTCCACACAGAGCAAGTGGTGAGAGACAGATAATGCTCCCAACCAACAGCCTTCCCTGGGCAGGAAAACAGGCAGTATTCCCACTGGAAGCCTCAGGCTGGGGACATGTTACCAATATCCAAAATACACTCTAGCCCCTAACCTTCAGCTCCCACGCAGCAGTGGCACTCTGTCAGATCAGCAGCACTAAGTACTGAAAAGCCTGGCACAAAAAGACTAGCAGGTGCTTCAAGCAGAGGAGTAACTGTTCTGCAGAACACAGTGCAGCCACCACTGGTAATACCTCCTGCCTGAGGAAGAGATGCTGGTGTTACTCACACCCTGGAGCAGAGCTGAGCCAGCAGCAGCACGCTCACCAGAGCTCACAGCACAGGCTGGCCTCTTGCAGCCACCCCAGAAAGACCTGCCCATTGCTTCAGGACTGAACTTACAGAGAGAGTTCTTCCTGAGAAAGATGCAAACTTCCTTTGCTTGATTCATTAGCTCATTCCAAAGTGTAATGAAGCATAGATAGATCAACACTGTAGGTTTTATCCCCCCACTGGCAAGCATGCATCAGAAACATCCAGCCCTTCTGAAAAGGAGAGGTTAATGCAAACTGTTTTCCACATCTGAGACAGATGATAGAATGATCAGGGTTGGAAGGGACCCCAAGGGTCACAGAGCTCCAACCCCCTGCCACAGGCAGAGACACCAACCTCCAGGCATCATCTAGACAAGGCTGCCCAGGGCCATCAGGAGTAAACTGCAGCCAGCAAGAGTTGGGATAAATGGTTTTGTTGAAGAACAGTTTAGAACACAACAAATAAATCCACCTGGGACAGTTTTGGCTGAAGAATTCCTGTGCTGAAACAGGTGAATGGGTAAAATGCCTCCAAAGATACTTTCCCATTGTCTCATTTTTAACAGCAGCAGTTTCTCCTGAGGTGAGGTGACCACCCCACCTACAGTGAAGCCAAGGGAAAGCCAAACACAGCACTGTGCCTTGGAAGGAAGCAGCAATGGGAGACCCCATCCTCCTTACAACAGCAGAGGTATACACTTAGACCTTAAATATTAAATGTCCCTCAAGCAATTTAATCCTGTAATGCCCAACTGAACAAATGCCCTCAAGTCCTGGAGCTCGTTAGCCTCTAACTGAAAGTTTGGCCAGATCTGCACTCTAATCCCAACGTTTGTTCTCTGATCCTGGAAAAGCAGCAGTTTGGGTCATTTTCTGCATCACAAAACTGTGTAACACATCACACTTTTCTGTCACCATGTGACCTACTTGAGAAGTTTCTCCCTGGATGATTAAGACAAGAAACAGGGGCAGAGCTAACAGGAAAGCACAAGTTCCTCTGCATGCAGCTAAAGAAGCTGTGTAAAAATAGCCACCCACCACCTCCCACCCCCTGCATCAGCTTAACACCAACCTTTCTTGTTGGTCGTGAAGTATTTGGAGTCCGTCATGGTTCCAGTTCCTTGAAACACCTGGGAAGGACAGGAAGAAAAGAACAAGGAGTCAAAGAGCACTGGGAGCTGACACCCCCCAGTGTGCAAGGCAGGAGCTGGGGAAGGGACGGTTGGTGAGTGTGCAATGCCAGGAGGAAAGCTAATGCTCCACATCCAGGGGTGAGTGTCACAACCCCCATCCTGCACCTGCCCCTGGGGGCAGTTGGCAACCCCAGGGATTTACCGGGCTGGGATGAACAGTGTTGGTGAAAACACACCAGGCAGGGAGGCTGGGAAAGCAGCAGCAGGGGTGTTCAGCCCAGCTTGGGAAGGCAGCCTTTAACTCCCTGTCACCAGCACATCGGGCACGTTCCATCGCTCTCTTTCCCCTGGGCACACCATTTCTCTTTCCAAAAGCAGCACTGTACATTTAGTATCTCGACTGGAAGCGAGAAGTCCATGTTTCAGACAAAGGAAACTGTCAACTCCCCCTAACGATACCTTCCCGTGCTGCATCCTGATGGAAGGAACAATTAACCCTCCTTGCAATCCCCACCCCGAGGCCCTTTCCTTTCTTCCCCTTCCTTTGCTCCCAGGAGATGCAAAGCAGGTTTGGGTTTGTTTTGTTTTTATTTTTAAAGAAAAGCCATTGCTCCTCAGTTCTCTCAAGCCTGAAATTCAAATCTTTCTCTGCCAAGATCTGACATCCTACCTCTGCCATGCACACAAGCTTATCATTCCAGTGCTACGCTGAATTCCTGCAGACAGGACCAAAAGAAATGGTGCTGGGCCAACAAGTGCTCAGCAGAGCTGAAGAGAATGGTCTCACCAGCCCTTTTCTTGCTCCACAGAACCAAATTATTAATAGCTCAGGACGCAGGGGTTCCCCAAACCTGAGTGGACACCCATCATTTCACTTTTACAAACGCAGCTCAAACAGGTTTCAAGAACTGGCTGAAAAACAAGCACGGGCTGGGGGCAGTTTGACTGGCTGTGATCAAACAGGCTGCATCACTGCTAAAGCCTATGGCCCTAAAACCACCCCAAAAAAGGGGTTTCCTACCTCTTTCCTCCCCCCCAATCCCCTTTCCCTCGTACACACTTCTGCGACCTTAACTGCTGCCAGCAAAGCAGCAAGGCATCTGCTCCCTAAACCTCAGGTCCTGCTGGCTCAGCACTTCAGGACAAGCTCTGGGCTCCAGGACACTGCCCAGCAGAACAACCAGCTTGCTGTTTCTAAACACTTCCCTTTTCCCCCACCCCTTCATCAATTTAATACCAAATCAGGAGCCACATTCCCAGCTAACACCACGATTCTGACCACCTTCAGCATCGAGATCGTGTCCGACTGCCAAGCCACCCGATGAGAAGCAACCTGCTGCTCAGCTCAGTCCCCAGGAGCTCCTGCCTGCCCTGTGCCCACCAGGATACCACCTCATCCCAGTTAGGCAGCGTTAGAGGTTTTGGGTTGATTTCTCTCTCCTGCCAAGCTGAAAGCAAACTGTGGCTGTGGGCAGCTCTGGGAGTGCATCCCTTCTGTAGGGGAGGTTTGCCCTCCTCCCCAGCAGCACCGCAGAGGAAAAGCAGCACAGCATCCCAGAAGAAGAAGTTGCTCTGGGTCTTGTGTTACAGTCAGAAACAGCCCATGCTCAGCTGTGCTGGCAGTGCTGACACAGGCCTTCGGGTTTGAGCCCAGCTTAAATGATGACTTCAATGTTTTTCCTCTCTGGGAGTGCCTGGCATGGTGCCACGCAGAAGGCACTGAGCACACAGCCTTGCTGCTCTTTGTCTGCATCCTCAGCCTGGGTCCTACCTCCCAGCTGAGCTACTCCACTACTGTTTTAACAGGGGCCAGAGTGGCAGAACACAGAGAACACCAAGGAGGAAACCCAACCCCCAGCACACACAGCACCCCAGCTGCACACAGCTACAGAGGAGGAGACCTCACTGAGTGTCAGAGATGCTCTTACACCCAAACACGGGACATTTCACCATTCTTCTAACTCCAGATCCCATGTTTGGACACACACAGTGTCCCAGGCACACCCAGGCTAAGCACAGCCCACGTTTATACCTATCAGAACAGGCTGTAGAGACAGGACCCAGCCTGGGCTGAGAAGCAGCCCAGCATACTGCACGTGCAGCACAGCAGAGAGCTCCATTTCCCCCTCACGAGCACAGCTTTTGCTTGGCGTGTGCCAGAGCTGGCTTCACACACCGTTCAGAGACAGCTTGCTGTTATCTCATCCTCCAAGCAAACCCAGCATGGCTTACAGCTAGTCCCACATGAAGGCAAAAAGCAAACCAGCCCAGATATACAAATAGCAGCGTTTTAAATAGCTCCAGAAAGCACCAGCTCCTTGTACACAAACCTAGAGTGAGCAGAGCCAAGAGAAGTGACAACAACATCCCAAACTGCCTTGTATTTTTAGGAGGAAAATATACACTGGGTTCCCCTCTCCCTACTGCTGTTCTGTGTCCAGCTAAGGTGGACACGGGTAAGAGGTGTGCAAGCTGACAGCAGAAGGCTCCTGCTCCAACCCCAGTGCGAACAGGGAGAGATGGAACAGGAGCTTCTCCAGAAGCTCTGGCAATGTTCAGTGCTCTAAGTGCTGGCTTGACATTTAAGCGTAGACTGAACCAAAAGTATGATTAAATGAAAAGACTAAGGACCCATCGTAACCAAAAGATAAACTCCTGCAGCCCAAAACCCCACAGAAAGACACCTCCTGTGCCTGACCAACACTCGCTTTGCCCCCTGTGCCACTCCAAGCAACAGCCTGAGCGCTGGTTTCATGCAGCTGCGAAGGGAAGGTGGCAGGTTTAAGGCCTCAGGATCCATCCAAGCATCGAAACAACCCAGCGCTGAACCCCTAAATCTCTAAAGTGACCCCTGGTTAACCTGCCTGACGCTCCAGCTGCTGCCACCGCCTTTCACCCGCACCCACTCTGGTGGCAAAGCCCCTGGAGCGGCGGTGCGACAGCCCGAGTGGGGCTCAGGGCTGCAGGAGGGTCAGGGCAACAAGCAGAGCGATGGAACGTGGCCAGCAAAGGGAAAGGAGCTGTAGAAACCCGGAGCCCCAGGAGCACGTGTTTCCATCCCAGGGAGCAAGCCCCTCTGTGGTGCCCACCCCCTCCTCAGGTGCCCTGCGGTTCCTACCACCACCCCCCCCCCTCCAGCCTCAGCGGGGCTTGCAGCCCCTCCAGCACACACAGCACCCACCTGCCCTCCTCCCAGCCACCCCCAGCACCCTCAACCCCCCCCTGCCTCAGCAGCACCCCCCAGACCGCTCCCAGGATCCCCCAGTTGCAGAACCATCCCCCAGCAACCCCAGTTCCCCTCCCCATGGTTCCCAGTCCCAGCAGCCCCCCAGCCCTCACCCCTGCCCAGCCCCATTAGCATCCCAGTAGCTCGCTCTGCCTGTCCCCATTCCACCTCCCTTCCCAACCCCACCATGCCCTGGCCCTCAGCACCCCCACCAGTGCCTCCTCCCAGTGCCCAGCGCCCGCACAGCCCCGCCACACTCCCAGCACCCATCCCCTGCCCCAAGGGGCCCCTCCCAGTACCTCCGCACCCACCCGCCCAGACCTCCCAGCGCCTCTCCACCCCGCCCCAGCCCCCCACCAGCGGCCCTCCCCACCTTCCCCCAGTCCCCACCCCCAGTACCTGACCAGCGGCCCCTCCCAGTGCCCCACCAGTGCGGGCGGTGGCCCCGGGCAGCCTGACGGCCTCACCCCTCCCAGAGCCCCTCCCCGCCTGACTCCAGTCCCCCCCCCAGCGCCCCTCACCCCTCCCGTCCCCGCGCTGCCCCAGCCCCGCCGCGGCCCCCCCGGCCCCACTCACACCGGCGGGATGGACACACCGCTGCGGGGGCGGCGGCGGAACCGGAAGCGGAGCGGAGGGGCCGGGAGGACTCGCGAGGAACGAGAACAACCCCTTCTCCCTGCCTAGAGCGGCCGCGCCCCTGCCACCATAGAGAGGCGGGGCGAGGAGGCACCGCGCAGCCCCGCGCAGCGCTTCCGGGAGGGGCGGGGCCTCGCCGCGCCGGGCAGGGGCGAGGCGGGGGCGCCCCCTGGCGGCGGGGCGCGGCGGGGGCCATGGCGGAGCTGGGCGCGCACCTGACGGCCGCCTCGGCCGGCGATGACCGGCCCTCCGTCTTCGAGGCGGTGGCCCAGGACAGCCTGATGGCCGCCGTGAAACCCGCCCTGCAGCACCTGGTCAAGGTAAGGGGGGAGCAGGCCTGGGGGGGGACGGGCCCGGCGCGCTGAGGGGCAGGACGGTGAGGCGGGGGGGGGCGTGAGGCGATGGGGGGGGCTGTGGGGCGGGGGGCCTGGGGGGGGGCGTGAGGCGGGGGGGGGGTTGGGGTGGGGAGGCGTGGGGAGGTGGGGGGGGCTGTGGGGGGCGCGGGGAGGTGGGGGGGGGGCTGTGGGGCGGGGGGCCTGCGGGGGGGCGCGGGGAGGTGGGGGGCTGTAGGGGGGTGCAGGGAGGTGGGGGGGGGCTGTGGGGGGGGGGTGTCTGTGGGGGGGTGCGGGGAGGTGGGGGGTGTCTGTGGGGGGGGTGCGGGGAGGTGGGGGGGGCTGTGGGGCGGGGGGCCTGCGGGGGGGCGCGGGGGGGCCGCCCCCAGCCGCCCTCGCCAGGGTTTGCCCCCGGCCAGACTCTCCAAGCAGCTGCGCGGCCGCGGCCCGTCCCGCCGCGCTGCTCAGCGGGACCCCCCTGCTGACCCTGCGCCGGCGGGCCCCCCCCGCCGGGTCCCCCCCGCCGGGCCCCCCCCCGCCGGGCCCCTCTCCGCAGGTGCTCGCTGAGTCCAGCCCCGGCCGATACGGCTTCCTCTGGCGCTGGTTTGACGAGATCTACGTCCTCCTGGATTTCCTGCTCCAGCAGCACTACCTGGCCAGGAGCAGCGCCTCCTTTTCGGAAAACTTCTACAGCCTGAAGAGGATACCGGTAGGAGGCGGCAGGCAGCAACCTCTGGCCACTGCTGGCCTGCCGCAGAGGCAGCACTGGAAGTCTCTCCTCTTGCTGGTTCTTGTTCCTTACCTGAAAGGAAAGCTGGAGAAACTGGTGTCCAGCCTGAGGGAAGAGGATGAGTACTCCATCCACCCTCCATCGTCATCCTGGAAGCGCTTCTACAGAGCCTTCCTAGCTGCCTACCCCTTTGTAAACATGACCTGGGAGGGATGGTTCCTTATCCAGCAGCTGTGCTACATCCTTGGGAAAGCTCAGCATCATTCACCCATGTTGCGTCTGGCCGGCGTTCGCCTGGTCAGGCTGACTGCAGAGGATATCCAGGCCCTGGAGAAGAAGTTGTCTGGAAGCACCTCAGGTCAAACATGCAGGTATGTCAGAACATGGTTCAGCAGCCACGCTCTGTGAGGCTCTGTGGGTGTGCCAATTTGGAGGGGATGCTGCAAGGAAAACTCTTTTTCTGTAGAAACTCTTCAGGATGAGGTTTACCTCTGGCAAAACGTACTCCAAAAAGGGTGCATCCTTAGTGTAAATAAGGAAACAAGGAGCAGGGATTAGTTTCACAGGACTTTGTGGTAATGAAATTGCAGTGTTTGGGGGGGTTTTTTAGCACTCTGGCCTGTATCCTGCTCAGTCTTCACCTGCACTTCTCTAACAAGGGAAGTAGATGGCAGCAATAACATTAAAAGGACTGAAACTCAGTTCTGGGATTTTTATGGGCAGCAGCTACTCATGACCACACTTCACATGCTGCAAATGACCATCTGCGAGTGAAACACTGTGTGGTCCAGGTCCCCTCAATCCAGACTCTTCCAATTGAGACTTCTGAACAAAACAGAACTTGAAGCTTCCTTGAAACACGAAGAATCAGAGAGAAACATCTTAGCAGATGCCTCATTGCAAACAGGGGATAGGCTGACCAACTTCCCCCTCACTAAACAGCTACATGAGGCGATGACTGAGCTCCCCCAGTCCTTTCTGCCTCGGTTTGCCAGTGGCCCAAGGTGCTGCAGTAACGATGTCTCCATGTCTTGTTTCTTTTACAGTATTAAAGCACGAGTGCAGTCAGCAGTGAGGAAAGCACTGAGTGGCATTGCCTTCTCCCTGTCCACCGGGCTGTCCGTCAGCGTGTTCTTCCTCCAGTTCCTGGACTGGTGGTACTCCTCTGAAAACCAGGAGACCATCAAGTCCCTGACAGCGCTCCCAACTCCTCCGCCCCCCGTGCACCTGGAGCACGAGGTGGGCTCAGCTCTCCTGCCCCAGCTGAAGAGCGTGTGCCCGCTGTGCCGCCAGGTTCGCCTCAACGCCACTGCCCTGGCCACCTCCGGCTTCGTGTTCTGCTACCGCTGCGTCTACGGCTACGTGAAGACTCACCAGCGCTGCCCCGTCACGGGCTACGCCACCGAGCTGCAGCACCTTGTCAAACTCTACACCCCTGACAGCTGAGAGGAGACATCTCTAGGAGGCACCGAGCCTCAGCTGGCCCTTTCTTCTGTCCCACAGGAGACTTTTCACCACGACAGCTCACTGGTGAGCTCTAAAGCTCCTTTGAACTTGGATGCAAACCAGTCCTGTGAATTGCAGTCAGGCTCTCCCCGGTGTTTATTAGCTGTTCCAACACCCTGTGACAGTTTCAGAGGGATCAGGCAGACACTCTGTCAGACAGCACAGAAATGCCTTCAAGGACCAACCGACAGGGAAGAAACATTGATTTGGGTAAGAAAGAATGCAGATGTGAGGATCAAAGAGCATCCCTGGTGAAAGTCCTGCTCAAGGGCACAAACCAGCAAATTAAAGAGGTAGGGGAATTCTCCAGGGGAGTTACTCCTCCCTCAGCAGCTCCCCAGGTGTACATGCTGCCTGGGGTGAGCTCTGGCACTCATGTTTTGCAAAGAGGTAGAGGTGGGCTTAGATCTCTCATCTGATCGTGCTTTTCTTGAGAGTCTCCCCGCATTTTCAGGCCTTTGAACTGGGATCTCTGCACCCCTGATTCCCATCAACGGTTCTCAATTAAGACTGCTGGATCTTGAAAGGAACAAGGGGTGATGTGTATCAACAAGGGGGAGAGTTCATTTTCTGCACAAGGGAGGAAAATAACAAACCAGATTAAAGCAGCAACTGTGCCAAATGATGAGAGTTGTTGTTAATTAAGCCTGTTCTTACAAAGCAAAGCTCTTTCTTGATGGAGAACCTAACATTTCTTTTCCAAGGAAAAGAGAGCTTATTCCTCTAGGGGCTGGGTGCATCTAAGGGAGGACAGACTAAAGCTGCTTTCAGCTTTGCAGATGATGATGGATGCAAGATTAGTACTTTGCAGGCCAGGAATCTTTTTAAAAGTCTATGTTTAAGTATCACATTGCAGATACTCCACTCCCAGCCACGTAACACGTCCACGCCGTAAGAAGGCATCCCTTCACTGACAGGGGGATGAGAATGCATCTGACATTATGCCTGGTTCCTGCTCCACACCTATTTCTTTTTAGGATGGAAGGTTTTCTCCTGACTCAGCTCTAGGGAGGAGCAGTTAGCTACCCAGACAGCCTGGTGACTTTGCCTATAGAGTGGGAAGAGCAAAGTTTGCCACACAAAGTATGTACTCTTTTTATTGAGAGACATGTCCTCACGTTTACTGCACTGAACCAATCACCTCGTTTTCCCCTCTGCTTCAGAGGATAAAATCTCTAATAACCTTCCTCACCTGTAAGCTAGATAGCAGGGTTATTGAATAATGTGGGAAAATATGGTAATTTGCATCCTCCTGAGGATGCCCTGGAAAGCACACACTGTAACAAGGGAGATTTGTCCCCAGTGCTCCTCTTACTGTTTCTCTTCAACTTCTACACCCTTCTACCTGTGCCACTATGGAAGAATAATTAAAACTCTCTCATTTCTCCTTTCCCCAGTAGTTACCAGATCCATAAAGACCTCCCTCTTCCTTAGAAAGCCAGTGAGAGCACATAGATCTTCCTGGAAAAGAAAGCACATCAAGGTGCGAGATTTTCTGAGATTTCCAATCACTTTTAACATCCCTGGCTTTGGACTGGATATTAATTCACATCAGTTCTGCTTCATGCACACAGAGATCATCATCTCTGCAGAAAGCCAGCACCCAAGATGCTCTGCTGCTGCAGTCTTACAGCAACCTGAGGAGACAGACCTGAGCCTGATTGTCCCGGTGACTTGAGTGCAACTGCCATTCAAATAAGGGCTGAAGGATTTGACTGATGCTTTGGTTTCAGGGTGGGTTTGTTTTCCTTTTATCCTTCTGCTTTCCAAACTCTCTCTCTGCTGCTCAGAGAGAAGCTAGGCAGACCTGGGATAGGAGACTGACTATGATTGACCCCCAGCACTGCAGAGCTCTTGGGCCTGTCCTGCAGCATCCCCCTCTCCAGTGCAGAAGGATTCACTAACTGCTGAGCAGCACAACCCAGCTGCCTGCACACACACTGCTCCAGAGCCTCTACACCTCCTCCTCCCAGGGTTAATCTTTCTTCCTCTCCCCAGGACAGCCACCAGCCACCCATCTGTCAGGCTCTGGCACCACCTCAACACCCTGTCCCAGCCCCAGCTCCAGCCAGACCCGCACAGAACCACCCACATCTAAACCTCACAGCTCCAAACTGCTGCAATTTCTCTCCTCAACGTTCACTTGCTCTTTCTGACTAACAGGCATTAAGCCCACAGCAGTGACAGGCTCAGCAGTTACCTGCCAGGGTTCCTTAGCGTTCCTGCAGACTGCAGAGCACCAGCTTGGATCTGACTGCTGGCTCCAAGCCTCCTGTCCCCAGCAGCCACACATGTACCCAACTATTGCCTAAAACAAAAGCCAAGGAACCAACCCAGGTGACAGAAACTCCCATTTGTCTGCTTGATGACTGCCACAGTGTTAATAAACCCAAGATAAAAATAAGGCAAGAAAGGATGTTTCAGGAAACACCATTTTTATTAATTGGATGTGCATATTAATTTCTGACTTCTATACAGTCAGGTATCATACACACAGTCTGGGTGCTTTGTTCTGCTGCTCAGGACACCAGCACTACCAGCACCACTGGAAATGCCCAGTATGTTACTGTCAGAGCTTTGCACTTTTTTTAAAAAATGTTTAGTCAACCTAAGCCACATCACAACTCAGCCAGACACTCTAAAAACTTCATGCAGCAGCAACCGAGTTGCTTCCTCTACCTTAACAGCAACCACGTGGCTTCTCCTGCTGAGAGAGGAAAACACAACTGCACACTGGGGTCTCTGCTCCCCAAAGGAGGTTCCTTCTCAGCTGGAAGAGATAAACCAATGTAAAGCTGCCACCAAGACCTGGAAGAGAGTAAAAACCACATTAGAAAATAACTCCCTATCTCTCCTGTGCTCGATTAGCCCAGCCTTTTCCCCCACCCCAAAAGGGCTGCACCTCAGAGCAGAGTGCCAGGGCCAGGCCAGACACCACAACTTGCTTCCAGAAATAACCACCCTGCAGGCAATCACCAGACAGAGTACAGCTGAGCCAACTGCCAGCAAGGTGCCACAGCACACACAGCTCAAACTCTGCCTCACAGAATCCACACTGCGCTTACAAACAGGTGAGACGCTGTGGCAGTGTCCAGAGCTTCACAAGCCGTGTCACACACAGGAGGGAAAACAAGAAACCCCTCTGGCTGCAAGCTTAGTGCTAACGCCAGTGCCACAGCAAGATACATAAACCCAGACTAGCACTTGCACTACTCCCTTTGCAAATCAAGGTTTGGGCTTCCTGCCAGAAAAAGAAAAGGCTCAAAGTTCTTAATGTTTTTTTCTGTACTTCTAGGGTGCACCAGAACGTTTTAAGCCACAGCAAAGCTGTCAACTCTAGATGAGCTTAGCCTAAACAAGCTCAGAGAGAAGATTATGTGATCATGCCCTGGTCAGAGCAAAGACACAGAGTCTCAGCAATACCAGTTCAGACTATACTTCGCTCATCATTGCTTCCTGCTTCCAGTCAATAAGGAGCTTGCTCTCTGTCAGACACTAGAGCAGGGAAGTGCTTTGGGGTTTACTCCTGGAGGACAAAACAAGCACACACCCCCACACCCCCTCTCAGCTCCAAGAAACACAGCTCAACTTGGGGTCCTTTTGGGGTCGTGTGGCTCTCTGCAGGGCAGAGCTCGCAGGAAGGTAACACTGACCCTCGGGACATGAGCCAGGAGGGGCTGTTACCAGACTGAAAAGCTGCGCCCTGAGCTGCTCCTGCCTCCCTGAACTCACCTCACGGCAGCACAGGGGAGCTGGTACCCCACCATGGGGCGGATGTAGCATCCCGAGCAGAGCTCGAGTTCAGCTGCGTGTGAGACAAAGGCACGTGGTTAGAGTATCGCAGGCAGGAGCTCTCCACCCGCCCCCGCCAAACGCCCTCCCCCGGCCAGAGGAGCCCCTTCCCCCCCGGCCAGAGGAGCCCCTTCCCCCCCGGCCAGAGGAGCCCCTTCCCCCCCGGCCAGAGGAGCCCCTTCCCCCCCGGCCAGAGGAGCCCCTTCCCCCCCGGCCAGAGGAGCCCCTTCCCCCCCGGCCAGAGGAGCCCCTTCCCCCCCGGCCAGAGGAGCCCCTTCTCCCCGGCCAGAGGAGCCCCTTCCCCCCCGGCCAGCGGAGCCCCTTCCCCCCCGGCCAGAGGAGCCCCTTCCCCCCCGGCCAGCGGAGCCCCTTCCCCGCTCACGGTGCCGCCCGCCAGGGCCGCAGGGCCGGGGGCCCGGTGCAGCAGCTGAGCACCGGGAGTCGCTCCTCACGGCCGCTGCGGGCAGCAAGGGGCCGGCACACGCTCACCGGGGGCGAGGGCGGGCGGGTGCCGGCAGAGCCCCGCTGGCCAGGGAAACAGGCCTCGCCTGGGGCCCGCCCGGCGCAGGCGCTGCTGGCGGCAGCTGCCGGGCCCCAGAGACCCGCTGCCACCCGACGCCTCCCGCAGCGCCTCCCCCGCCTGCTGCAGCCCCCCGCCGGCCGCCTCACTCCCCGCAGACACCCCCGAGCCGCGCCGGCCCCAGGCGCGGCCTCCCCATCCCGCACCGCCCCGCGGCCCTGCCGCGCCGGGCCCGGCCCTTCCCGCCTTCGCCCCACCCCGGGGACCAGCAGCCAATGGCAGCGCGCAGCACTGCCGACGAGCCCGGATGTGCGCCAGCCGGAAGTTGCGTTGGGGCGGGGCGGGGCGGGGCGGACATGGCGGGACGCCGCTCCCCGCACGGGGCTGCCCGCGGCGCTCCCGGCTCCCGCCGCGTGCAGCGGCGGCTCCGCGGGGCCCGGCGCGTGCGGGGCCGAGCGGCGCGGCGGGGGGATCGAAGGGGGTTGGGGGGAGGAACAGGGCAGGAGCGGGCGGGGAACCGCCGCGAGTCGGGCCGGGGGGGGCTTCTTCCAGGCGTGTCCCCCCTCAGGTACTGATCCCCTTCGACCACATCCCCTCGGGATCCTCTCCCCAGGCTGAACAGCCCCAGCTCACCCAGCCTTTCCTCCCAGGGGAGATGCTCCAGGCCCTTCAGCATCTCCTCAGCCTCCTCTGGACTCTCTCCAGGAGATCCCTTGTCTTGTTTGTACTGGGGAGCCCAGCACTGGACACAACACTCCAGACGGGGCCTGAGCAGGGCAGAGCAGAGGGGGAGGATCCCCTCCTGTGACCTGCTGCCCACACTCCCTGATGCCCCCAGGTACGGTGAGGCTGGAGCTGCCGAGCTCACAGCACAGGTTTGCTTAATATAATAAATAAAATAATAAAATAATTTTTCCTTAACACACCAGAAGATGCTCCCCCTGGCTCTGCTCAACCCGTGCCCTGCTGTTGTGTGAGCAGAGCTGGCACCAAGCATGACCAGGAACACTCCCCTGCCCTTGAGCTCATGTGTGAATCACTGAGGAGCAGAGTTGTACTTACTACGTGCTCAGATCTCCTTCCCTCTGGGAACCAAAGCAGGGGCTGATTTTTGTCTGCTGTCCACAGCATGCACACTGAATTGGTGCTTGACTGCAAACATTGCTATAATAAATGTTTAATCAGTGACCAACCCGTGTGTGTGCTTCACATCCCTCTTCTGTCATGAAGGAGGCATTGCTGGGATTCCCTGCTGAACCAAACCCTGTGCCCTGCTGTGACCCCCCCACTTCACCCACTGGTGCTGCCCCCTCATACAGCCTCTCACTGGGGCTTTCCGTGCTCAGCTGAGTGGTGCTGTGCAGGCTGCAAGTGGTGAAAACTGAGCCTGTGCTACCCCCTACTCCAGCTCCCCAGGCATGATGCAAGCTGCAGGTGGGAACTGTTGCTCAGTAAAAGCAGAACAGGAATTCCACATGGGACAAAGTAGTGAATTTATTGAGAGTTCACCCACCCCCTTCACACACACCACTTCAGGCTGTTTAAAAATACCGTAAGTGAACAAGAAAAGCACACAGCTAAAACCCAACATACTTCCCACCTACAGCACAAGACATTTAACCCTCCCTGCTCTGCCACTGCTGGCAATTCCAGAAGTGGTCACAGAACAGATTTCTGGTCAGTTTTGATTCTCCACCAACCTCCCAGCACATTTCTGACACAACTGTTACAGCTGGGCCATGGAGCATCCATCACTGCCAGCTGAATGGGGGCAAACGGTTGTCTCCATCTGGGAATCACTCCAAATTTCCCAGAAAACCATCCCTCTTTTCCTCACAAGTTTCTGATCCTCCAACATTGTCCCCAAACTATTCTGTGCCCTGACAACAGCACTAGGTTCTCCTCGTGGCTCTCACTTTTCCACATTTCTCAGAAGCCTTTTCCCCCCACTCAGCCTTTCTTTTTTGGTGCTTTTTAATTTCCTCATGCCTGAGAGAGAGGTTTGATCAGCCCATAATCCATACACTTTGTGAGGCAATCCCGTGCTGTGTTAATGATGTGCTGCTTCTTGGGGTCATCTTCTTTCTTGCCGATGTAGGTCAGGATCTCCAGGAGCTCTGTCTCCACCAGTTTCTTCGCCAGCTCTTTGTCAGCACTGATTAAGTTGAAAGTGATGACCAGCCCTCGGTGCTGCACTTTCATGTTGTCATGCAAGCAGAGCCTCTGCAGGATTTCGAGCCACTGGGTGGTCTTCAAGGGAGACAGAGATCATTAGTATTGATCTGAAGACGACCTCAACCAAGAATGTGAGTTTGGCAAGGCATTTCTCAGCAGAAAGAGCAGGGACTCACCTCCTCCACACTCATGTCAGTTAAAGAATCCAATACCTAAGGAAACCTGACCCCAAACAACACTCAATTGTTGTTACACTACGATCAGAAGCTTTCATGGAACTACACATGTCATCTTTGGGCTGCTGCAGAATCTCCACAAAGAATCCAAGCAGAGTCCTGGCACAGCTAGGAGAGCAGAGCAGAGCACCCACTGCCCCCACTGATCTTCCAGAGCCCCTCCTCTGGCTTCATGAATCATTTTTATCCCATGAAGCCCCAGTGTCTGACACCCTGTCATGTTGCACACAGGCTGGTTAAGGAGTTCTCTGCCACAGCTCTTCACAGATGTGGGGCTGTGCAGGGTCTGAGTTGTCAGGGACATGGGTTGGTGCAGGAAATGGAGATGGCTCAATAGGTTATCTGTCGAGCTCTTCTCATTTCTGAGTGAAACAGGGCTCAGATTTCAGGTTATTTATCAAAAGCTGTAAGGGCTTATACAATCATATTCTTCATTCCTAACCTTGCTTGACTTAGCATCCTGGACTTAGCTTCAGGAGTAGCTATATACAAATGTTTCAGCTCTGAGATGAAGTCTAGAATAAGGGAGGCTGGTTGCCTTTGAGCCAGGAGGAACTAGGAGCATGCAGAGCCAGGTCTCAGCTTCACCACTGAGTTCCTCACTGCCCAACTGGTGGGCTACATCCTCCTTCTGAGAGGTGTTTCATCACTGAGCCAGCCCCTTCGAGGAAGCACCCACACCGCCCGACACCGGCTGTACGGCCTTACCACTTCCGTCATCTTGGAGCAGAGTTTCTTCTGTGCTGCAGTGAGCATGGCCAGGGCTCCAGCTGCTGCAACCTGCACCTTCTCATCATCCTCACCACACAGTAACACCACCAACTTCAGACGGTCGTTTCCATCAGCCACAAACCGCTCCTGAACCTAAAACCCCCCCACACCCCAGCACCACGCTTAGGCCTCACCAGGGGCTCGCGGCCTGGGGCACGCAGCGGGCCGGGGCGCCCAGCGAGTTACCTCCTTGTTGCCCACCAGGTTGCACATGCACTCTGTGGCTGCCTGTCGAAGCTGGTCGTGGTTCTCAAACATATAGTTCTCGATATCTGGCAGGGCCCTCTCTTTGACTATCTTCATCCTGTGTTGAAAAGCAGTCAAATAAAATACAATGAACAAGGTATAAAACGTGGCCTGCAGGCAGGGGAGGCCTTGAACCGAATCAGTGTCTGCAGCACAGAGCTCATGACACCGTTCATTCCGTGACACAGATTAAATTCCTCTTCCTAGATGAAAATATACTCTCATCCTGTTTTTTTTAGTAATCTTTTAATTCTAAGACCCTTCTGGCTTTGCCAAAGGTAGCTCAGTGACCAGCCTGCATAGCTGTTGAACTGAAACTCCCATTCACCCCTGGGGAAGAAAGCAAGTCAAAAAGCAGTTTAACTCACCTGAGTTTATCACTCCTTCCTGAAAAGTTAGTGAGACCTAACAGAGCCTCGTAATTTTGGAGGCCATCTCTCTCTGTGTTTAGCAGGCTGATGAGGGGCCTCACCACCTCATACACCTAAGAAGAGAAGGCAGGTCACTGCTTTCCAGCTCTCAGAGCTTGACAACTGTCATTTCCTAAAGGAATTATCAAGATCTTTGTTGTTGTTGTTCACACTTACCCTCTCCCCTGGGAATGCTATGTCTGGGTTGGAGATAGCAGCAATTTTTGCCAGAGCATGAGAAGCCTTTATCTTGCCAACTTCTGTGCCTTCCACAGCCAGAGGTATCAGAGCCTAGTGATGCACAGGAAAGCATTCAATTAAGGATTGCCTTAATATACTGAACTAAATTAAAAATATCCTAAAGATGTGTCTGTTGCAGAAATAGGTCTGGACTGTAGCTGCACAGTGACACCCTGCTTTTGTTCTCAAAGAGGCACTGTGCCAGAGCTTGTAGCTCACACATACAGGGTTGTTTCAAAAGAATCTGCTGCTTTGGAAGCTTGCAGGGATGGGACTGGGGAGTCAGTCTGGGCCCCAGGGGCTCCCAAGACAGCTCATGCTTTTCTGCCTCCCTCCCTCACTGCAGACATGTGTCAGGCTCCCACTGGGCATCAACCGTGTGTCGGGTTGGGCTGCAAACGTGAAAGCAATCACCTTTCCACCCCCTTGAGCGACGATGATCCCACGGTCCTTGGGGTCTTCACACAAGGCAAGAAACACCCTGCAGAAGCACAGCATCACTTGGTTGAGCAGCCCCATGGGGAGGCGATAACCCACATCCCTTGTGGGAAGGGGGCTAAAGCTCCACAGGGGTGCCAGATCCACCAGGCAAATCCCAGTGCCCACAGCACTCTGGGAGGAAGCAACAAATGGCACAGTAAGAAGTGTCCAGGCCTGCAAGATGAATTCCATTCCAGCCCAAACCAGTACTGGGACTAGGAATTCACAGCGCATCCTGGCAAGGCAGCCCTTCAAGGGCTTCAGAAAAACTTTGGGGTAAGATCTTTTCTCTCTTTCTTCTCACCCCCCCGAGGCAGAGTGCACCCTCCCCACTAAAGCCAGGTGCCATCTCAGTGGGTCACGGGCTGGCCAGCACTCCCAGCTCCCATGACAGCACTGCAGGTACCTGGCAATGAGCTCCTTGCTCTGGTCAGTCAGTATGGCACTGTCTGCCTTCACCATGCAGGTCAAGGCAGAGACGACACCGGCTTTCAGCAGCCGTTTCACCCGCTTCACCACAAAATCCTTCTTGTCCTGGGGGGACACATTGGAAAGGGATTAAGCCCCTTAGCAGCTGCCATCCTGATGGCTACAGCCAAGCCTGGTTGGACAGCAAAGCAGTTTCAGCCTGAGACAGGAGACCTGAGATCTGTGACACTTGATGCACCAGAGTCCCAGACCCAAGCACCTCCTCCCAGCTCCTCAGCTGAGGACAGCCTACCTTTGGATGCTCCTCAGGCACATGCTGCTTAGAGAATCTTGCCAGTTGCACCAGTTCAGGGACCAGCTCCTTGGTGTCGTAGCTATTGGTACAGTTCACCAGTGCAGAAGCCACAGAATACAAGATAGTCTTGTCACTTGTCTGCACAGAAATATAAAAGCTTATGTGAGGAGGACACAGCAAGGAAACAGGTCCCTTGGGAGCTGGTCTGGCTCTAGCTGAAGTGTGCTTAGCCTTGTCCTTGGCTTTGTAGCTCAGGGCAGGGGAAAACAAGAGTTTTGTATGGTGAGACAGACTATTTGACATCATTGTCAACATCTTGATGCCTTTGGTTTTCATGCAGTTGTTGACAGTAAAGATATGAGCAACCTTCCTTGGCTTTGGGGGAAAAGCAGGGTGACAACAACCTGAAGGTGTCTCCATGGCACAGGCAAAACTGAAGTTTTGCTAAACTGTAGGTGAGGGGTTGGGGTCACAGCTCCTCCTGCCTGGGGAGACAGTGCTGGTCTGGAGAGCTGGGAAAGCCTGATGCTGCCAGAGGGATGAGGGAACAAGGTAAGGAGACAGACCTTGGCTAACTCAAACATAGCTTGCAGGGCTGGCTCATCTTCAACAAAGTCATCTTTCACATCTGCATCAAGGGTGAGATATGCCAGCCCTTCCACAGCCCACTTCCTGGTCCGGGCGTCAATGCTGGTGTTGCACAGCCACCTGGAAGAGAGAAAAACATCCACCTTTACCTTGGGACCCAGGACTAATTCCTGGGAGAAGAGGGGATGTTGAGAGGTTTCAGGCCCAAATATGTGTTCAGGTTTTGCTGCACCTCCTAAAGACTGTGGGTGCTTCCCTTGGGCCATGGGAGGGAGGTCACGTCTCTAGGGAAGGGATCTAAATGCTGCAGGGAAGGACAGACCAAGACAGCTACTCAGCACAGCTTTGCCTTCACCATCACATGAATGCCCTGCTGTCTGGTGCCAGCAGCAACAGTCACGTTCATTCAGTCACTTCCCAACTTCATCCCAACTCCTTGGTTAGTCCACCTGGTAAATTCACCTTCAAAAGGTGCTTGTGCATATTCTAGAGAGCACTGGGGTGGGCTGTGCCCTTCTGGCAAAGACAAGGCACCAGGTCTGGTGGGAAGTGAGGGAGAAGGCTTGTCTGGTTACTGAGGCAGAAGAAGCACATAGTTGCTTGAGGCACAGATGCTCTTAAGGGCCCAGTGTCCTGGAGGCGCTGCCAGCCCTCAGGCTGTGACAGTGAGGGACACTGTGGGCAGGATCTCTGGGGAAAGGAGCATATCTTGCAGAGTGTGGAACAGAAGGAAAGAGTAACTGCACTCACTTCCTGCACTGCTTGGCTAACTTCTCAGTGGAGCCCTCAGCAAACTGCCGCAGTCCATAATCTGTACCTCCTGCTGAGCCCAGCTTGCAGAGACCCTGAGAGGAATGAAGAGGACACACTTCTGAGAAAGGTTATCCACCCTCTAGTATTGCTGCCCCAAAACAGTCTAATCCCCTGTCTAAAGTTTGAAGCCAGGTCAAACAGAGGAAGCATCCTAACAGCTGGCAGATCATTCAGCTCCTAGCCCAGCAGTCACATTTTGGGCTCTTGTTGGACATCTTTAATAGAAGATTAACCAGTTTTGCCTTCAAAGTTACCAATAATCCGTGTGCTCCCCTGGCCTGCCACATCCCCCTTCCTTGTAGGGGGAGGCACCACAAACCATCCCCCCACTGAGGTGAGTGAGGTCAGTAGGGACCTCCCCGCTCTCACAGGTCCGGGGTTAAGCTGGTGAGCACGGCAGGCAGCAGAGAGGGGCCACCATCCTTACCACCAGGGCTCGGATTTTGATCTTCTCATTTTTGGTCTTCTTGTAGATCTCCTTCAGGAGCGTCACCCCGTTGGAGATGATGAAGGTGGCCCGGCTCAGCTTGGTGGAGGCATGGATGAGAGCTTCCACAGCCACTAGCTGGTCAATCTCCCTCTCAGACCCACACAGGGCAACCATCATCTCCATGATTCCCTTCATGCCAAGCAGCTTGTTGCCCAAGTCAAAGGGCCCTTGCAGAACTCCAGACACCATCTGGATGGCATGGAGTGTCTTATCCATGTTCTGTGGGTCGATTTTGCTCCTGCAGGGAAGAGAGGGAGTTAGCACATGGAACAGTAGCTGCTTAGAGTTCTCATTCCCTTGAGCAGGGAATGGTCTCCCTCAGACTGGAAACTGAGCTCTGCTCCTGAGGTATACAGGTATCACCTGGGACACGGCTGAGCCCAAACTTATGCACAGGCCGTGACCCAACAGGTAGAAGTACAACATGAGGACCTGAGCATCCCAGCTGAAGGACTCAGCAGGATCTCAAGCAACTCACTGTCTCCCAGGGCCTCGACTTGGCATCTAAGTGGCCTGCGAGTGCCTCAGCACGTTCTCAGTACCTCCTGCTCTTTGCCTCTGGGCCAGCTCACCCCAGCACGCCAGCCCTGACTCACTTGATGTACTCCTCACAGATCAGCCGGTAGTTGTCGCGCTCGGGGTCACAGCGCAGGTCATCGTAGAGTTTATTTAGGAGCACAGAGGCAGTCAGCTGGGTGTTCTCTGTCAGTGGCAGGCAGTCAGGCATCTCAGGAATCTGGCCCACCACTTTCAGGATCTTTTTTAAGCCTGGAAACAATGGGGAGGCACAGCTGGCAGAGGGGACAGGGGCTGTACAAAACTCAAGATACTGTTTGCTGGGGCTTGTAGAGAAATGGACAACTTGGTTTTCAATTACTTCACAGCCTAACCACATAAACCTTAAACAGAGAAGGCACTTGGACACTCTCTGGGGAGGAGCTTCTGCAGGTTTGCAGCCTCAGGCTTCCATCCAGCTCTCAGGGAGATATGCAGAACTCTGCGCTTGGGCCCTGGCTGGACCAGTCACTTGTCAGGAGACAGCAAGCCTACTGACCTCTGAGGCTGGGGGACACTTGGTGACTTTCAAGTTACTCTGGATGTCCTAAGCCTCTTCTTGCTAAAGTGTTATTAAATAACTTCCACCAGAAGTTAACAGAGTTAGTATATATCCCCCCACCCCAATTCCCCTTCCAGCTGTAGAAACAACCAGTTTGAGGATCCAGCAAGCTCCGCCAGTGCTCAGCTCCTTCTAAGGCAGACAATTTATCCAAGCTGAATCCTCCTAGCATTAGCAAATACACAAACTAACCAGAGAAGTTCAGTCAGTCCTTTAGAAACTGAAAAGTTCCTGTTCCCATAACACAGGTGGGTTTTTTTTCTCTTAACCTTAGCACTGTGTGCATGCACTGAAAAAAGCTGGAGAGGATTTGTTTTAGAGAGAATCAGACCTACAGGTATTCAAGCAAGAATACACAGCTCCACATCTCCCAAACCAGAACAGGATGGAGGGGAAGGACTCACCGTTGTCGATGACAAAGATGGTCCTGCTGTTGTCATGGTCTTTCAGGTCCTTCCTCGGTATATTCTTGTTGAGCAGGTTGAGAGCTTGGTCTCGCCCTTGCCCAGATACTTTCTTGCTGACCAGCATGTCCAGCAAACGCATGGTGATCATCCTCAGATCTTTTTTAGTATCTACAGAGAAGCCAGACAGCAGCAGTCAGTTACAAGGAACTGTCTCTTGAAAGGAGAAGAGCCCAGTGAAAGCTGTTCAAAGCCACTGCATGGCTGGAACGTGGGTATTAAACACCATGAGGGTAAGGGCTGTGCACAGGTTGTGATCCTGGACAGCTGGAAGGTAAAGACCCCAATTCACCAAGGAATAAGGTGGACACCCCAGGAGCAGAGCCCTCCCTGCTCATCCCACTTCTCTGGCATGACAGAAGGACCTCCAGGTCACACACTTACCCAGCACCACAGCCTCCTCCTTGCCGTGATGCTCCTCTTTCCCTTGGCCCAGCAAGCAGTCCGAGATGGTCTGCAGGAGGCTGCAGACAGCCAGGGAGATCTCTTCGTTGCTGACAGACATCCACATGCAGATGTTGTCGATGCCCAGGTAATGCAGAATGGCAGTGGCCTGGCCCCAGAGAGGAGAGAGCAGGGCAGCTGTCAGCCAAGGCTCAAGCCTTCCCTCCCCACCTGCTTTAGAGAGGTCAGGCTCAGCTTGTACAGAGAAAGGCTTTTCCTGGCTGACTCCCAAGGCAGTACAAGGCAGAGTTTTGCTTTTTATTCCTATTTGCATTGGTAAGACAACTCCTAAAACCTTGACTGGCTGGTAATGGAACAGGGCACTTCCAACAAGGGGGCTGAGAAGAGCAGGGCTGGGTTCAGAAGAGGTGCACACACCAGGCTGGTAACAAAGAGTCTCTTGAGCACAGGAACCCTGTCCTGGCTGTGAGCAAGCCCAGTGTCACCACACAGCCTGTCCCCAGGGCTGGTGGCACACCAGGAATTTGGGGAAACAAAGAGAAACAGCCAACCTCTTCTCAGTGTCTGTGGGGACAGGACAAGGGGCGATGGCCCCAAGCTGGAGCACAGGCACTTCCCCACTAACCTGGGGAAGAACTTTTCCCCAGTGAGGGTGAGGGAGCCCTGGGACAGGCTGCCCAGGGGGTGTGGAGTCTCCTTCTCTGGAGAGATTCCAGCCCCGTCTGGACACCGACCTGTGTGCCCTGTCCTAGGGACCCTGCTTTGGCAGGGGGTTGGATCCCATGGGCTCTGGGGGGCCCTTCCAACCCCTGTGATTCTGAGGCATGTTCAGAAGCACAACGAGCTCGTGGGCTTTGCAGAACAGCCTCTTTGTGTATGACAACAGCTACTCTTTCAGAAAGGAAGCAGGTCTCCCCTCTGCTGGATTTTTACCCACTGGGTTTTATTTTTACTGTGTTGCAGTTCCCCCAACTCCCTGTGACACCAATGTCCATCTTCATTTTGCATGTGTCCATCTCCTGCTCCTGGCTGTGTAACACACACAGGGCTACGTACGAGCTGTTTTACACTCTATAACTGCCCTGGTGAGACCCTGGGACCTGCCCTGGGACCCTTCCCAGGAATCCTAACAGCCTTGCAGGTCCTCCCTGTTTCCCTTCATCTTGCCTCAGATAAAACTTTCTCAAAGTTTTTTGTTGCTTTTCTGAGACCTGTGATAAAGACCCACCTTTGTCCCAGCCACGCTCACCACTTCTGGGGTGACAACAACTCCCAGGTTTGACTTCACCAGCACACATGAAGGCACCATAAGGTGCACACACGGCTTTGACCCCAGGGATGAGGAGCAGAGTAACAGTGGCAGTTTCAAGAGTCTCTGTTACCTCCACTTGCATAATTATTTTTGGTCTTTTCCCCTCAATTTCAAATCTCCTTAGTAGGATTTCAGTTTTTCCTCCCTGCAGGAACCAGAAGGAAGAGGAGAAACCCCCACTGCTCCCAAACATGGTGACCTACTGCAGTTTTTCACCTCCCCAGGTGAAGGCAACAGCAGAGAAAGTCTCAAGCACCCCGTTACTTACCCGAGCCTTATGTCCTGTGCACATGCCTGAGAGCGTCCTCACGGCTGCCAGGATCAGCTCAGGATCTTTGGTTTCTATCAGCTGCAGCAGCAGGCTGACCCCATTGTTCTGGAAAATCCTCTCAGCACCCGCTTCTTCCCTGCCCAGGACTATGAGGTTATTGGCAGCCTGGGTGGGAGAGAGAAGAAGCAGGGGTCAGCAGCACGGCCCTGCTGTAGCCTCCGTGCAGCTCCAGGATGTCCCGGTGGGAGCTGTTGGGGGGTCATCTCCTGACAGCTGCACACAACCAGCTCCAGCCCCACCAGACAGTTTCTCTTGGGTCAGCGTCACTCTGTCCAAGAGAGGCTGGTGAGGCTGGCCACTGCTTGGAGGGAGACATGGGGAAGGTGGCAGAGATAGGCCTGAGCAGAAGTCCAGTCTGATCCCACCTCTGGTATTTTGGAAGGTTGCTCCACCTTCCCACAGCACGAGGGTGATGCCTCTTTGAGGGATTTCCCCTCTCAGTCATGTCTCTGAGTGTCTCCCAGCTCCTCAGCTGGGAGAGGTGGGGAAGGGAGCACAGCCTCCTGCTCCTCAGGGTAGCCTCTGATATTAGGGAATAGCAGTTTGTCCTGGCAGGTCCAGGACACTTCTCACCTTCTCTCGCTTTTCTTTCTCACTGTTCTCATCCAGCAGAATTTCAAACATCTTCTGCACCCTCAAGTCCGTGGAGAACTGAATGTGCAGCTGTGCCAACAGAGAGTGCATGGACCATCAGGGGGAGAAAATGGAGGAGCAGCTTTCTTTTATCACTTCGACACCACAGGCCCTCAAACCACAACCTAAGCTGGGTAACAGACTAGGGGACACTTCTCAGAGACATCAATTACCCACCTCAGACTTGGCAACATGGACAGAGCCAGCCCTAAGCCATCATTTGAGATCTCACAGTGCTAGTGATGCAGGGACTTCTTCACAGCACCCACATAACGGTCACCAAGTCAAGGTGGTGACTGCAGATGTAGTCCAAAGCTGGTGCAGTACCTTGTGAGGACCTTACCAAGACATTCAGGACCAGGGCAGCATCAGGAGCGAGCTGCCATGCTTTTTAATTGAACCCTCCAATCCGATCCGCAAATTTACATGCACCAACTATGAACTTCCAGTTAGTGGAGCCTGTTTATCCCCCTAACATTGTTCTGAGTTTCCAGTACAACCAACCATCCCTCAGTGTAATCCAGAGCAAGGAGCTCCCACACCTGGTGTGTGGAGCTGGGCCCCCAGCAGTTACCTTCTCCTGGATGTTAGCCCCCAGGCGCCTCAGGGTCTCCTGGAAGCTCCTGTTGTGGGGTTCGATGGTGGCACATTTCTGAGCATCCTTGAACGCCTGGTCCAGTTTCCCCAGTTTTTCCAGAGCTTGGCTGCGCCGGTACAAGGCTTTGATATCCGAAGTGTTGATGTCAAGGGCTGGGAAAGGGATCCAAAGCCAGGCATCAGGGTTTGTATCTCAGAAACCCTCCATGTGAACTCTGATTTGCTTTACAGTGCCTACAGCTCCTGCAGACACAGTTGTTATGAACACTGTGAGTGAGCCGGGCCCCGATTAGCACCAACACACGGAACTGGTGCATCTTCTTTTGAACCTCCTCTACCAATCCCCTTGTCGCCTCAGCGCTTGGGTGTTGGTAGGCATCAAGAAGTAAGACCATGGTGCCCCAAAAGCAGACATGAGAGCAGGCTGGAGCGAGGACACCCAGCAGCACAGCTCTCCTTTCTCAAAGCAGCCCCCTCCTTACCTCTGGATGCATCCGAGGCTGCCTTGGCATATTCCTCCTGTTAGAGCAGAAGGGAGAGGTCTGTTAGCAGTGGAATAGCAGGGCAAGTCCCTGTTGCTGATGGACACTGTGACCTCTCTGTTCCCACCTACTCACAGGACACCCCACTGAAAGCAGCAGCCTACAGAAGGGAAGACGGGGACGTAGCTACCTCTTCATCACTGATGGGGGAAGAGGAAAAGGTCTGTGACACAGGTGACACAACATATGTGGATGATGACAGCATCATCACAAGCAGTGATCACAGTGTCACAGAACTGTTGGTGTTGGAAGGGACCTCAAGAGATCATTGAGTCCAACCCCCCTGCCAAAGCAGGTTGGTGGGAGAGGGGACACCACAACAGGCGATCTGCAGCTCTGGGTTGGGGTCACTTCTGGGCTAGTGAAAATTCAGGAACATGCAATGAATCTGCTGAAACCCAGCAGCAGGTCACTGTAAGCTGTCCACACAGGGTGGAGACAGCTTTGCTACAGATACCAATAACTTTTTGTGTTGTTAAATACCTGTGTCTGCTTCTCTTGTGCTGGGACAGCCAGCCCAAGCAACACGCCTGTGCCCCAACCCACGGCTGACAGAGCTCCCCACGAGCGTGGAGCAGGCTGGCTGCCAAAAGCTGTTGCTCCAAAGTAATTAAGTGGGATCACTATACCCAGCCCCTCAGGATTGAAGCAGGGAGGCAGCTTCACAGCTCCAGGACAAGCACAGAGCAAATAATTTCACATCAGTTGGCAACCACTCAACAAACAGACGAACCGCCCAGCACCCCGACTGCCTCTCCCTACTCCTCTCCCCTCGGGTGCTGCCCAGGGGAGCTGGGGGCTTCCCTCACCTTTTTGAGGAAGCACGCTGCCCTGTTGCGGTACAGCACAGCCTGCAGTGCCTTGTCCTTGTTGAGCTTTATGGCCCGGGTGTAGCTTTGCACAGCTTTCTCGTAGTCACTGGCCTGGAAGTATTTATTGCCCTCCTCTTTCAGCTGGATGGGATCCTCCATCTGCAGAGCTTTAAGGAAAAACCACTGATTTATGTTCTGTTTTCAGCAGCCTGGGTCACCAGGGTCCCTTGCCTTCTCCACCAAGCTGAGCTTCACCATGAGGCTGACAGATAATTAACATACTTACTAATAACAGCAGCTTACCAGGCCAGAGAGTTTGGAAAACACAGACCCAAGTCGCTCCTCAAGGCTGTGGCAGCTCAGCAGCTTGTCCTATGGCTCTGGATCCTCAGAATTTGGTTAATAAAAGAAAGAAAAATGACAACAGCATTGAAAAAAAAGAAGAATTGAAGTCGTTTGCCAGCACTACTGAGGGTCTGTGGGGCTCAGGAAAGAGCTCGCCTCCCGCTCCAAGTTTGGGCAGGACCTGGCAGCTCCTGCTGCCTGTCAGCGTCACCTGTCACCACAGCCTGTCCCCTCCTCAGCACTCTCCATGCTATATAGTGCGTGGGGAGGGCTGTGAGCCAGGGCCCCTGCAGCCAGCCCAGTGCAGGGGGACATCTGTGTGCAAGTGGTCAGCAGTCCCCCTCAGGGAGAGGGGATCCCACCCCACCCGTGGGGCAACCCCCAGCTTCCCTCTACCTCCAGAGCCACACAGGGCATGGGGAGTAGGAACAGGGGGGTTGGTGCCAAAAAAAACCCCGTGGCTGGGATGGCTGACCCCCATCACAGTGCTCAGACCCGCTTCCCTTTCTATTTAGGGAAGCATGAGACAGCTGAGGCTCAGGGACAGGCAGCCCCTCGCCAGCAGCTGCAGCCAGCACCTTCCAGAACACCCCAGGACAGAAAGGCAACTCCCACCCAGTGCCAGTGCCTCCTTGCAGGGCCTTTGGGAGCCCACCCCACTGGAAACCCCACCCATTGGCACCACCACTTCCCCTCATTTGGCAGCCCACTGGCACAGCCCAACACAGACAGCTGTACTGGGGAGTACTGCCCCACTGCTGTGATGAGTGCCTCAAGTCTCAGTTTGAATGGCAGCAGTAGACAGAGCAGTACTGAGCTCCAAAACAGCTGAGCCTTTCAAACCCCCCGTTTCCCAGGGGTGGCAATCAAACCAAGAATTCTCCTTGGCAGCTTATCTCTCCCAAAACAGGCCTTGTCTTCCCAAGTGTACCTATGAGCATCCCAGCTACAAACAAATACTGACTCACATACCAGAAACCCCTTCCAACGTTACATCAGATGTATTAGAAGGGTCAGCTTGCTTCATTTCAGTGCTCAATGTGTACATAGCATGGCCTCTCTCAAATTATCAGGAATAAAGGCTTCATTTTTTACAAGCTGCAGCACTGCAGGTGCCTCAAATAAACAAAGTTGCAAAATAGAATTGTGTTTGTTGCTGCTGCTGTTCAGGACAGTGCCAGGAGTGACTGTAGCTCCCCTTGGCCCCTCATTGGGACAGGGTATCAGTGATTACGCAGCCCCAGATAGGGTGCCCAGCCCCTGGAGTTACCATGTTCTTATACCTTCCTGCAGCTGGAACAGATGTGTTGAGGATCTCTGGGGCAGCCCCTGCCTGGGCAAGCAGCCTGAGCATGAAGCATGGAGAAACCTCTTCAGGCCTCCCCTGAGAAAGCCAAAAAAAATCTTCTCCTAGGGAAATTCAAACCCCAGACAGCCAGGGAGTGGGACAGCCTCTCACCAAATCCTGTCCTGGATCCCACTGTACCTTGTGGCTCTAAGCTGCCATCGCACCCAGGACCTTGCACAGGCCTGGCAAGGTCTGTGGTGAAATTACCCCCCAGAAAGTCCCAGGATGAGCTCCAGCACCACCAGAGCAGCAGCAGCCTGGCAGAGGTAGCTGTGCTCAGCAGCCAAGGTTAAGATATTCTTTGGCATAGCATTACCCCCTTCTCCTTAAGGTTACATGCAACCCCTTTAAGAGCTGCCCCCCAAACGCTGCCCAGGGCACAGAGCTCAGGCTCATCTCTCAAACTTAACTTCAGAGGCTACCATTAAAGCTTCTTTCCCCCTCACACCCACTGCTCTCCCAGCAAGCCCTCAGGCCCCACCAACTCTGCCAGGGACCCAGCCACAGCGGCAGAGAGCCCACCTCTGAACAGGAGGCCTTTACAAGAACAGGCCCTACCCAGAGACACACAGAGCTCTGCAAGGGAAGCTCAGAGCAACCTCACCCTATCATTCCTTCAGCCTAGCTCACATTTACACAAGCTCTACCCCTATTAACCCACCCACCCCCTGCAGCAGCAACCCCCAAACCCAGCCAGCCCAGGCTCTGGTGCTGCTACTTATAGAGCCTGGGGCAGTGCTGGGCCCTGTGCTGTGGGCATTTAACGCCAGGCGTTAGCTCGGGGGTTATCAAATGGGAGACCCCCCCCCCCTTGCTCAGCTCTCCATCCCAGGCCCGGTGCTGCCCGGGCCTTCGCCGGGAGCACACTGCCTGGGTGCCGGGGGGGGGGGGGGCCGCTTTCCTTCTCGGGGCCGCGTCTGCAGGCAGGGGCTGGAACTGCTCCCCCAGGCAGGGCCCGGAGCCCCCAGGCAGGGGCTGGCACTGCTCCCCCAGGCAGGGGCTGGCAGCGCTCTCCCAGGCAGGGGCTGGCACTGCTCCCCCAGGCAGGGGCTGGCAGCGCTCCCCCAGCCAGGACCCGGAGCCCGTTTGCTTGCAGGGCCCGTGGGGGGGTAGGGAGGGGACCCCCCCGTGCCACCTCGCTGGGAGCCGAGGCTGGCGGTCGCACAGGGGGCTCGGTGGCGGCTGCTCCCCACGGGAGCGGGCAGGCGGGCCCCTGCCCGGCCCTTCCGCTGCCCGCAGGAAGGGGGCGGGCGGCGCCGGGGCCGTGGGGCCGGGCCCCGGGAGGCTGAGCGGGCGGGAGGGAGCGCAGGGCGCTGCGGAGCTCCGCGAGGGGCGTTCTGTGCCCGCCCCTAGGGGCTCGCTTCGAGACCGGGTCCCGGGAGCGGCTGGGCACGGCCCCCGCCTGTGTAGCCCTGGGGACTGGGCCAGGCCGCTCTCCTGTCGCTTCCTCCAGCTCTCCGCCCGGCCCCGCGGTGCTGGGGGCCGCCAGGGCCATGGTGGTCCTGCGGGCTGGGCTCTGCCCTGGTCTCACCCAAGAGATGCTCCAGCTCCTCAAGGCGAACGGCATCAGGACAGGTACTGGGCTGGCGGAGGGGCTCGGGCCCTCCCCCGGTGTAAGACCCCCCTGCCAGGTTGGGTGGTCTGGGCGGCGGGGCAACCCCTGGCAAACACCTCCGGCTTGGTGGCTTTGGCTTCCAGCCCAGGAGCTGCGGCGGGGAGTTTCCCTCGAGGGCTGCAGAGCCTGGCTGTGGGTCATCTGTGCTGAGCACACTGGGTGCTGGCTGCAGGAACCATGGGGCTGCAGCCCCAGTGCCTCTGCCCAGGGCAGCCTACGCCCTGCAAGGCTGGTGGTGCCATGTCCCTCCTGCGTCATCCTTGCGGGATGTCCTCTGGGTCCCCCTGGGTGGGTATGGAGAGTCAGGGATTCTCTGTAGGAGCAGGAGGAGTGTTAGGACCTGGTAGGGGTCGCTGCAAGAGGGTCTTTGAGGGAGGGTCAATTTTGCTTTTAGGAGGGTTTGTGCACCTTTTCCTCTGAAAAATGCCCCTGCCTCTGGCATGCTGCACCCTGGGCACCTCCTGCCCTTAGGAAGGGAGGAAGATGCTCCAGGTGGATTCCTCCCTGGCTCTGAGAAACTGGATCAGAGCTGAGAAAAACACCATTTTATTCTTGTTAAATGGAGTCTGTGAGGCCCTGTGGGTGCCAGAGCCTTGGACGTTGTAAAAACCTTTGCTTTCCCTAGGAAAACTCCTTTTGAACATTTTGTGACCAATAACACACATCTATATGAAAACATAATCTTGGAGTGGCTCCTGGGAGCAGAGATGGAGCCATGAGTTCTGTGGCTTTAGCCCTTCTGGTGTGCCCTGGGCTGGTACTTTGGGTTGGTCACTGGCGCCTTGAGACTTGGGTGTGCTGGCAGGAGGGGACTCTGATGGCTGCCCCCAGCTGTCCAGTGCCCTGGGCAGCTCTCAAACAGAACAGGGAGAGTTTTTATCCCTTTCTCTCCCTGGTCTGTTTTGTAAGAACCAGTTTTGCCATGGGCAGCAGAGCCATTTCAGAGGAAAATCTCCAACACTTCATTTTGTGGGGCCTCCTGCTCACACACCTGAAGTGATGGCAGGGGGCACAGATATTTTGGCCTAGTGCAGGCAGGTTTTGTCAGAGTTGGTTGGTTCTTTGGTGGTTGTGGTCTGTCCAGGTCTGGCTTCCAACTGCTTGTCCCTTGTTATTTGCAGTGGTGGACTTTGTGTCATCAGACCTGGAGGATGTTGCCCAGAAGTGTTCGTTGTCTTACAAGGTAAAAAGTGACTCCAGAATCACTAGGGAGCTCAGAGCTCTTCAGCTCACAGCTGAGATGGGCTTGTCTGCAGGGGTGGGTCTTCTGCAGTGGACATTGGTGGCCCTGGGCCATCCTTTTCCAGATGTCTCTCTACCCACCAGGTGCTGGTGGCAGTGAGGCGTGTGCTCCTGGCCCAGTTCTCTGCCTTCCCTGCCAATGGAGCAGACCTCTATGAGGAGCTCAAGAGCTCCACAGCCATCCTGCCCACAGGGAGCGCAAGGTGGGTACATTGCTCAGCGAGCCAGCCAGGCTGCCTGGGGCTGGGCTTGGTGCAAAAGGTCTTGGCTGCCCAGTACAGGCTTTGAATCTCAGTGTGGAGATGCCCTGGGCAGGCTCTGTGGTGTCCAAACCATCCCTAGCAGCTGCCTTAGAAACTTCAGCCACAGCCTGGCTCTGCTTTTCGTGAGCAAGAGATGAGTATTCTTCGTGTACCGGGGCTGCAAAGCCAGCCAGTCTGTCCCCCTTGAGGGAATGATATTGTTGTTGTCCTTGCAAGAGCCCACACACCTTCTGTGAAGTGGTTGTGTCTGTCTTCTAGCCCATGCTGCCTTCTGGCCTCCCCTGAGGCTCCAGAGAGGAGGGCTGAGCATCTGTGAGGATTGCTGAGTGATGATGGTCCAAACTGGATCAGGCATGGAACTGAGTTACTCTACTGCATGTCCTCACTCCTTTCCTCCTGTCTCCTCACTGGGCTGTTACAGTGGCTATGCAGAGGAACCCTGGGTTTCAAACCTTGCTCCCAGGACCACTGCTCTGCTCCAGCTCCACACTGTCCTCTTGGATCCCCCAGAGAGCTGATCTGCTGTTGCCCCTGCATGTGGCGAGCTGGGGGTGGGAGGGAAGGAGCAGAGCCTGAAGCATTTGGCTGCATTTGGGAGGGGTCCTCCAGGGACTGCTGCTTCCTGATGCCCAGCTGTTCTGGCTGATGATGTGTTGATCATCCCACCTTGCGTTTAACCTGTAGCCTGGACCAGTTGCTGGACTCTGGGCTGTACACGGGAGAGGTGATGGAGCTCATGGGAGCGCCAGGCAGTGGGAAGACGCAGGTGAGTGGGTCAGAGGAGGGGAGAGGACAGGTAGGGTGCAGACATTTCCTGGAATGTGAGGCAGACCTGGCTGATGCCTGGTCCCTGCCTCTCCAGGTGTGCCTGAGCATCGCAGCCAGCGTGTCTCTTGGCCTCAAGCAGCAGGTCCTGTTTCTTGACTCCACGGGGGGGTTCACCGCCTCCCGTCTCTACCAGCTGCTTCGAGCCCGGGCAGAGGATGAGGAAGAACAGGCAAGTTCCCCTGGAGCTGGTCCTGCTGCTGCTCCTCTGCTCATGCTGAAGCCACCTTGGCTCTCTCCTGCAGACAGCCCCCAGAGATGGGCTTTCTGTCCAGCTCTGCCTTTGTCCCCACGGGGTCCAAACTCTTCCTGCTGCGGCCGGGTGGGTGCTGTGCTCAGGGACAGATGCTGCACTGGCAGATGTTTTTCTTGGGGAGGAGGGGAGGGCTTGCTGCAGTTCCTCACAGCTCTGGTCCCTGAGCTCAGCCTGCACTGCTGCAGTGGGGCTAAGGGTGCTCGTGGGCTGGAGGCAAATGTGGAAGAAATAAGGGTCCCAGTCTCTGTGGTGTGGTGTAAGTGCAGAGAGCCGGTAGCAGCTGGGCAGGAGGAATATGGTGGGTCCTGGAGGGGATAAGGCTGTTGTTGATGCTGCTTTGTTGTGCCACAGCTGGAGGCCATGAAGCGGGTCCAGGTGGTCCGTGTGTTTGATGTCTACAGAATGCTGAGCGCTCTGCAGGAGCTGCGGGATTGCCTCTCCCAGCAGGTGGGAGCCAGGGGCTGAGCCCCCTTCCCTGCCTCGGAGCTGCACGGAGGGCAGCAGGCCTTGTGTGCTGACAGGTGGCACCAGATCAGCCTTCCCCAGGGGATATATGAGCCTCTGCAGCTCAGGATCTCCAAACTGCTTCAGTTGTTACTCCACACAGCACACGGTGCCTGTTTCTTTCAGGTTGTGAGCTCCACGGGCCCGTTCAAGGTTGTGGTGGTTGACTCGGTGTCGGCTGTGATTTACCCACTGCTGGGTGGCAAGCAGTCAGAGGGTGAGCTGCTTTGGGAGGATGGGCAGTGAGGCTGCAGACCCCTGCTAGTCCTGAGGAGCACCTTCCCCCCAGATGTCCTGTGCCTGGGGCAGGATGAGTGTTGGTGCATCTGTTCCCAGCTTTTTCTTTGTGGCTGGGTGAAAGAGGGGGGCAGTTTGGGGGTTGGTCTCTCCATGGCCTGTCCATTTGGCTAAGGTGCCCTAGAGCGTGCAGGTGCAGTGGGTGCATTGGGGTGCTGGTGATGGGAATGGGTTGGAGGTGTCCATGAACACCAGCGCTGGCCCTAAATCTGGTTTGTGCAATTCTAGATGTCACCTGCCTCCAAACACCCCCATACTTTGTCCTCCTCCAGGTTTGGCCATCATGATGCAACTGGCCAGGGAGCTGAAGGCACTGGCTAGGGAGTTCAGCCTTGCTGTTGTGGTGAGTGTTCCTGCACCTTGTCCTTTTTGTGCCATGGAGACAAGCCCTGGAGAGGCTTTGGGACCCCTGGGATGGGGAGAACCCTTCTCCTGACTGAGCAGGAGAGGTCTGTATCACACAGTGCTCTGCTCCCAGCATTTCTGGTTCTCTGCAGCCTGTGGATGTCTTGTTCCAGCACATGTGGAGCAAGAACAGGGCTGGCTTACCGCCTGCTTTTATTGCTGTCCTCAGCTAGAGGCACTCACTTGGCTGAGCAGGGTAGGGTTAAGTACAGATTGGAAGTTGGCTGTGTTTATCTTTGATATAACACCCTTCACTGAGGAGGCCAGCCAGCTTACTAAGCAACCTCTTGCTTCGTTACTTTGGAGGAACTGCCAGGCATTGCATCATCCCAGAGGGCTGGGGGCTTGAAGGGGCTCTACTCTAGTCTTCCTCAGCTCTTGGCCAAGCAATTGCATTTGCTTCAGTGGCTGCAGACAGGTTGCTGGGACCACAGTTCATGTGTTTAATTTGGGAAGGCCATGACAGGCAATAGTGGTCTGCTGAGCCTGGCACTGGAAGGTGTCGAGACAATCCTGCCCTTTGATCAGTGGTGAAGTGACAAGGACAGGGTGCCTGGAAGGATGCTTGGAGGCTCCAAGTTGAAATTTGCAGGTGGCTTCAGCACCAGGAGTCACCGCAGTGTGCAGGTACAAGCGAGCTTCTACCTGAGTGTGTATCTGGGACAGTTGTGAGGGATACACCTGGAGGGGGTGGGTGTGCCAGGAAAGAGGAGTCAGGATGGAGAAGAAAAACCTTCTATGGAAGTAGCAGACTGGCAGTTATTCCTGATGATCTCCGGTGTTCCCTTCAGAGTGGCACTGCTGCCCTGGGCACTGATAAGCCTGTTTGTGCTGCAGGTGACTAACCAGGTGACAAGGGACAGCAGCACCAGTCCACTGAAGCCAGCCCTTGGGCGCTCCTGGAGTTTCGTGCCCAGCACCCGGGTGTTACTGGAGAGCAAAGAAGCCACCTGGGAGAAAGGCCCCAAGCAGCGCCTGGCGTCCTTGGCAAAGTCACCCCGGCAGGTGAGGCTCCCTGGACTGGTCCCTCTGGTCATGCAGGAGAAGCTCTGTGGCTTGTACCTGGCTTTGGAGCAGAGGGAGGCTCCTGCTCTGGGTGTAGAGCAGGGTCAGGCCCCACTGGGTGACCCACAGCGATGGGAGAGTAGCGGCTGCAGTGCAGTTTTACGCTGTGGAAGAGAAGAGCATCCGTTCCCCACAGCCTGAGCTTGAATTTACTGGCATGCCAAAGGAGTGGCACCGCTCCCAGTCCAGGTCACTGTGTTCCCTGTGCTTGTCTTGCTCTCCTGGTTGTGTGTGGGCAGTGGGGATCCTGCAGAGCTGGCTGTAACACCCGCAGAGGAGACTGCAGCTGGAGTCCTGCCTGTGTACAGGGCAGTGCTGCCTGAGCTCCTGGCTCTGAACCCACTCTGCAGCCTGGACCGGGTGGGTTTGGATGTGGTGGTGTGCTGGACAGCAAAACACAGTGTGGATGTGCTAAATAATAGTGTGTCTGGGGATGTCTTGGAGCAAGATGCTCTTTCCTTGCTAAATTGCATTCTCTGCTTGTGTTTCTGTTCAGCAGACCCACTTAAAATGGAAAGAAATTCCTCAAGGGGATGAAATTGGGTATTTTTGGCTCTGGGGCAGGTGCTGGGGCAGTGTGCAGGTTTGCCTGTAGAGTTCCAGCAGTGTGAGATGGAGCTTCTCTCTGTTTCTCCTCACAGCCGACAGGGATACAGGTGGAGCTGGATATTGGAAATGGTGACATGCAGGAGCTGCGCCCAGCAACACCCACACAGGGGCTGTGATGCAGGCAGAAAAGCAAATGTCAAGGTGAAAACAAAAGGCAGACGAGCACACTGAAGGTTTCACTGACTGCTTCTGAGTCCTGCAGCCTCAGAAGGACCAGCATGCAGAAGATCTCATTCTGTGCTGGGCCTAAAATGAGTGAGGGGATCCCAGGAGATCTCTTTCCCTCAGCAGGTGCAGCCCATGGTGGCTGGGTCCTGTCTTCTGCTCCAGCTTTGTCTCTGACCAGCAGAGCCAGAGCCAGCCCTGTTCTGAGGTGTTGGCCTGGGCCTAGCTGGCATGGCCTTGGACAAGGCCATGGTTCCTCATGGTTTTGTCTCCAGTAACTCACTCTGGTATTAGAGCTCTGATCATCCTTGGGCAGCAGAGATAAAAAGACGTGGCCCACTGCTGTGGTGGGGAGCTGGACTCCAGTTAATGGTGACCACTGTTAATTAAAATAATTGTCCTAGCAGGGCTGGGACAGGCTGCCGCTGAGTGACACAATCAGAGGGTTGAGCTGATGCTGTCCCTGTGGTAACCCCAGGTGCTGTGGGGCCCTGCTGGCATGCTGTGCTGCACAGAGCTGTCATGATCTGGATCAGCTGGGGTGGAGGAGTCCTGGCTGACACCAGCTGGCCCTGTCTGATGCTCAAGGACCTACTTAATGGGAGGTGGTGAAGTTTAAAAGAATCTCCTCGGTTCAGTGCTTCCCAGCTGCTCTGGATGGCGCTGGGCAGGCTCCTGGGGTGCCCCAGGGACTGGTGCCTGGCTGGCTGGGGTGAGGGGGAGGATGGTTTTCCTGTCTGCCAGAGGCTGGTGCTGATGTGGCTGTTCCCTACAAGCATTTAGCATATACCTCTTAAAGCTGTGAATAAAGAGCTGATACGTAACAATTTCAACCAAAACCAGGTGCTGGTGGGGGGGTGGGGAAGCCTGAGAGAAACACTCTTGGTTCTTTTTGAGCTGAGGGAGCTTCCTCACTGCCTGCCTCCCCTGACCTCTGGGAGGACCTTGTGTCAGGCCCAGGGTGGCACCAGCCCTGGGCCCAGCGAGCATCTTCACCCCAGCCTCTGGGCAGTAACAGCAGGTGCCGTTCTTGTGCTTAGTCCCCAGGGAGCAGTCATGGGGTGGTGACTCGAGGGGGATGGTCCCATTTGGTTGGGAAGAGGTTGGGTATGGTGACAGCCTGTGGGCTGTGCTCCTCCGAAGCACACGGGACCCCCATCCTACCCGTCCCCCCTAGTGCAACTAAGCCCCGTGCCCACAGCCCACCCCTCAGAAGCACATGGGACCCCCGGCCCGCCCCCCGTCCCTCCCTCTGCCCGCCCCGGGTCTCGAACCCCTGATCTCTGAGCCACTGCTTCCCCCTCGGCCTCCTGAGGGCGCCAGAGAAGCCTCCGCGCCGCTAGGGGCGGGCCGCCCTCCCGGTGCCGTCTAAGCCCGCTGCTCCCTGGCCGCCGCTCTGGCCGGCCTCTCAGTGGTCGGCCGCCGCCGCGGTGGGCAGTTGCCATAGCGCCGCCGCCGCGCCGAGCGGAGGGCTCGGGGCTGACCCGCGGCCCGGCCCCGCCGCCCGCGCCGGGACGGGGCTGCCGAAGGGGGCAGGTGAGGGGGCTGGGGCGGTGTTAGCGTCTGGGGGGCTGCCGGGGGGGAGCGGGGGAGGCCTAAGGGGGGGCTGCCGGCTGGGGGGCGGGGAGGCCTGCGAGGGCCCTGCGGGGCTTGGGGGGCGCGTACGGTAACGGGGGCAGGTAACCGGGGGGCCTTGGGGCGGGGGGTGGCCGTTGGGGGGCTGCGGGAACGGCTGCGGCCTGGGGGTGGGTGGGGGGCGTGCGGGGGGTGCGGGGAAGTAAGGCGCTGCCAGGGCTTGGGGGGCAGGGGGAGCGGGGCAGGCAGGGGGCCGGGGCGAGGGGCGGGCGCTGGGCGCCGGGGGAGCCCGAGTGGTGGGGGGCTCGCAGGGGCCGGGCCGGACGCGGGTGCCGGCTCCTCGCTGCCGGTGGGCAGCTCCGGCCTTCCGCGGGGGCGCTCCCAGCTGGGCTCGCTGGGCTGTGGGCTCGGAGTGCCGCGGGACAGGAGGGGTTCCTCCCGGGCCGGCTCTTGGCTTGGGCTGTTGTCTGTCCGCGCCCCGGCCGCGGTGGTTTGGTGGCAGTGTGCCGGCGGTGCTGCCCTGGCGGCAGGGACCCAGAGCTGCCTGCGTGAGGAGCTCTGCCCTGCCTCTGCTCGGAGCTGGGGCCGCACAGCGGCGAGGGAGCTGTGCGAGACCGTCCTTTGCCGCGGAAGGCAAAAGGAGCTCAGAAAAGAAAAGCACGGGGCTGTTCTTCGGGACGGGCTGTTCCCGTAACTGCTCAAGGTGTTTCCTGTAGGGAAAGTGCTGACGTACCGTCAGATCAGTTCCTTACCGGTACTTCAGGATGTGATTGACGGTTAATGAGTGTGAACTCTGCAGCGAGCGTGCCCGCAGCCCAGCCTGAGCCTCGGCAGATGGGGGACTTGGCAAAGCAGCTGAGGATGAGTGCACTCGATGTCACCACTGTGTGATCAATAAGCTGCTGCACTCGATAGCTTGGTGTGTTTGGAAACCCTGCAAGGATGGCCGGGCTTGTTTAGACGCTGTAGAGACATGTGCTGTTAAAGTGCAGATAGGAACGTTTCAGTTTTATGGTTCCTTGATTAAGATCCGTTCAGGGTAATGTTTAATTTGCTGAGACACAGACAGGTTTTGTTTATGTGTTTTGCTTGAGCTCACTTCCTCCTCTCTGACACACGGCGTGTCTCCTGTGGGTAGCACAGGAGGGCTGAAGTGTTGCTTTTTGGTTTGAGATCTCCTTCGTGGCAGCCTAGGAACCTGACTACAGGATGAGTGAAGAACATAGAGGGTCGACAAAATGCTCTTCTGGCTCCCCACTGCATTAGGATGGGGGATGGCAAGTGCATTACAAGTTGATGGGGTTTCATAGAATCATAGAATGGCAAGGGTTGGAAGGGACCCCGAGGGTCCCAGAGCTCCAACCCCCTGCCACAGGCAGGGACACCAACCTCAGGCCTGGAGCTACACAAGGTTGCCCAGGGCCCCATCCAGCCTGGCCTTGAACACCCCCAGACACGGGGCACCCACCCCCTCTCTGGGCAGCCTGTTCCAGCCCCTCACCACTCTCTCTGTAAAAAACTTCCCCCTAATATCCAATCTAACCCTTCCTTCCTTCAGCTTTAATCCATCCCCCTTGTCCTGCCATTATCTGCCCTTTTAACAAGCTGATTCCCCTCCTGGTTTGTGCATTTACAACGTAGTAGGTTGTACTGAAAGACTTTGAGGCTCATATTTCAAGATAAATCATCATTAAGGCAGATGCATGATTACATGAAACAAACAGCAAGAGTGTTTAACCTTTGTCATCGTTTCCACTGCTACCTTGTTTTGCCAGAGCCCAGAAGTGGAACACAAACCTGTGAGCTTGAAATGCTTCTTATGAATTTTAGATCCTTGCATTTACCTACTGCCACCGTCAAATACTGTGATCTCCTTCACGTGGTTTGTGTCACAGTGATGGGGGGGAATCTTGCATTCATTCTTTGTAACCATAATTACTTTTGGTAGAAGAATTGAGCATAATGAAACCAAACAGCTTACTGATCCTGGTGCAGAGTGACCTGGCTGCAGTGCTCTGTGGTTTGCACGTTCCCTCAGCTGGCAGCAACCAAACTTTTAATTAAAAGCTAATTGCTTTGACATTGGTGTTGGTAGGTTAATGCTTAATTGCTCGAGTTTGTGCTGAGCTGGGTTAGTTTTAAAGCCATCATTTCAATACTGTGTTTAAGTGTAGGGTGGAAAAAGGCTGACCCTCAGCGAGGTTCAGCCTCTCTCACTGGCAGGTACGAGTGGTTGGGCTCTTGGGAGTCAATGTCAAGCGAGATCTGGATGCAGCACTCTGCAGTGAGAGTGCAGAGGAGTAACGCCTCTGACTGACATTCTGGGGTTGGCTGTCACTCATCATGACAAAGCTCGATCTTCAGGCCTCCATCTTCCTCTGTACTGTGGTTGGCTTCGGTGTTGGTTTGCTCCTTGGTTTTGGTTTTGGTTTGTTGTTTGTTTGTTTTTGTTTTTTTTAAATTGTGTAATTTTCACTCGTTATGCAACTTTGTACCCTGGTTTGTTGGCTGTAACAACTGGGATCGTAAACTCTTCTGTCGGGCTGGAGCGGGGTTCGAGTTGAACCCCCAGTGCTCTTTCTATATATAGAAGGGTTGGTAAAACTTCTGCTTTAGACTTTGAACCAGCTTTTGCGTGGTGGAAGGGTGTCAGCAGGTTTTCATGCAGTGATCTGCTGTGGTGTTCTTCCCTCAGCGTGCCTGCCTCTGACTCAGCTATGCCTGCGCAGGAGGCAGGCTGCGTGCCTGACCCAGGGCTGCAGCTTTCTGCCCTCGTGTCTAGCCAGGCAAAATGCTGCCTTCATCTACTGCCTGCTGGAAAAACTCTGCTTAATTAGGTTTAGGTGACCTTCCCATCCTGTATAGGAGGAGTGCATTTTCATAGGAGTGTCTCTTCTCTAACGCTTTTGATAGTCCTGCGGGATACACAGCCCGATCAACAGATAAGAAATTAGAAAGTACATTGAACCACGTGCTTGGTGTTTAATAAACACTTTGCTGCCAGAAGGATAATGAGAGATGCAGATAATTGTGTAACACCTTCTGCTTTTGGACACAATGATATGTCAAGTTCTGCTGACCAGCAGAAGAGGAGCTATGTGGTGGTAGAACCCAAAGGCACTCGGTACTTCTCTGTAGGCTGAGCTCGGACTGCTGGCACAGCATGGCTTTAAGTGACCTGAATATCACTAGCAGCCTGGTGTGGGCTAAATAGCGTCGCTCTAACGTCTCAGGAAGGGTCACTCTCAGAGCTGTGGTCAGGACTGTGCTGCTGCGATGACACTGCTGTTCACAGACCTGCGCATCGGCTTCGGCACTGGAACGTCCCCACGTGGTGCGAGTGTGGCTCCAGCCCTCCCTGACCAACCCCAGCCCGTCTCCTGCTCCCCAAAGTAATGCCACTCATTAGGCTCCATGTGTCTCCCCATATCAAGCTTGTTTTACTCAGCTTCCCAGGGACGGTCCTTAGAAGGACTTTGAACTTGCACCAACTGGCGATGGGGGAGCAGGGAGCACTGCAGGGCTGAGTGAGCGTAACCTCTGTGCTCTGGTGGGGAGGGGAATCGCATCACTGCTGCGCTGATGTCAGAAACAAACTCGTCTGCACGCCAAGTCTTCTAACCACCCGATGATATCTTCCTCCAAAGTCCATTATTCTGTCTTCGAAGAACGCTGCAAGGCTGAAAAATGACAAATTTCTTTAGGAACCAGAGGGTGGCTGTCAGATCGAGGATTCAAATTGAGTGTCTCCCCTCTTTCTCAGCCAGTTTTCTCAGAACTGAGCGATGGTTCGTTCTAAGCTTGGAAAACCCTTTTTGGCTTCTTAAATTTATGTTCCCATAAGGGATTTCCTTTAAAAAGAATTCTTGCTCTCTGAGACGCTGTTTATTCTTCTCAATTTCTGTAAAATCAACAAATCCGTCACATTAATTGCTCTTGAGGTTTTATCTTGTCTCTAAAATATTAATTAGGCTTCTTTCTCTAATGATCTCCAGCTTCTCTGCCAAACAGTCTTGGAATTTCCACATTGTATTTCCATGTAGTCTAAAATACTAATTTAACATCAGCTTTTTTTTATGCTGCCACCTTCTTATTTCTATTCAGGAGGCTGTGGGCTATGATGCCAAGGATTAAGCAGCATGTGCTTTGAGCCTTCTCACTGTGCCTCTAGACTGACGTTAAGTGAGATTTTAAACAGGCGAAGTATAAAGTGCTCTCTTCTGGGAGCAGCTTGTTGCACGGTAACCTCTGCTGTGGAGGGAGGGCTCCTTTGGGCATTATATCTTCTATATATACACAGGGATCACTTCAGATCTCAGTGTCACAAATGGCTTCGTTGAATCAATGCCACTTCATCACGCATGAGCACGATGATTGGTTTGGCTTGCTGCCCAAAGGAATCCAGAGCCATAATCCTGCATCCCCTGGCAGTCCTGACTGAAACTGGTGTGATGCTGCTTGTTGATGTCAAACACCTTGCTCAGAAAGCCACTGCCACCAGTGAATGGCTTCCAGGCCTCGTTCACCCCGCCACTCCGAGCTGTTAGAATGCTTCGGGTGAATAATTTCTCCCATGCTCTGTTGGAGGACAGACTCTGTGAGGTCTGTTTTCTTCCACGAGCGTGTTGGTACTTTTTAGGACTTTGCCTGAGCCACAGCTGTTTGGAAAACTGCTGAGCAGGGGCGTTCCTGGGATGGGAGGGTTGCTGAGCAGCAAGTTACTGCTCTGCTGTATTCCGGTGGTGGAATAATCACTGGGCTGTGCTGCAACTGGTACTGCAGCTCTGTCCCTTGTCCATAGGGTTGCCTTTCAGTTGGGTTTATACCTAGCTTAAAATGGAGCTTTTATTCATCTGGTGGAATAAGATTCTTTATGGATACTTGGATTTAGTAATTTGGAGGACAAACAGGCCCATGGTTCCTTGAAGAGGCTTTAAAAATGACAAATTAATCATTAAAAGGGCAACGTGTCTCTGTTTAGATCCACAAAATAACTCACTGAATCCTTGAACCTCTTCCTATGTACGCTGTGTGTTCTGGGCTGGCAGCAGAGAGGGACAGGACGTCAAGCGTGATAGATTGTCGAGCTGTTTTTTGGTAGTTAAACAATAATGAAACTGTTAGATGCTCGCAGGGAAACACTGTGCTCTGTGTGTGGACTTTGTCCTGGAGAAAGTTTCGATTGTTCCTAGGAAGGGCTGTTGCTAAAGCCCAGCTCTGTGGCGAGTGGCAGCGCTGGCTAAATTACCCGCTGGCTTGAGGCTGCTACACAAGCATTACAAAATAGTTTGGAAACAGTTTATTTTTTCAGATTCCAAATAAAGTGTAGGTTTCAAAGTCCCCCTTTGACTGTATAATAATAATAATAATTAAAAAAAAGTAGAAATGGAAGCTGGTGTTTATATAGAGCCTGCTCTGCACTCTCCAGCTCAGAAAGCGGGGCTCTCCCAGTCAGAGGCTGATGCTTGTGTAATTCATACCTTGTGTTTCTCAGCTTATCAGTTGTTGCATGTGATCGTGTATTTCCTTGTCAAAGGGAAAAAACCCATGATTATTGTCCCTTAGTCAAAGCCAGTCTGTCGTTCATCTTTCTGAGCAAGGGGCTCTCCAGTAAGAAGGGTACGATCTCGTCTTACATGCAGAAGACAAGTGAGAGGGATTTAAGAAACATAAAGCCCAAACCCTCAGCCTTCTTTTTGACAAACTTATTACTCTTTCTATTTCTGTTGTTATTTATCCTTCTCTTGTAACTTGTTTCTCTGCCTTGAAGGGAGATCACAGACTGATTTTTGCAATAGAAATAGCTAAACACAGAATGTCATCCTGAGTGAAGTAAGGAATTCCTGCAAAGAACTGAAATATGCTGTTTAGCTTGCTGCTGGAGCTCCAGAAGCCAACTGCAGTGCCTACAAAATGTGCATAGGGAATGCAGTTGGAATTCAAAGCACCAGTAAATGGCTACTTGTATATAGAAAAGCAACAGGCTTAAAAGCAAAGTGCTTGCAGCGTTCCTTTTCATCTGCCACTGTCTGCAGAGACACCTCCAACTGCACATCTGACAGTCAGGAGGGGTGCTGATGCCATCTCTGAACTCTTCCTTGGGTGAGAACCCACTGAAAGCTTTGCAGAAGGCGTATATTTGAGGGAGATAGCGTGTTTGATATTTGATATTAACATTAAACCACCGTAGCTTGCTCACCTGTGCTGCGCGAAATGCCGTTTGCATCACGTTTTCAAACAACGTGTTCAGCAGCAATAATGAAGCCTTTTCATACAGCAGAACGTAAGCCAAACCCCAGCTAACTCGTGAAAGGCTGTACTTTGGCTAAGTAAGATGATCGTTCTTGGACTGAGTCCTGTCTCTTTGTCAGTGTTCTCCAAGTGGTGCTCTGCTCAAAACCCGAGTAACTTGGTAAGATATTGTTATAGAGACCTAAGCTTGGCTTGTGGATGTGGCTCTTAATAATACAAGCTAAGGCTTTTATTGCTCTGCTTGACATTAAGTCTGTAAAACATGGAAGTATTTCCTAAAATATCCCCTAATAAAAACAAATGTGAAGAAAAGGATATAAACTATTACTGTCTAGTGTCTACTTGACTGACCAGCTTTAATCCTTTATTATGGAGGAAACAGTCTAAACCTTCTGAACTCTTACATAAAAAGGAATTTTTACAACATAAGATTTGAAATCTAAAATCCTGGCTGTTTTTCTAAGCATTAATTTAATAGCATGCTGTCTCCTTCAGAGGTTATTCTTGTCTCAAGTACCAAGAATGTCTGTCTGTCTGTCTTTTTTTGACAATGACCTGCTTGTCAGTTGGATTTCTAAGTTAAAATGCCCCATCAAGTAAGACCAAACTTTATTCTGCATGTTACCATCGTTTTCACTGTGAACTGGTAAAGACTCAAAACAAAATGAGCACCACCTAAAAACTGAAGAAAACTAGCTGCACTTGTGTGAAACCTTAAGTTGGCCTTGAAATCATCTTGCCTTGTCCTCTTTTTTCCTTTTATATTTATGTGTTTTGATCTGATGTAAAGTTTCCAAGGTGCTCTGCAGAAGTGCCAGGAGCTCATTCACTCTTAAGTATTTCTTCCCAGAAGTGCCTTACTTCTGTGAGCTGTGGTAGTTCTCTGAAAGTATTTAACTCCATTATGAATACAGTGCTGCTTTGAAGAAATGAAATATTAACTTGATTCCGTTCCCTGATGAGGCATTATCTGTTTTTTATATGTGGAAAGCTGAGGCACTGGGATTTGAAGTGGTCCCAGATGCACAGAGCATCCATAACAAAGCTGGAATCTGAAACCAAAACCCCTCAGCCCCAATTGTCCCATCTGAGTTGATCCCATTCTCAATCTAAAAGTAATTACCCAGTGGAGTTTGTTGAACTCTGTCTTTTTAAAAAATAGGAGTAAGTGGTATGTGGTTGGTTGTTTTTTTTGGTGGGGTTGTTTTTTGGGTGTTTCTGCTGAACTATTGACCTGAGAAAAGTAGAACTCAGAAGAGAAGAAAGTTCATATTGATGTTCTCAGGGTATTGGTGGAAAAGGTGGTGTTGCAGGGAGCTTCTTAGCAACAGAAGTCATGTCTACTGGTGCTGAAATGCCAGAGGAGTTGTTTGTTTGGGGTCAAAGAACAGAAGTGATGATGTTTTGAGGTTTTATTTTAAAAATAACTGTTATTTGTTGCTAAAGGGCTGTATGAAAGAGCAAGAAAGCAGAGTTTCTGCTCCCAGCTTCCATGATAGTTGGTATGTTTTGGGTTTTTTTCTTAATGCCCCAATGCCAGGATTTAGTCTAACATGAAAATCTTGTCTGGCATTTCACAAAGCAAAAAAACCCAGTGTGGAAAAAGGTGCTCCTCCCCGTTACAGAGATTGTTGTGTACTGCAAAGGATGAAGAAAGAAATCCCAACAAATCCAAGGCAAACTAAAAAACCCCAACCCACAAACACCAACCCCCCTCACCTCCCAACAAAACGAAATAGATCTGTTGGTTTACAGAGCTGGGTGATTTCTGGGGCGCTGACTCGTGATGTCTGAATGCTTGGGCTGCAATGTGACCCCAGCCTGCCTCTTGGCTTGGGCTGTACATGGGAAATCTCCTCTTAGAACCACAGATCGTTTAGGTTGGAAAAGACCCTTGAGGTCGTGAGTCCAACCTTACCCCAGCATTAAACCATGTCCCCAAGCACCATATCACATCTTCCAGGGATGGGGAGTCCACCACTTCCCTGGGCAGTTCCAGTGCTTCACAACCCTTTTGGTGAAGAGATTTTTCCCAATACTCAGTCTAACCCCCTGGCACAATCCAAAGCCAATTCCCCTTGTCCTGTCAGTTCTTACTTGGGAGAAGAGACCAACACCCACTTGGATACAACCTCCTTTCAGGGAGCTGATGACAAAGGTAGAGAATCCAGAAGATGCAAGTCCTTCAAGGCCATTTGAAGCTGTCATTACCTAGTATCCTCTCAGTCTCTGTATCTCCTAGGGATGTTACCCTTCAGCTCAGTGACCAAAAACATGGGGCAAGGCGGTGGTGGGGTTTGTTCACGTTTCAGTTTCAATGAAGTCCAGATTTCAGCCTGCATTGTTTTGGGGTTATGAACCTCTCAGCCCTAGAAGCAAGTGCTGTATCGATGGCTGTAAGTGGACTTTTTCACATCATCTGCCCCATGAATGTTGAAGTAGCTCGTGCTAGTCCTGCTTATGGACACAGGGTGGTAAGGCTTGAACTTTCCCTCAGTTTCCAAGCTGCAATTTTGGATTTCAAACCCTTCAGTGCTAAATGGAGATTGGCACAAAAATGATAGTTAATGTTTATGGAAATGCTTTACTTCAAAGAGCTGGTACAGTTTCACCTGCACTAACTAACTTTGAATCAGGGTGGGGTAATTTTCCTTGTTTACAGATGAGGTGACTAAGCTAGACATAAGCTTTTCCTCTGGTACCTTTTGTTGTCTCAGTAACAAAACCAGCGTTCAGGTTCGGTGCTTTCCAGTACTGCATTCAGTATCCTGGACCGTTAAGTGCTGACAAACTCTAAGGACTCCTGCAGGCTGGGAGCACAGAGCTTTCCACGCCGTTTCAGATGTGATGATGTGCTGGTCTTTGTCCATGTCTACTAAAGGAGATGATACGCAGTTGCACTTCATTTCAGCACCTAGTTTGGATTTGAATTCAGATTAATTTGGAACAGGCATAGCTACAAAATGAGTCTGCAGTGTTTGTACTTGTTACGATGTGCCTCAATTATATACATTCAGATCTCTCTCAGCCTAGCCACATAAAAATCATCTCTCTTTTTTTTCAGGCTAACAGCTAAATAGGTTAGAGGTTGCTTACCAGTCTGCACGGCTCTTTATTGCATGCAGTTTTGCTGCACGTGTACTTCTTCACATGCATGAACTCCATGGGGCTTCCGCTGATTTTCTACTAAGAGGTCTTGAAATGAGGGGGTGGAAAGAGTAGGCTTGGTGTGTGAGGAATTTTGAGACTATCTTCTGAGTTTGGGGAGGGGAATAAATTAGTTTACCATTTAAAAATAAACCCAAAGCTTGGAATGAAAAATAATTTATGGGATTTCCAACTGGTGGTGTAGCTTAATCAGCAAACACTCTCAGTTCAGGGTGTCTGGGATGAAGTGTCCATGCCAACTCCACTCCCAACTGCAGACAAACTTCAAGTAAATCTGACTGATACTGTACCACCTCCAACCCAAGCCCAGCTGCTGGATGAACAGGACTGCAGACCGTACTTAGAACTGTCTCTATTTTGGGAACAGCTACTTCAGGGTACTTCATCTCTCTGAAGCTTGTACTCCAAGTGGTTGGAGTTTCTGTGCATATCATTGCAATTTGAGGGGAGATACCTCCTGTTTTCTGTGTCCCTGCCTCTGTAGATTGAGGGAAAGGGTTTTTAGGAGTTTGGGGAGCTCTGTCTGGGATAAATAAATGCCTTTTTCTCCTGCATTCAGTTGCCCCTGAATGCTTGTGCTTCGTTCCAAAGGTAACCATTGATGAATATGTAATTTATGCAGTTAGAGAGAACCCCCTGTCACAATGAAACAAGGTGTGCAGCTGTCATCACAGGCCTCTTGGGCCAAGGATTTCAATGGGAATATCTGAATTTCAGCGTTTTATCTGAAGTGGAATCTCTAGAGATACAATGGAAATACGAACTGACATCCTTTCTCCTCCTTTCTTCTCCATTCCCCCCATTCAGGAGAAGAGTATCGTTAAAACCACCCAACAGCAGTTACCTTCTGCCACAGTAAAAAATGAAGCGATTCAAAGCTTTTCCCCTGACATTCCTGGTTCTACTGTGGAATTGCTCTTCCTTGTTTGTAATATCTGAGTGCTGAAGTCATTTTGTTCTCAGCAGTCTTTTGCAGTGCAGCAGAAGCTTAATTTGAGCAACTTTCTATTCTTGGCAATGCAAAATTTGCAGAGAGCAAGGTATTTGTAGTGTTCTGAGAAGGGCTCCCAGAAAAGCTTATGGAGACCAAAGCCTTTGGAGAGCATTCCTGGCTTTCAGGTGGGCACAGATCCAGCTAGCCTCCCCCAGCTATTGCTGGGGGGCTGTCACAGAAGCGTGGTCCAGGTGGGTTTTGAGATGAAGTGTGAAGAATATGGAATGGTGCCCTCCCTTAAATAGGGCTGGTTATGGAACCTACAGAGTTGTTTAAGTTTTCAGTTAGCAATCTATTGCTGTGTGTTGCAGTTACAGCGTTAGCAGCTAGTCACTGCTTGAAAAATCCAGCTGGCTAAAGGAAATCCAAGGAAGACTTGAGATGTGAATGAACAGAGGAGAAAATATGGAGTGTAAGCCAGCACTGACCTTTCTCCCTGTCATGAAAAGGACCAACTGAAGTGGTACATGATGGGCCAGGACTCTTGGGCTGCGTGCTGTTAAAGGTTTGACAGAGAGCTGCCACTCCTGTGTGTGGGACAAAGGGGAGACACACACGTACACCCGTGCAGGATGCCAGGAGGGGGGGAATGGAACAGAGTGCTTACTCTGGAGTTTTACTTCCCTGGAGACTTTGGATTTTTGTCTGTCTGACTTGGTTTGTGCTGTGTATTACAGCTGACTTGATTCTGTCTCGCTGATGAAAACCGTCCTGGCATGAAAGAGAGCACCAGATTGTTTTAATTATTTGTCAGCATAGGAGAGTAGAAGGGAGATAATCTGAGGTCACAGTGCCTTACTTGGGGAGAGGTATGGGACTAAGGAATTAAGATAGGCAGGGTAAGCAAACTCATTTTCTAAAACAAGTCACATGGTTTCATTAATCACTTTGTCGTGTTAACTTGCTGGGAGAATGTCACTGACTTGCAAAGGAAAAAGGCTGTTGAATTTCCGTCTTGGCAGATGTCTGAAGACCTAATTACAGTTAATAGCAAGAAGAACTTCTTATCTAAATATTTTTCAATATATAAAGTGCAATTTTGGGTCGAAATAAACAGTTTATGTTGAAGCAATACACACCCTAGGTACCCAGCTCCTTTTAAAACCAAACAGGATTTCCAAGCTTCTCATGTTAAACTTGGGAAGAGCTGTTTGGTTTTACTTGTGCTACAGAGGAGACAGAAGGTGGGCAAGTGTCAGGTTTGCAGTTCAGGTGCAAGGCTGGGAGTCAAGTGGGAGGTTTCTGTTTCTGCCTCTGGAATTAGCTTCTCGCACAATGTCTATAAACCACACAGCTTTCTAAACCCATTTTCTCAATTTTAAAATGAAAACTGTGGCTCTCTAGTCTGGAAGGGGTGCTTGAAGCTTAGATCCTTTGTAGCTGTGAGGGTATCGGTGGGATTTGCCGATGGGAAAAGGTGCTTTCACTGGAGATCTGTCTGTACCTCTTGGAACAAACAGAACATCAACAAGTGATGCTGAGACTGAGCTTGTGAATTACTTGTAACAGCATGCTGATGGACACTGGTAAAGATGTAATGTCTTCTTAGAATATCCACTGTATTTTTTGGTGTATTTGAGAACTCCAATGCTGACTTTTCCTCTCGTTTAAGCAAATTTTCTACGAGCTTACCTTGCAGATTATTCTTGCTCTTCTGTAAACCAGGCTACAGTGGTGTAACAGGCTCTTTGTCTGCATGATGGTTTGCTCTGTACTGAGTGGGAAGCTGCTTTGGTGCTTCTCTCGAATCAGCGATAATTTAAGGCCGTAGCATTTCGTGGCAGTGTGTGTGGCTGTGCTGAGCTGCCGTGGCCCGTTACAGCCCTCCTGCGCTGCTCTGCACCCTGCCCCAACAGGCCCCACTGTTTACTTTCTGCTCTGTGGTAAAGGGATGTCACTTCCTTCATTAAAATGCTGGTGCACAGCCAAGTTCTCTTCCTCTGGGCTCGCGCACTTGGAGAAGCAGCACCTAGTAAACGCACACGCTGCTCGATCCAGCCCTGTGCCACGCTCCTTCACCTGCCCCCTGGCCGGATGCGTTGGGATGTGCTGGGGCTTCTGCTTTCAGAGACCCCGGTCCCCACACGTAGAGGCTGTTGAAGCCCTCTCTGAGGTGGAGAAGCACAGATGCAGCTGTGTCACGCTGCATTAAAGAGGGTCTGAAGATGGATTACCAGAAGGCACAACCTGAACTACCAGCCATGTACCATCCACAGCTGGTGGAGAAGGTCTAGAGAGCATATGGGGACGTGGGGCCGGTATCAGCCAGCTCTGACCATCGGAAGCAGCTAGTGGAGGTGAGTATGCAGATGCTGTTTAAGTGCAACTGCTCGTCCTGACGTGCCCATGGGCGCTCTTAGATGAACAAAAGCCTGACCAAGACACCATAGAAACTAACCTGGCCACGGGGTTCTGACTCTGCTTGGTGCAGACTGACCTGACCCTCTGTCCTCTGCCTTTCTAGCTGGCCACTTTCTCACCTGAAAAATTTTAGACTGACATCAAGTTGCTGATAAGACTGGTGAGCAATTGTATGTTTGTCTTTTTAAAGATTACTGGTGTTCATACTTTGATGATTAGGATGTGAAATGTCCAGAGACCTTTTGAAAACAGAATTATATGGAAAAATGTCTCCTCCTTCCATCCCCAAATTCCAGTCTCTTCTCTCTGAACACTGGTATTTCCAGATGTGATACAGTGCTGATACTTATTTATGTATTTTTTTCAAGATGTGCATGCTGGGACACATGGGAACTAGTACCTTTACTCATAAACACATTTATTTTCCTATCCCTAGGTAAAAATCTGATGTGCCAGATCCAGATGTTGTATATTGCAAGTTAGATTTGTGCACTTGGTGATAGGCAGCCAGGGCTGCTCCCCACTCTTCATTTTCTCATGCTTTGTTCTGGTTAAGATGCCACGTCTGCAAATGTCAGCCTACCTCCTTCCTTTTTGCCTCCTCTGAATGGCTCATTTGCTGACTTTTCCACCTGTCCTGGCATATGGCTGCTCCCATTTATCATAATTCAGGTCTGTGTGCCTGTGACACAGGCTGATAAAAGTAATACTTGGGGCATAAATGTCATTTAAGAGATATTCTATAGCTCTGTTATCAAGTAAATGCTGATTTTTTTTTGACCAAGCAAGCTGTGAATTTAGTTTCTGAGTGGTAGGTTATTAGTGAGACTAATTTTAGCAAGGTATTTCTTATCAGGGCAGCTTTACTAAAGGGAAAAAAAGAAGTAAATTCTAACAACAAACAGCTGTGCAGTGCTATTAATAAGGACCAAGATGGTGAACTCATTAAGGAATTAAATCATTGTAAAACAGCATGCATGGAAGTGGGACCTGATGAATTTTTCAGGGGATACAGCATGGAATAATAATGCAAAAGTAATAATTTGAAATGTGCACAGGGACCTTCCTGGTGTTTGATAAGGAGCAAGGGGAGGGTGGAGAGAGCAGCCGGGGACACTCTGCAGTGATGTCCTGGAAACTGCTGAGAAACAGAACAGTTTGGCATCATGGGGGGGTCTGCAAGGTGGGAATGAGGCAGGGAAGGAGGATGGTCCATTGATGAATGAGATGGAAAGAGCAGCTGGATGGTTCAGGGAGCTCATAAAAACGCAGCTCGTTGTGGTGAACAGGAGGTGGGAAGGCAGCTGACAGCTCATGAGCAAGCCGTAGGGGAGGAAAACGCCCTAGCAAAGCTGCTGTTTGTCTTGTGTCTCCCTTTTTGGAACCCTTCTCCACTTGCAGTAGCCTCAAGGGTCATCAGCCCTGGTGTTCCAGTGGTTGAGGGCCTCTCAGGAGGAGGAGGAGTACTTGTTGCTGGGGCTTCTCCTCATGTGGGAGCAAAATCAGCTGCCTGTGGGAGCTCAGTTCCTTTTGATCCCTTAAATCAAGTGTCTTGTTGGTGTTACTGCATTCCAGCCCCCAAATTCCTGAGCAGTCACAAAAGGAACCCAGGCACAGCCATGGAGAGCTTTATTATAGAGGCAAAGCTCAGTGGTTCTGAGATCTTCCTTTTGCTTGTTATAGTCCCTGATTGTTTGTACTCTTAGGGGGGGTAAGAAGGGAAATTTTATATTAAAATGTAAGCCATGGTTTTCCTGTCCTGCCAAAGCCTACCCTTGGCTAGAAATCCACAGAGGCATGTGTCATAAACCCTGTGTGCAGGCAGCGATCTCTGACACCCCAGCCAGAAGGGTTATGGCATTAATGTTGCATATATAGTGAGAACCTGAGTTCAAATGCCTTTGGTGATGAAGGTAGAAACTACAAAACTCCAGGCTTGCATTATGAACGTTATCTTCAAGGGTGTATGGGAGGAAGACTTTGACATCACTGATATTTCCCCTGGAATTAAATCCTGCTTGCAAATTTATACAAAACTCATGGTGATGAACAGGTGGTGAAATGAATTCCATTCTTCAGTTTAAAACCAGCCAAGAGAATCACAGTGTTTACAGCTTCATGCTGAAAAAACCCAAAAGCAAAAGCAGGCAGCAGAGCATGATAGAGTGCTAGCACTGCTTTGCCCACAGACTGTGGCAAACGCTCCCTGCCTCATCGAATATTTATTGAATTTCTTCTGGCTTTTCCCTAAAGGGACTCAAGAAAGAAGATAAAACATCCTCCCTTCCTCAAAAGAGGCCCAGCATGATGACTGCCATGTCTGGAGGTGTTTGCAGGTCCAGGATAGACTGTTTGATCTTATATCCCCACTTTTGGTGAAGCTACTTCCCTGTTGGCTCTTGCAGCTGCTCCAAGCACAAGGGGCAGTTGGGATTCGGGGGCAGTTGGGATTCAGGGGCAGTTACTTCTTGGCTGCCAGAACTCATCTGATGAGTGTCTGCCATATAGCTTTTGCTTTCCCCAAACCATGCTCAGCTCTGTAGTTAAAACAGTTCTTTCTGTGGCTCCCACTGGCCAGTACAAGCATTGTGTCCAAGAATAACGAAGACTGCTGATACCAGTAATGCCTGTAACGTTACTCGTGCCAGTAAGCCAACATCCTTTATTCATGAAGTTGCCTGAGAATTCCTGAAATCTGTGGTGTAACTTTTCCAAACCAATGTGTTCATGTTAGGTTACTCTGAGTATTTACCAAGCCCTGAAGCACAACAAAGAAGTTCTTTCTGCTGGTAAATGTTTTGGTTTGGCATTTGTTTGTCGCTTCAGTGTAACTGGGGAGCTCCTCACACATGAAACAGGCATTCATCTGCAAAGGACTGACAGGGGCAGTGCTTTCTAGTTACCATGATCAAACTGCCACATCTGTACCAACAACCCATCCATCAAAGCCTTGCTTACAGAACTTACCAGTTTCTGGATGGTGCTGCCTGCATCTCTCTGGGTAACTAAATAAGGGAATAATGAGGCTGTAGCAAACATTGTGGAGATCTTTAGGAAATTGCCAACCTGAAATTTCACTGTGAACATCCTCTCCCACCAGCAGTGCTTGCTTCTCAGGTCTAGAACTGGTCCAAAGGAAAAGTTCCTATGGAACAAAGGAAAAGTTGCATTATCCTACTGCAGCTGGAGGCAGACACAGAGACATTTCAGGATCTTAAGCCTGCCTTGTGTCTGCTCGGTGCTGCAGCAGCCAGGTAGCAAAGCTTCGCCTGGCTGGTGGCAGTGCCTCAAGCTCCTGTGTAGCAGCCAGTGCATGTTCCAGGAATCAACAGAGAGATTCTTGCTGTTCAGCCATCGTGGGCTCCCAGGTATTTGGAAATGGTACCAGATATCTACAGAATCAGCTGGGGCGAGGGTGACTGAGATGCAGAGCATGGTGGCTGCAGTGTGGGCAGAGGTGGAAACATTTGTGAGCTCCTTTTCTTGGGCTTGGAGCAGCCTGAGCTGCAGCTGGAGCAGGCTGTGGCATTGCCTAGGTGCTGTCCCCAACCTGTGATGAGAAATGATGGTTGCTGGCTGGCACGTGTACCTCCTGTGCCTGGAGAGGAATCCTGCTCTGGACTGGAGTTGACAGTGACACGAAAGGAGTGTGGGATGCCTGCTCACAGCACAAAGTGAGTGGGCATCCTGCTCCCTTTGGAGACTGGACTCGATCTCTTGAGGTCCAACCCCTACAATTCTGTGAACGTGAGTGCTCAGGAGGGGCTGATAGTGAGGGGAGAGCTGTTCCTTTCTGCAGGGTTGTCAACCAACCAGTAGCACAGAGCTGTTTTCATGAAGCATCTTTGTCAATACAATTGCTGCCCTAATTTAAACTTCCACCTCTGTGTAGAGGTCCGTAAGTAATGAAACCTGGCATACACTGGCAGGGGCTGAGGGAGCCTGTCTGTGTGGTAGGAAGGGGCACAGGGTTTCTGTGTGCTCCTTTCTCTTAAAGATGGGAGATAGCTTTGGAAAAACAATACGGATCAGTCCTGGTTATTAGTTGTTTGTTTATGGAGGTTTCCCCTCTGTGCTTTTGTAGTTGCACAGGGTTAAGGTTCTTCCAAAGCAACATCTGAGCCTTTTGTCAGTCTTTTCATTTCCTGGCAATTACACAGACCTACAACTCCAGCTGAATGCTGAGTTCTGTCTCATTTTGTCCTGGTTTGTGCACTCCCTTGTGTTTTTCTTCCCAGTGTTTGACATGTTGCAACGTTCCAGAGTGAATTACAGGGCTGTCTTTTTTATTTTTGAGGAAAGCAAAGTTTGAGGCAGGCAGTAGCATTTGTGTATTCTGTTATCGTGGGTGGCCTTTGGTTTGCAGGGGTCCTGGAAACGGAGAGAACTGACTGTGGATGCAGTTTTCTGCTGCTGTGGAGTTTGTGAATGCTTGTTTCACCGTGCAGCTTCCATGGTGTTTAGGTTTGCAATTCCTAGGAGCAAATTAAACCTCCAAACAGCATAGCTTAAAATCAGATGGCAGTGTTTTTGCAATAGAAGGGCTGTGTTAACTTTGGAGTTGGACTGACTGTTTGAAAATTAACGTGCAGAAAGAAAAAGGGTAGATTTTTTAAAGCATATATCTAAAGCATGTGTTTTGATTGCAGTGCAGAGCTAATACAAATGGATGCTACGTTATTTCTGTTCATGGAATGCTTCCCTCCATGTATTTATTAAATGATAAATGATAATTACCCCTGCTCATACAGGATGAGTACCATGGCTCATGAAACTCAGTATCAGGCTAAGATGCACCAGTTACACCATTAATAGCTCCAGGCTTCAGCTCCCTATGTGTCAGTAAGAACTTGCACTGGTTTTCACTGATCCTTGTTTATGCTTATAAATAATAACCGTGTTTCAGCTTAATTGTCTTCTGACACCAGGTAGAATAGTCTTGTGCCCCGTGTGTCCGTGCCATGCCTTCGGCCAGCCAGCTGGAGCTCCTGCTTGTCTCTTGCTATCCTGGAGCTCCAGTGGCCAGTCCAAGTGCAATTCACGCTACAGCATTCTGCTCCTCAGTTGCACTAAGGGTTGTTCAGCGTGTGAGCCTGTGGATGCTCACTTGGACGTTAGAGCCTGCTGAGCGTGCGGGGCAGAGCGCCTTGGTAAGCTCCCCATTGTGGGGTGTGAAAGGCCTGTGTCTGCCACAGCGACAGCCCAACTCTGACCAGCCCAATTCAGCTACATTTGCAAGGATTAAAGATTGCCACTACAGCTATGGGTATTGGAACTGCACCAAACTGCAAAGGCTTCCCAAAAGACTTTGAAAGCAGCTTCTAATTAAATAAATGATCAAAATCAACAGAACTGGGTGTTGGTACTTTATACCAAACAAGCTTTAGGGACCTGTACCAGCCCCCTTCCCTTGGGAATCTGGACTGGTACAAGGGCAACACTGACTGATGGGATAGAAATTAATCAGCTGGGTAGCTGAGAGATTCTTTATTTCCAGAAGTTTATAAAATCAAGCAGTGGCAGAACACTGTCAGCGATGTGTCTGATTTTTAAGTGATAAACATAGCCCAGGAACTACAGAGAGAGTGCAGAAATGCAGAGGAGGCAGTTTGTATTCTGTTTACAGGTGGGGACACACAGTGTATGCTCCAGCAACTGAATGCCCAGATAAAGTCAGATTTCTTTGCAAACTCTCAAAAACAAGTTTATAGCAGTGTTTTTCTGGACTGCTGCATGGGTGGTCTTACAAAGCTCCAAACCCATGCATTTTGCATCGGGCTGTTAGGATTTTAGGTCACTCTGTGTGTGTATATCTATATGTATCTCAATCATTGTTTGGCTTGCAAAAAAACAATAAATGCAAGTGATTATGTGTGTTAGCAACTATGGTTTTCCCAAGCAAGTTACCAGAAGGTGATGTTTGATTTTTCTGGAGTTGCTGTGGGATGATTTAGCCCTGTAATGCTGCAGATTCAGTTGAGAACTGGAGGACGTTCAGCCCGTGGCTCTGCTGCCCTTGTCTTTTATCTTTCTAGATTTGTAGCAGTAAATCCGTAGAGAGATTTAGAATAAAATCCTTGCTGCTGACTTAAATTTTAAGTTATATTTGAATACAATGTGTGAGACATCATTTGTGCTCCTGTTTGCTTCCCCCGATGAGCAAACCCCAAAGTCAGCACATTGTGCTGCCTTACATGGAACAGAGACAGGCTGGTACAGCAGACCGGGTCAGAGAGTCTCCTACTGCCAACTGCAACACAAACCTTATCTTCCCTGGGCTGTGATCTCCTAGCTCTAAGAAATTCTGGTACTATCCTGCGCTTCCTCTGCTTTTCTCACTAAAGGAATACCGTGCTGGAGTGAGGATGTGGCTTGTGCATGTGCTTCGAAGTCAGAGGCAAGATGAGCACGCTGTCAGAACTTCAGTGCTGGGGGAGGTCGGGATACACACTGTGCTCTGTGCTCACTGCAGCTCACAGATTGGTTCCTGTGTCATTCTAACGTGTGCCTTCCCTGCTTTCAGTTACTATGTGGGCAAGCTGCTGCAACTGGTTCTGTCTGGATGGCTCACCTGAAGAGATGCAGGCGCAGCCGCAGCAGGGACCCAGAGCCCAAGCCTATTCCAACCCTGGGTACAGCTCCTACCCGTCTCCCACCGCCTCGGAGCAGAGCTGCAAAGCCTGTGGCCTGCACTTCAGCAGCTCCTTGAGCAAGGTGAGTTGTGAACATCCTCTGCAGCTCAGACGAGCATTCAGTTTGACTCAGCGTGCCATCTGACCTCTGATTCATTGCAAAGAGCCAATCTGAAGAGAAAGGGGTGCATATGGGAGGCCTCTGGTTTGAGGACATGCCATATGGGAGCAGACAGCTTGCTCTTGCTCCTGTGCCTTTACTTATCCTTGCACAATTAGCAGACGTAGTTAAAGATGACTGGAGAAGTGGTAGTTAACCTTCAGCAGACTTGGCTTTCCCAGGCAGCGAAAGAAGAAAGCCAAAATGCTTATAATCTTACAGGAGCATCAACTTCAACATGAGTTGTTTAATTTGTTCTTTAAAAACATGCCCTTTAAAAAAAAATTACTAAAACAGTGCACGAGGTTCAGTAATCTGTGCTTTCAGTAGAGGGTGATCTGTGGATCTCTCCAAACTGTTGCTGCTCAGACTAAAAAGCTGTGTAAATTTATGGAGGGAGCATGTTGCATTGCTGAAGCTCCCTGAGAAGAAAAAGAGGATCAAGTCTCTGCTATCTTGCTTGTAAAATTTATTTGTGACCATTGATATGCCAAAATATATGAATATATATGAATTTCTTCTGCTCTGGAGACCATAAGGTGAACCTAGATTGCTCCTAAAAAATCCAGCCACCACCACCAAAAAAAGCAGATTATGGTATCTTAGGTACTTGATCTGTTATTGTAATTGTATCTTAATTTTCTTATAATGTGGATTATTTCTTACTGAAAGGATTAGAGGAGGTTTAAATGAGTCATGCATTTTATAAGATTCTTTTAACTGAACAAAATTTAATTGTGGTAGCAAAAATCGGAGGCTTTTTGGCCTTTATCAGGCTCTTAGATGACTTTTTTTGATCTTGGCTTTCTGCAGCAAACTGATTCCATAAAATCTGTTACATTTAAACCAAGTATTCTTCCTTTCCCTCTCTGCTGAGAGCGAGCTGTGGCAGCAATTCTTGGTGGCTGTGTTAGATTGCTATCCCTTCCTCCTGTTTTCTGCCTGCAGCCCCTTAAATTGGCTGCGCTCTCAGGATGATGCTCTTCTCTGCATCCTTACAGAAGGAGCTCCTGGCAAGCTGGAGTGTAAGATTATAAAAACCCACAACCCCCTGAACAGCAGGAGCTGTAGGGACAGCTTGAACGTTGGCACTTGTACATTTTACCCTGCACACAGAGAAGAGCTGAGTGTGTCCAAGCCCCATCCTGGTGTCTCTGGGAGGCTGTTGGAGCAAACAACCAGGGACCAGCCTCTGTTCTGCCCAGGCTTCTGATTTAAAGTGCTTCACTTCTGTCTGACCATCCCCTGATTGTGCTACCAGTAAATGAGCATCGTTCAAAAGTGGCCTGACCACCTCATTCCTGGTTTCAGTTCATAACAACATCTGAGTGTAGCTGTTCTGAAGAGACTCGTGTCTCCAGTTCTCTTTTGGTTGGAGTTCAGCACATCCACTGAAGCTGCCAAAGCTGCTTTAATCCTGAGCCCTGGCAAACAGCTTCTGCCCGTGGTCAGATACTCCATGCTCAGATAGATACAGCCTGGGGAATTTCTTTGCTCTGAAGGTGGATCCTGATGGTGAACTGATCAGCCAGAGACATGCCTGGTTTTGTTCTGACTTCTCAAATGTGTCATTGAATAACTAAGGCAGACTCGTGTTATTACTGTTACTTGCTTGCAAGAAATCATGTTTGATAATGCAGCCCTTGTGCTGAGCTGGCTTACGTGATCCCTAAACGTGTCAGCACTCAAGTAGGGGGTTTCTGGCTGGAAGTAGTGGGGTTTCCTTGGCTGTACAGTGGGTCCCTTTGGAGCCAGCTCGGCAGCCTATGGGGTGCAGGGAAAGCTTCCCCTGCCAGCGTAAAGCAGGGTTGTTTGGGTTTGGGTTGGTTTATTCTCTCCTGTGCTCTTCTGATTGCTCCCTGTCAGAGATGGGTGATTGAGAGGGAGAGGCAGTTGTCAAGGGATTATTTTCCATCACTCTGTGGAGCGTCTGTTCCCCTGCTCGAGACACACGCACAGCCAGCAGCTCCTGTGTCTGCCCTGATTTCCCAAGGAGCTGGATTGCTCCTGCTCTCGTAGGGTCAGAAAGGAGTCAGTCCCAGAGTAATTCTGTAATGGTTTTTCTAATGCTGAAGTTAAGGAATGCTTCTGAGAACTGGATGGTGTGTGGAAATTGCTCTTCCTGTCTTGCTTTGTGATTGATGAAAGTCACTTTTCCTTGGCAGCCCCCCAAGCAGCAATTTTGAGATGAGGTTTCAAGTTCACATGGCCAGAGATTCTCTCTGTGGTTGAAACATTCACGTCTTAAATCCTTGGGCAGAAAATTGGGATTCTTTCCCCTAACTGTCACTCTGTTGCAGGGTCTAATGAGAGGTCTGTTGGTTATAATTGTAGTAATTGGGGGGTGTGGGGCAAGGGGGCTGCAAAGGGGATTAGAAGGAGCGTATGTAAGCAAGTAGTATATTTACACCTAAGCATGAGAAACACCTGCTTCCTTTGAACTGTGAAATTAAAAATGCCCTTAAATCACCAGGAAAAATTCATGAAACTTTTTTCCCCTTTGAGTTTGTATTTGTTGCTTCCTTAACCCTGGGTGTGTATTTTTCCTTGCATGTCTCTGAAGGGTCAGGATGTCAGGATTTCATAGAGATGCTTGTCTTCTCCAAGGCTGTGCATTAGCATTTTTAACCAGCACTGAAACCAGTTCTTTCTTCCCTCAGGACTTATTAAAAGGCTTGTAAGGCAGCTCTTCTGCTGCTATTCCTATTGGAAAATGCAGAATTTGACTTTCCAAAGTGTTGAACAGTCAAGTTTCTGCAGAAATCAACATGGACTGTGAGTGCTTGGAACTTCTGAGAGTCAAGCCCTGAGTGATGAGACCAGAACAGTATAAAATAGAAACATCAAAACCCCTAATTTAATCTGTAAAGTTGTTTAACATCTGGGGCCTAATATTTCCAAAACTTCCATCGCTTTCTGTCTAGCACTTGGCCAGCAAACAGTGTGCCTATTACCTTCAAAATAAGCTGGGTAAAGAAATGTTGGATCCTTTATCTGTCAGACACGGTGAGCCTTGCTGTTTCCTTTCCTCTCAGGGTGAAGAAAAAAGAACTGATTTTCTGGTTGTAACAAATTGGAAGGGAAAAAAGGGGGAGGGGGAAGGGAAGGAGTCACTTGAACAAGTATTAAATTTATGAAAGAGAGAAATGCCTTTAAGAAGTTCCCTCCAGTGCTGGAGCTTTCGTAATGTACCTCGCTTCCTAAAGCAGTGCACAGCTCGCTGTGATTCACTTGAAAGTCTGCCGCCTGGTAGATGTCTCCTGATTCCACCTGTGGTTTAAACTGGATGAACAGGTCTGGAACAAGGTGCAGAAAACTCCTGTCATCTGAGGGAATTACCTGAGATGGCAAGATTTCACTCCAGGTGAATGGGGTGTACATCATGCTTCGGGAAGAGCAGTGAGGAGCCCAGCTGGTGGGATCAAGCCTCTTCCTCCTCTAGGAGCATGAGTAACAGATTTGGCACTTTGTCATGAATGAGGTTTTGATTATGCTCTGACAGAGGCTGCTAGTTCCTTCGGCTTCCCGGCGTAGGGGAGCGCTGCCGGCAGCCCCGTGCAGCTCTGTCGCAGGGTGTGCTGGATCGCTTTGATTCCGTTCCCTTCTCTTCACCAGCACATCTGCTTGGACTGCAAGAAGAGCTTCTGTACGTCCTGCTCCAGCCAGCCCGAAGGCGGTCCCCTCCTCTGCCACCTGTGCCAGCGGTTCCGAGCCACAGCTTTCCAGCGGGAAGAGCTGATAAAGATGAAGGTGAAGGACCTGCGGGACTACCTGGCACTCCGTGAGATTTCCACAGAGCTCTGTCGGGAAAAGGAGGACCTGGTATTCCTGATTCTTGGCCAGCAGCCTGTAATTACCCAGGAAGATCAGATAAGAACAAACACATTTAATACCAGTGCCTCTGGACAGCAAGACTTTGTGATTCTCCCACCAACCAGCATAGCATTTTCTACCTCACCTGATGAGCCTCCAGTGTCTGCAGACCCCACCTCCAGTTCGCTAGCTCAGGAACATCAACAGGTACAGCCTCTAGCCTGAGGCATCTTTTGCAAACTCTTTCATCTGTAATTTTGGATTAACTGGTAAGATGTTGCATGAAGTTTTCCAAGTGGATAATGTGCCAAAAAAGTTTTACATTAAAAAGCAAGGAGGGCTTCTCTTCAGAACAGGTGACAAAAGGTGTCAGTTGCATTTTGTCTGTGCTGTTCTCAGGTTTGTTTTTCATTTTGATGTGAGGACCTCACGCTCCCTCACAGAATAATTAGGAAAAGAAGCTGAGTTATTTTATGCTGCCTTTCTGTGTGAAACTGTGACTCGCTGTCAGCACCTTTGTGCTATTCCCTTTCTGCACTAGTGGAATTGATGCTGAAAATACGGAGTATTCACCCTGAGAACATCATCACTATTTGGAGATGTGTTCTCCCCAGTGCTCTGGTCCCCACTTGCCACTGCCACTAGATACTCCTGCCGCTGGTGATGTCTGTGTGACCTTGTGTGTTGATGTTGACAACTTTGTGACAGTTGTATGTAGGTGTTAGATGAAATAGTTGTTATTGTTCTTTAATCTCTGTGCAAGACAGCAAGGGCAGTTTGAAGCAATTTTGGACCCGAAACTGAAGGGATGGGTGAGGTTTTTGGAGTCCTCTTGCTTGGATCAATAGAAAACCTGAGTGGTGTTAAGTCTACAGTTTATGGAAAACCCTGAAGTTCTGACAAATATTGTCAGGGGCATTTGGGCCTAATTATTTTTTATTGACTTTGCTTTGTTTGTCTTTGTGCTATCTGGTATAGGAAGTTTACTCAGTGTTTGACATCTGCTCCTTGTCCTGTTAGGAAGTTAATAGGTGTGTTCAGTTCCCCATGGACCAGAGCTGTGAAAGTGTATGTACCTTCTGCTCTCTCAGCAGATACATCGAGTACAACAGCAGAGTCCTCCTGGGAGGGTGTGTTTCACAGAGCATTATAAGGCCTTTTCATTCTGTGGTTTTCTAGACATTGCTGGTAAAAATCAGAATGGCAAATTCAGCTCTGTTGTCTTCCCTTACTGCCCCGTGATACATGTCAGGTTCCTGTCTCTACTTGCAGGACATCCTGCTGCAGTTATTGTTGTTCTTTTGCTATGTAAATAGTAAGGAGTCACTGGTTAGATAAGTAGGATGGTGACATTATGGTTTTCTTTGTTGGAGGGGAAACCAGAGGGGAATGACAGCTGCTGAAGGCAGGTCAGCTAGGATCACACTGCAGTTCCTCTTATTGAATGCTCAAAGCAACTGCCCCTTCGCGTTCTCCAGCTTTGAGCTGCTGGACTTGCACTTGGCATCTCCTGTTTGTCCATCCAGAACCCACCAGGGGTGTTTCTGTAGGGTTACTCTGAAGATGGCCTGTTGACTTCGTGCTGTGCTACAGAGGGGTCTTATACAGAGGCGTGCACAGTTGGCCAGTGTGCCATCTGAGCTGAGATACCACACACCCTGTCACACTGCAGTGCTGCAGCGAAGGATTGCATGTGTTGTATACCCCTGTGTCTGTACATTCCATCTCCTCCTGACCCAGCCTCACAAGAACATCGTGTGGGATCTTACTGTACGGACGCTGTCAGGGTTTGAATGAAGTGGAGCTTTAATGGGTCAGATGGTGAGCTTCAGGGTCAGGAAGTTTCACTGTTTATAGAGTGTGGGTTTTGGTAAGTGCAGCACAGGAAATACCTCGGGTGAGCAGGCCTCGTCCCTGCCCCTGGTGCTGCAGGTCGTCCTTCCAGTGGGCAGGGTTTGTGGTTACCATGAGCTGTGGAGTTGTATCTCCCTTTGGACACAGGGATATGCTCTTGGTGAGAGCTTTATTTCTTTTTCTAGGCAAATGGTTACGTGCCTCCAACCCCGCTTGGTACAGCAGGAGTTGAGAATGCAGCAGAAGCACCAACAGAAGAGGAGACACAGGTTTGTGTGGCCTGGAATTAGATGACAAGGAATACCAGGCTTTCAGGGCTGTGTTTGATCCTGGGTGAATCCCAGGATTGTTACTGGAGAGAGATGGGCAGCTAAACAGTGTTTCAGATTGACTGCTGGCAGACCAACCAACCCCTGTCTTTAGTGTCATCTTGCCCCCCACATACCGAGGGCTCTACAGTAATAGGAATGGTTTATTTCCATCAGGACTCGTGTTCCTGGTAGAAGGGGGGTTTACAGCATCAGCTATGTACATCCAAACACCAATTCCTGCTAGTGCACGTGTAGTGCTAGATGTTGAGGGCAGGAATCATTCCTCTTTTGTTCCCTTCCAGTCTACTGACTCAGAAGATAACCTGGTGCAGGGCAGGAAGGCCTCTCTCTCCGATCTAACGAGCATCGGAGACATCAACGCGCTCTCTGTGCGACAGCTGAAGGAAATTCTTGCCCGCAACTTTGTCAACTACAAAGGCTGCTGTGAGAAGTGGGAGCTGCTGGAGAGGGTGACTCGTCTTTATAAAGAGAAAGACCTTCAGCACCTAGGTAAGAAATGTAAACCTGTGCTCGTGTTCCAGTTTTCCCTTTTTACGGGCGGTTGCAGAAGGAAATAGAACTCGGCTGATGATTTTGACAGAGTTTATCTCTTTCTCTCAATGGCCTGTGCCTGTTCTTAGCTGTGTTCAGTGCTGTTGGTTAGATTCAGAGATTCACAACATTGTATGGGTTGGAAGGGACCTCCAGAGATTGAGTCCAACCCCCTGCCCAAGCAGGGTCCCTAGGACAGGACACTCAGTTCGGTGTCCAAACAGGGCTGGAATCTCTCCAGAGAAGGAGACTCCACACCCCCTGGGCAGCCTGTTCCAGGGCTCCCTCACCCTCACTGGGGAAAAGTTCTTCCCCAGATTGGTGTGGAACTCCCTGTGCTCTAACTTGAAGCCATAATTGTGCAGCACCAAAGAAGCTGGCACAGGGACTACTGACAGTGCAGGTCTAGGAAGCCGAACACAGCACGAGCTCCAAAGCTGTCTTAAAAACTGAGGCAGCAACTGTCTGAACTGATGTCTCTGTGTAGGGTTTGCTACTGTGTGAGCTCAGTAAAAAGTTTCTTGCCAGTGAAACAACCTGTCCTGATTGGGGCTCAGCATGAACCTCTGCAAAAAGCCATTTTGAGTAATCTCCCTTCAAGAATTTGATCTCCTGCTTCATAACACTGCTTGAATAAAGTTCATTTCCCAACTCCTCTTATTCTCACCAAACAACTTTCTCTTTTTGTATTGCAGTTTCTGACACTGATGATCAAACTGGTAAGTGATATTCTTAACCACAGGTTTAGATTAGAAAGGACCTTTAAGGTCATCAAGTTCAACTTTAACCCAGCGCTGCCAAGCCACCACTAAACCATGTCCTCAAGCACCACAGCTACACAGCTGTTAAACCCCTCCAGTTTTGGGGACTCCACCACTTCCATGGATGGACAACCCTTTCAGTGAAGAAATCCCTTCCAGTACCCAATCTAAGCTCCCCTGGTACAACCTGAGGTCCTTTCCTCTTGTCCTATTGCTTGTTAATTGGGGGAAGAGGCTGGTGCTGCTTCATTCCCCTCATTGCCAAGAATCTCAGTGGTATTTCTGCTCCCATCACCACCGAAATGGCTGTGTAAAATCCCAAACTTCCTGCTCCTTTCCAGGTGCTGGAGCAGATAGATGCACAGCAGGGTAGATGAGAGGGGGAATCCTTTCTCAGACCTGCAGCACGAAGAGGCCCATCAGGGGAAGCAGATTACCCAAAGCTGCCACACCTTTCTTTTGTCTCATGCAAACTGTGGTCTCTTCTTTACTCAGGTGGTGCTGGGCTCCCCGGCACAGAGGACAACCTCTGCAAAATCTGCATGGATGCAGCCATCGACTGTGTCCTGCTGGAGTGTGGCCACATGGTGACTTGCACCAAGTGTGGGAAGCGGATGAGCGAGTGCCCCATATGCCGGCAGTACGTGATCCGGGCTGTCCATGTCTTCAAGTCCTAAATGTGTGCCAGGGAGACTGCTGTGCCTTAAAGCCTCAACTGCTGATGAGAGAAGTGGCCAGGATCCTTAGTTAGGTCAGAGATTAGCTTGTGGACCCCACTGGAAACTGGAAGTGAGGGAAGGATGAAGCCTGGGGAAAACTGTTCTTACTCAAGCCATGCCTGGCTGTGCTCTTCCCACCATCGTGCTTTACACCTCAGTGCCTGGACTCAAGCTCACTGCTAGCAGCAGACACAGAAACCATTAACAACTGGTGTTCTAGAGTGACTCGATCCACCAGCCTTGGGGATAGCTGGACCCTTGGCTTTCCACCACAGACTTCACAGTCAGAGGCTTCCTATTTTCTTCTGAACTTTCGTGGACTGAGGTTCAAAGAGTGACATTTGTTTTGCCCCACTGGCTTATACATCCACTGACAACCTTATTTTCAACGATTAAAATTTGACTGTGCCTATTTTTGTGGGGTTTTTGTTAAAGTTTGTTTCATACTCATGCTTGCAGGACAGGCAAACTGCCTCCCATTTCTGTATCCAGAACACAGGTAATTCTGGCCTAGTGCAACTGTGGGAAAAATGTGTAATTTTATTTGCAGATGGACTTTGTATTATTGAAAGGAATGTAAGGGGAGTGAGACTGTGAAACATGCAGCCTTCTTACCTTGTGTGGCAGTGGTCTGTGTACGTGCCAGTGAGAGAGAGACTTCGTTTGACTGTTGTTGATTCTGTTGACTTTACAGGCTTCCTTAGTGTACACCAGCAATCGCTTGAAACCTGAACTGACTCTTGGTTAGGGAGCTATGAAGCTTCAGCCTTTAGTGAGGAAAACACCCAGCTAGAGAGGAGTGGGGATGCCACTGTGACACAATCATGTTTAAGTACTGGTGGCTTTTTCTTTTTAGAGGGGAGATGTGAAAGGCATCAAACTTTACCTCCCCTGAATGACTTAGCTGAGTGATCATCATTGCAGCCGCTTCTCTTTAGTGATGAGCTCCCCCCCTTCCCCCTTCTAGTCCTGTTTCAGTCAGACTGCTTACCAAAAGCCATGTATTTTGTGCTCTTTCTGCTTGTGAGGCTGGCAGGAGAGGTTCTGTGATCTGAGACCCACGAACCCATACAGCCATCCTCAGGAACAGCCTCCAGAGAAGGTTGTAACTGGTGTGTTTTGCCCTCCAAGTGCTCAGCCCACCTGGCTGGGAACTCACCAGTCTTGGAATCTGCACACCTTAAATTTCCAGCCACCGTGGGATCACACACTCACTGCCACTCACTTGGGAACTTGAGCTCCTTCTACTGCAGGATTTTCCCCTTTATGGGGGAAACTGCATCTCTGTTTCCAGCTTCTGCAGAGGTGGAAGGGCAGTTACAGAAATGGTCACCAAAGCCATCTGCTTTTGCAGCAAGTGGTAATGTATGTGGAGCAGCAAGCTAACTCCTGTGAGCTGTAACATGGGATATTGTGTGAGTAGCACCTGGCTTCTCAGCTGGCATGGAGTGAGGGTCTCCACTCTGCAAGCTGGAATCAATAAAGCACACCCTAAGGGGAAGAAATCTGTCACTCAGTAGGTAGCAGAACATCTGCAGTATTGAGGTGGTCTCCAACCCCCACAAATGCAGTAACTGCTGAGGTTTACTGAACTCAAACTTGTCAGTTTACCCCTTTCCCTGTGCAGGTTGTTCTCTAACCTTTGGCTTAGGGTTTAACAGCTTCCAGCAGAAGAGTACCTGTACAATTCAACACATCATGTTAAACCCCCACCGTGCAGGTAAGTCGTAACTATCTCCTTTTCAGGAGGTTGGCAGGGACCTCTGTAGTAGGGGCAGGACACACACAAAGTGTTACACAGCCTCCTTTAGTGAATTCACTGTGAAAATTCATGTCATGTTTTTTAATAAACTCAGGGCTGGGGGAATTCAGCAGGAAGAAGATGATTCCCCTGTGGACAGATGTGCTTTCACTTGCAGAGGGTAGGCTTATTTTCTACAGGAGAAAAATCAAGTTGCAGATCAAAGCCTGACATTTTAGGGATGAGAAGACAGACCAGCCACATGACTCTCACTGTGCTGTCTGAAGGTGGCACTCTGGTTCACTTTCTTCTCCTGACTATAGTGTTTCCTGTGCAAAAATGGGTGAGAGAGAGCTTGGGTTTAAAGGAAAATCAAATTCTGGAAGAAACTGATTAATGGTCCAAGGGAATATAATGATCTGAACTAATAAAGAAAATGGAAATATTTATGTGCTTTATATACACTGTACATAGTTTAAATATTATAAAAGTTAATATTCTACTTGAAAGGGCATGTTATCCTCCATTAATTCCTCTTGGTACTATGATGGTTAAACTTAACTAGTTTTGGTACAGAAGTCTGGTTTATAATTTTATAATAAAGTTGAAATGTGATTTAATTAACTTTGCTTTCTGACTGTTACCGGCAGGCCAGGAGAAGCAGAGCTCCTACAGCTACTTCTGAACTTCAACCAGAGCCAGTGATTAGGGGGTGGGTGCCAAGGACAGAAGAGGCTGAAGGGAAAAAGCAGACTTTGGGTGTTTTCAGTTCCAGTTGTACTGGTGAAACATCAGTGAAGGTTACCAGAGCAGAACGCACTCTGGCACTCGCTGACTCATGACTCCTGCAAATGCCCATTGTCATCTGCAAAGCAGTTAAGCCTCTATTTCTAAACCAAATCTTCCTCATTTTACTAATACTCAGGAGCTTGCAGCAGTTTTGAACAGCTTCAGCTATGGCAGTTTCTCAGCTACCCTGGAAGGTCCAGAGGGAGCAGTTCCATTCTCAGCTTTGACTTGTTGAACAGGACTTGCAGATCACAAGTGACAAGTTCTAGAGAACCAGAATGCTCCAAGAGGCTCCTTGGGTAACACCTCAGCAGCTGCTGTAATGGAAACTTATTTGGTGTCTTAGTGGCAGAGGTGTACAATGCTCCAGTGTACAGCCTGTGCTGAAGTTAAGGAACAAGAAAGCCAAGTCAGACCAGGAGGAGGACATGTGTTTCTTCTAAACTGCAGCCATGCAGCAACCAGTGCTGGCCCTGCAGCTGACAGCTTCATGTACTCAGTGGTCTCTTTCCCTGCCCAGGCAGAGAAGAACCTTTGGAAAATAAGTCCTGACAGCAAAGGAGAAACTGCTTCAGCTTTATTTATCTATAAAAATACCCAAACTTTAAAAACCCACGGAGACTAAACCAGCACCCAGAGGAGTGCAGTGGTCTACACTGTAGGCAGAAAGAGGGATTCAGCAGTGACATTTCTTCAGAGGTGTTTTAATTAATTCATACGCTTGTTAGGGACCGTTGTGATTACCTCTGATGGACAGAAACAAAATGCCCAGGTCCATGTCTCCAGAGGGCTCTCACAGCTGCTTCTACCTACCTAGTTCTCTTCAGGGAGTCCTGGGGGCCAGGCTGGTGGGCTGCCCCACGCTGCTAGCACGGGGCGACCAGTCTGCGTTTCCGGATGCACTCCCAGATCCAGTTGGGAGACACACGCTTCGCCTCAGGGTTCTCCTCAATGTCCCCTATGACGTGGGTGGCTGAGGCGGTGTCGAACTCGGGCACCAGGTCCCCATCGTAGGCGATGAAGTACCGCCGGATCTTGTCAAAGTCCTTCACAGAGGGTGACAGGTACAGCTTCACGCCGGTGAATATGTCCAGCAGCATCTGCATGGTGGGAAAGGGGAGGAGAGCACAGGTTGGGAGAGGGGTCTGGGAACTACACTGAATTGGAGGTGTGACCGAGCCCGCTCACAGTGCCCAAGGTTACCCTTCCACTCCCACGCCTAATAACCCTAAATTGCTCTTTGCACCCCATTAACTCACACACAGGAGCAACACCCAGCCAGTCCCTCGGGAAGCCAGATGTTACAGCTGAGCAGCACAACTCTAGCTAAGGGCAGTTATTACCCCATTATTCCCCTTGGCATTGACGCCGACCTGGCCCAGTAAATATGATACTAATGCCTTTGCCTTTACAAGCCGATGCCTCTGAAAGTAGAACATAACCACCCTGGGATGGGGCTTGCTCTCAGCGTAGCTACTCCAGGCTTATCAGGAAACCATAGCTCAGTGATTCTTAACCCACTCCTATAATTTGCTGCCCAGTGGGCTAGAAAGGAAAGTTCTTTCCCTTACAGCTCCCAGCTCTCCCATCTGCAGTGCTCAGGAAGAGCAGCTGCTCAACAGTCCCAGCACTGTGTGGAGCAGGACGTTGGTGGTGGGCAAAGTGTTGGTCCCAGCATGACAAACCCAATTAGATCAGCTCTACAGACAGAAGAGCTGCAGCCATCTACTTCCCTTACAAAGGGAGTGGCTGCTCCTGCTTCTGTCTTTACATTTCATTTTAACTTAGGGTGCTGCTAGAGGAAGATTTCAAAGACCTTCCAGCTAGAATGCAAAAACAAACAGACAACTACAGCTGCCCCAGCTTCCTCCCACCCCAGACCGGTTGCTCTCCAACTCTCCCTACCTTTTTTCCATTGTCTTCCATTTCAGATGCTTTTCGCTTTTCCCCTCGCTTCTCCTCTGCTTTCTGAGGGGATTTGATGACTGCTTTGCTTTCTAAAAACAAAAAATCCATGAATCAGAATGTAACTAGTAAGACATATTTTTTCTACTGCAAATGGCTCAGGGCATCTTACTGCCTTCATTTCTGGGATGCTGCCTTTCAGCTTCCCTCCCTGCTGTCACCACCCTGCCTTTATGAGGCTGCTCAGAACTTTGCTTCGTTATTCCCCAGTGACAAATGCTGGTGAAGCAAACTCATTTCACAGCTTTGCAGTTTACTCCCTGGAAATCCCCTCTGTCCAGGAGCATGAATTTCATCCAAATGAAATTAAATGCTGGTTCGTGGCCAAAAATGTCCAACCAAAGGGCATGCGAGCTGCAGGAGCTGGGGCAGCAGAGCTTTCAGAGCAATGATACAGTCTGACAAGGATGGTGATCTAAGATTAAAAGGGATTGCAAGTCCCTGAGAAACACTCCAAAGCAGAGCAGAACTGAGACTCTGCTAGGTTCAAGCTATCTGCTCCAAGCACTGTATCATCTCAGAGACCTTTCATTGTCTAAGCGAGCTGTTTAAGCACCAGCCTACAGAGCATCATCAGTGCTGTTCCCTGGCACACCCCAGAGCTGTGGGTATTCCATCCACACAGAGTAAGACAGGCCAAAGCAAGAGTCTCACCAGCTTTGCCTGTTAGCCCTGACGTGCACAGGAAAGCTGCCATGGGATCTTCAAACCCTGACAGAAGCCAAACTGCCCCAACCCCAGAGAACACACCCTGCAGCTCCTCTCCCTGGAAAGCACCATCTTACCTTCTGCCTTCTGGGCTTTGGCAGGTGACTTGCTTGGGGGAGTTTTAATGGTGTTGTGTGGTGTGGAAGACCTGGAATTTCCTTCGTTCTCACCACTGCTCCCAGCTGTAGATTCATCTTCCTCCATAGCAGCAACACTGAAATCAGCCTTCTCCTTGGAGAGCTGGTACAGCTCCTGTCCCCCCAGACACGAAGCATTGCCTTTAGCCCCAGCAAAGCCTCTCTGATACCAGACATGACATACAATGCATCTGCTCCTCTGACTTGTTTCCCCTCAAAGTGCTCACATGGTTTTTCATCCTAAACCTCTTGGGAGCCGTTTTCCTTTGTTCAGGCTCTCTTGTGTTCCACCCTGAGGTCAAGGGAAGCTGTGCAGGGAGGTACTGAAAGCCACTCACAGTCTACTGGAGGGCGAGACAACCTCTTAGAGCCTAAGGAATGATGCCACTGCACGCACAGGAATGCTCTGCTGAAGAGGGAGATTCACCTTTCCCCAGCCTGCACAGGGAGCCAGGAAGACTGAGCTGCATCACTCCCTGCTTCTATGGCATAACCAGCACTGCCACTGCTGCCAGTGCAAAGGACAGTGCCTGAGACCTGGCTTTCTGCTGGGGGTGGCCACTGTCACAGCTCCTGTGAGGGCAGCTGTGCAGGGTGGGTGCAGCCCCAGGCTCCTGCCACACTGTCGTTTGCCCCTGCACCCCAGAATGGGGTCAGCCTACCCAGTCGCTTCCCAGATGCCTCCCCCAATCTCAGCAGTTGATGGGAGACCCAACGTCCATCAAGGTAAAGAGAATAAAGGCCACCCTTTTCAGGGAGGAAACTCCTCCCCATGAAGGCTGTTACAAGAGCCAATACAAGGAGCTGCCAGCACAGACTTCCCTAAAAGTGCACGACAGAGCAGCTCTAGAGGCCCCTTGAAGAGTGAGACTCACAGCCAAATAACCCAGCAAGCACCTGAGCCCAGAACAAATGGAACACGTAACGTGCCATCCTAGGGAGCAGAACTTCACCACACACCCTGCTATCCAAATCCCTCTGCAGGCAGGCTGCTGCCAGAGGCTGCCCCCAAGCACGCTGCAGAATGCTGGCTAACCCACCTTGAGCTGCTGGAGGTTGGTGGCTGTCTGCCAGTCTTTGTCATCGCGGATGCGGGTGCAGCGGGGGAAGCGAATGGAGATCCCATCTGCAGTGTGGGCTTCAGCTTTAGAGAACTCGGCCCCTGTGATCTCCCACACTGGAGCTTTCTGAACACAGTGTGGAGAAGTCATGTCACACTTCTGTGCTGTCTCACCAAGTAACTCTTAATGCAGCTGTGCTCCTCTACTCCATCACCACCCCCTCCCAGCACAGGTTCCAGACACACAAACTGAACTTCTTGGCCCTAGTAAGCAGAAAAATTCCCAGTTTTATTTCAGCAAGTCAGAGATCCTCCACCAATATCCAGTGCCAATTTCTAAGTAACACCTTTTCACTCAGAATACATGGCACAAAGAACACCCATCTATTTTCTACACAGCAGCAACTTCTGGGTTAGAGTTGTGCTTCCACCATTTAAAGTCAGGTGTTTCATGCCTTAAATTTAAAATAAGTTCACTTCTGGAAGGGACTTAATGCACAAGAATATCTCCCAGGAGCGCTGCAGGTGTGGTTTCTCCATGAAGCTCTGACCCTCAAACACACCAGCAAGATTCTGAGATCAAAACCTGCGCTTAATTTCCTGTTCCAAGTGTGAAGAGAAATCCTCAGTTTGTGCACCTAAAACAAGTACAGTGGATTCCCATATCAGGGCTGAAAAAAGTTAAATGACACTGACAGCACATACCTTTGGGTCTGGGACAATGAAGTCTGGGTAGTAGATTTTGTTAATTTTTAGCCACCTTGGGATTTTACTGGGATCCTGTTAAAAGCACAAGAAGAAAATGATAGCTCCTCTGATCACACAGGAGCCTGCTGCTGCAAGATAAGCCAGCAGATTTGCATACAGGTATAATATTGCCTTTGCATGGATGAAACCTGCTTTACCTGCAGTGCAAGGTGCACTGATCTGCAGCAGCTTCTCTCATCTAGAGAATCACAAGAATTATCTGCAACACTGCTCTCACAGTCATTCCACACGTACAACAGTAACACTGTTGCTCTAATTGTGATTTGCATAAAAGTACCTTTTTAAAAAAAATAACTCAATAACCTTGATGCAGATGGACTTCAGGGTGTCAAGTAAATATTAAAGTTTAGCTCCCTGTTTGTCAAGTCTTGAAAAGGATCATTCTTAACCTAACAAGAAGTCTAAACTCCAACATGCCAGGTTACCCAGCCACAAGTCTGACCCGAGCACTTCCTCCCTCCAGCCCCATCTAGTGACTGTCTTCAACAGTGCCATTCGCTCTGTTCTTCCCAATAAAGCTTCTCTTAGCAGGAGCGAGATGCTGCCTGGCTTCCCACTCAGTGGGCGAGCACAACTCTCCAGCAGAGCCTCACCTGGGGCACTGGCTGCACCTACATCTCACTTGTGCCAGCCCTTTACCTGCTGCAACTCTGACCCAGCCCCTATGCATTCCCAGCAGAGCACTTCAACCCCACCCTTAGCGGACACCTCAGCTGTAGCTCAGAGGAAGGCTTTTCCCAAGCCCTTTGCTGAGTGCTGCTTTCACCACCCGGTGCTGGAGGCCCTCTCACCTTGCTGATCTTCACCATGTCCAGCTCTGTCTGCAGACGTGCCAGGGTGGCGTCGTCGTGGCCACCAGCACACTTGGTCACCGTGCACCACTTTTCACTCTTCGGGTCATAGCAGCCCATGAGGAAGATGGACATCATCCCACCTGCAGGAGGGGAGAGCAGGGCGGTTCACATCTTCTGCAGGACCAGCCAAGCTCTTCAAAAGGTGAAGCAATGAACCAAAACCCTTCTCTGTCCTGGGGACTGCCAGCTGACCCCCAGCAAACAGCCTGGCAGCGGTGGGCTGCTGCAGGCAGCTGCTGACTGCTGCAGCCAGTGTCGTTCTGGTAGGAGCCCTGGGACAGGGAAAAGCCCAAGAGTTTTCTGAACCAGCAGATACCCAACTCAAGCCAACTCCAGGGATGTACCTTTGCTGCCTTGTCCATAGAAAGCTCCCAGCACCACCAGGTCTGCTGTGTCAGCCATGGCCCCCTCGTTCAGGTAGTCCTTTTTCACTTTCAGCCAGTGTCGTTTTCCTGGTTCATAGTTACCCTGCACAAAACAAGGCAAGAACCCTCAGTCAGAAAGATCATCTGGTGGATAGCTCTCTCCTCCAATAGCTCATGCTTTTACCCAGCACAGTGGCACAGTGGTGCTCAGCATATGAGGAGCAATTTAGACTGGATGTCAGCACTGACAAGATCCCAGAGATGTCTGAGGATGCTCAGCCCCACCTGCTTCATCCCCAAACCTCTGTATTCCCAAAGTCCCAGCACACACAAATGAAGTGTGAATGTGAATCTACCTTTAGATCCTTCAACACCAGTCCTTCCAGCCCCTCCCGGATGACTCGTGTGATCATATCTGCCAGGTCTGAAGCTTTCTGGAAAGGAAAGGAATGGTGGTAAGCTGAAGGCTCAAAGGGCTGTGCTTTTCAGGCTTTCTCTCTGGTGCAATGGTGCTCTAGAACCAGAGCAGCTGCAGGGAAACAAACAACTAATTTCATAAATTTTTTCCAAGCAGAGCCCCAGACATGTTCTTTTCTGTGCATCCAATGGCTAAGCTGTGAATGCCAGCACAGGCTGCCCAGGGAGGGGGCTGAGTTCCCACCCCGGGGGTGTTTAACAGAGGGTACTCAGAGATCTGGGTCAGCACAGGACAGGGACGGTTGGACTCAATGGTCTTAAAGGTCTTTTCCAACCCAGTGATGCTGTGAAGGAGCAGTGGTGTGTCCCCAGTGCAAGCTGAGAGCTCACCATGGCTCTGCACTCACCGTGACGTGCTTCATCTCCGAGAAGAGGATCCGGTTGGGGATCTCAACCATGTTGTCGTGGAGAAACTTCCTGCGTTCACACAGGGGCCTGGCAGGGAAACACACCAAGAGGCACTGAGAGTAGCTATTTAAATGGCTGAACAACTTCTACAGAGCTCCAGAAAGGACAATCAATTCTTGCTTTCCATAGCAGAACAAAGATCCCCCCTTGCTGTTTGGTTTTCGAGGGTAAAGGAGGGTCTAACAGCCAACATGAACTGCTCTCTTGTTGGTGGAAGCGTAATCCAGTGAGTTCATGCTGGGAAACTGGTCAGGCTCCCCTGTGCCAGACACATACCTGTCCATCAGGCTGATGTCATTGAAATAGATGCAGTCGAACACAAACAAGCAAACGTTGGCATCTTGGAAAGCAGCTTTCTGAAAGACAATTAAAAAGACATCTTGGAGCTGTAGCAAGCAGCACCATGGAGCTTTAGAAAAATAACAGAAGGTTGTATTTTTTATCTCCATAGCCTTTTAGTCATAAGCTTAGGCTTCTTCTAAAAGACACAAATACTCTGAGAGTTAAGATTAGACTGAATGTGTCAAAGCACGAGTTTAGAAAATAAAAGCTGCTGATTTCGTAATGACAGGGAAATAACAACACAGATATTAATGACTTCAGGCAGTGCAACATCCATCAGTACTGCTGCAACAAAGGACCAGAAAGCAGATTAACAGCTACATCAAATTAAAGCAGTTATGATGTTAATTTTCATTTTACTGTCTTCGACCTCCCCACCATTAGCCCAGACACAAGCACTGCGTAACATGCACACAGCCTGGACACCCCCTGCCTCATCCTGGCCTTCCAGCCTGCCCTGTGCTGCTCAATGATAAGCAATGCCAGGACTGCAAGATTTTTCCCAGGGTTTTTAAAATATCTATCATGAGCTGAAGTTCTCTTGCCACCCTGCTCATGATGAGGTTAGTATCGAACCAACGCCACGAGAGCAGCACCTCTCCATGAACAGCAGCTTTCCCAGGGGTCTCTTTTCCCCAAGGACTCCAGCAAGCACCAGATCCCAGATCGCACACTGGTGCATTTCAGTCAGCAGGCCAAGAGGCTCCAAACACAACAAAAAGATGGATTTTTGAGGTTTTTTACCTTGTGCACCCCTAAAGTCCCAAAAGGAAGTGGCTTGCCAGTTTTGTTGTCGATCAGAAGGACTTCTGAATCCAGGATCATACTCTGCCCCCCAGGGAAAGCCTGGGGGATGAAGTCCTTAAAATGGGCCACCTGGGGGAAAAAATAAAGCAAAAGATGTTTACTGGCTGAAGAGAGGGACTCACTCCAGTGTGGATGTTTTCACCACAGGTGTCTGAGGCATGTTAGGCACAGCTGCAGCAGCTTTACTTCTACCATGGTAGAGACAGCACAGCCTCCAAACGGGTGTATTTGTTCAAACCTGACTTTTCTAAGTCACCCAACTGGCATCAAGCCTCCCAAAATGCAGTGCATCAAGAGGACTCCAAGGCAGATAGAGCTGAACTTCAGTTTCAGGCTCTTAACGTCTACCACAACTAAGTGCTGGCAGTTCTATTAAGTGCTGCTTTGCCAGGCTCCAAGTATCTACATAAATCAGGTAAACAAGCCTACAAGAGAAGGCATCTGTCCTGCCTGTAGAAACCACTGTGAAACTCAGTCACGGGGACAGAGCTCCTGGCACAGCAGAGCAGACAGTCCCTAGGAGCTCACCTTATGTGGGAGGACAGGTTTGAGGCTTCTGCTGAAGTAGCTGAAGTGATCCCCGTTCTTGTGGACCTGCACGCGCTCGCCATCGTACTTGATCTCCGCGTACATGCCGTTGGGGCACTTCTTCATGGCATACTCGATGGACTTGCAGGCTTCAGCCTGCCAAGGTGGAGAGGGAGAGAGAAGTTCCCAACAAACTCAGATGATGTATTTAAAAATAAAGCTCCTGAAACCTAGGTTCAGAAATTAACTACCAGTTTCTTTGTAGATCTCTTTGTCTGGGGCTCTGGTACCCAGTGCAAGTTTCCCTTTTTTTAATTACTCATTTACTTAGTCATCTGCATACGCCCAGATAATTACAGCTTTTCAGTGCTTATCTCCTCCTAATACTTAAAGGTGTAAGTACTGTCCCTTTTGCAGGAGTGTGATTAGTAAATATTTAACTCTGATTTGTTCAAACAGACCCCCAAACTTCTGTGACTCTCTGATCCCACAGAAAGCTTACACTCTCTCCAGAGTGAGGATCAGCTTCTGGGATGACAGCAGTCAAACAAAAAAGTCACTTCTGGGCTCAAGCAAGTCAAGATTTTCGTTTGTGTAGCGTCACTGAGGCTGCAAGTATTGAGTATGCAGAATACAGAATCACAAGGTTGGAAAAGACCTTTAAGATCATCAAGTCCAACCATTCCAGTCCTGTGCTAAACCAGATCCCTAAGGACCTCAACTACCCTTTTTTTAAACACAGCCAGGGTGACTCAGTCCCCTCCCTGGGCAGCCTGTGCCACAGCCCCACAGCTCTTCCAGGGAAGAACTTTTCCCTCTCATTTGAGCTGCCCCTGCCCTGGGGCAGCTTGAGCCCATTGCCCCTTGTCCCATCTCCTGTCCCCTGGCTGAAGAACCCACCTCTCAGTAGGAAACAGTTATGAAACAGCTTTAAAGATAAAAACGAGCACTGCATGCTTCCCTGGCTCCTGCTGAACACTGTGACTGAGCTGTGCCCTGGCTGTGAAAGGCGAGGGTCCCCCACAGTCCCTAGGAGGAGCCCACTGCTGGCTCAGCTGAGGACAGGGTGCAGGGGAGCTGCCCTTACCAGCATGGGCTGCACGGGGGTCATCAGAGAGGCCTGCACGCTCAGGGTGCGCTTCAGGCCCGGCACCTTCTCAGCCTCCTGGTGGTTCTTCAGCACTCGCTCCACCACGTCCTGCAGGTTGCGGGAGGCTTTGAACGCCTCGTAGGCATTGGGATCCAGAGCATCCAGCCTTCAGAACATTGAGGAGAGGCAGGGAACACAGATCAGCCTCAGGGCTGCTGCCCTGGCTAACAGCCACTCCTGGCCTGGTCTCACACAGAAGGTAACACTTACACATGCTTCGCTCCAGCGTTCATTTTCAAGTCGTGCTTAATTAGCCTGATGATGCATTTCAGGTCGTTGCCCGTACATCTGAAATGCCAGAGAAGACAGAGGTGGCAGACATTTAACTCGATTACTTTCCAGACACAATAAACTGATCCAGGCCTCTGGAAAAGGCCTCCCCTTCTGTAGGGTTTCAGCTCAAAGGACACGTTACTGGTGACATCAGAGGCATGGCAGAATCTATGAAAGGCTTCCTAGCTTCTTTATGTTTGAATGCCAATATTAGTTCTGCCTCAGTGTTATGTACCTTCCAGAATTCACTTAACACATCAAGAGTGACAGAATCATTAAGGATGGAAGATGTCTAAGTTCATCAAGTCCAACCATCAACCCAACACCACCATCCCCACTAAACCATGTCCTAAAGTGTTTTTTGAACACCTCCTCCAGCGATGGGGACTCCTCCACTTCCCTGGGCAGCCTGTACCAATGCCTGACCACTCTTTCAAGTAAAGAATTCTTTCCCTAATACCCAATGTAAACCTCTCCAGTGCAACCTGAGACCATTTTATCTCATCCTATTGCCTGTTACTTGGGAGAAGAGACTGCACTCCACCTCACTACAACCTCCTTTGAGGCAGCTGCAGAAAGTGATAAGGTCTCTCCCCTTGGCCTCCTCTTCTCCAGGCTAAACAACTCCAGTTCCTGCAGCTGTTCCTCATACAACTTGTTCTCCAGACAGTAACACCCTCAGCCTCAGATGAGCACAAAGCGAGCCAGACCAAGAACCACCAACATGTCTAAACGGCTTGAAGGCTGCTCCCAGCATACCTAAGAACAGAAACTTAATTAACAGCTGCGTCCCATTAAGGGAGCTCTGCAAGCTGCTTGTTTAGTAGTGGCAGAACAACGTGCTGACAGGCAGGAACGACATTCTCTGGCACAAACAGGCGCTGTACACCTTCCCCATCGCTGGTCAGCAGTCCAGGTGTCTTCATCACACCACTAAGAGTAAACTGCAGAGGCTGGTTACTGCCCTTACCTGCGAGTGATATGCTGCAGCACACTCTGCTGGTCATCCTCCTTCGTCAGCTTGGACAGCTGGAGTAGGAATTCATCCACCTCTTGGATAGTCAGGAGACTTTTGGCTGCTGGAGGACAAGTCTTGCTCTGTTCAAAGAAGAGGCGTATGGTCTCGGAAACATCTCCCTGTCTCAAAGAAAGCCCCAAAATAAGGGTATGGATCAGTGCTACAGCTAGAGAATGGGGACGCTGATGGACATTCAACATAGTAAGCAGGATAAAGAACAGGAGCGATGTTGGGATTGCATGGAGGAATTTGAATCAAACATTCAAGAAAAGCTGCCCCAACAGAGAATAAAGCTTCTCAGCTGTTTCATTTGCAACAAAAAAAGAAGGTAAGTTGGGGTACCAGTGCCATTTCATTGCTTTATTTTTCACTGCTCTAGCATCACAGACCCTTTATCTCCCCAGGATGAATCCACTTGCAAATCCAAGGGTCTGAAGCAATCTCCTGATGTCACTAGAAGGCAGTATACACCAAGCCAATAACCAGAGGTGAAAGAATTGGCTTCATGAGCTAATTCACCCATTTTCTCTGTCTTGCAATGAATCAGAAGTGTGCACCGTTAATTACCAACTCCTATGCACAGGAATTAAATGCACACGTGTAAGCACTTGTAATTGTGTGAGCATAGCTTAATTATATGAATAAACTTAAGCCCCCAGTAACAATCTGTTAATTGAATCAGAGTTTTGGATACACCATGTTACTGAGAGAAGTCATGTAAGGAATATACCAGACAAAGCAGTTTAGACAGAGCAGATGCAGCCCAACTTGCCTAGGGATTGTTAGTCCTGCTTGCTAAAGTCTGGCAGGTGAATTCATATCTTGCTTTACGTTCAAACATTTTCTAAAGGTTCCAGATGGCAGAAAGTGCTATGAAAACTGCTAAAGCAAAGGGAAAATAAAAATCACCAACTCCCATTTTAACAGTCAAGCTAGCAATCTTTCAAACAGCAGTGAAAAATAAAAAAGCCCTTACACAATTTCCATACCGAGGGGCTGAACAGCAGAAATTAAGAGAACTGCTGTCTATACTCACCTGTTCCAAGTCTCGGACCATTTCTTCTTGGCTGCAGTTAAAAATCCTACTGAACAGCTTTACAATCTGCTTATCGTTCAAGTTATAAACAATCTTAATGACACCTGGTAACAGCAACTTAATGGTCAGGTACACATCCCCATGAAAGCCATCTGGAAGGAAAAAGCACAAACAATTAGAAACTGTCCCAATTTGTTTTCACCTGCAGACTCAGGGTGTTGATGCCCACCAGCACGACCCTGGGGGCGGGGAAAAACCCAAACCAAAACACAGAAGTGGGCCTCCTCTTTCCACCATCCTGTTCTGCTTCACTTCAAAGGAGAATTCTTAGGGGAAACACCTGCAACTCTCTTCTGAATCCGATCTCAGCACTGAGTGTGGTGGCACCTACAAACATTCCCCCCGATCCTAGGCTGAGGCATTCTTATCTGAATTGGTTATTTGGATAAACAGTTCACCCTGCACACGTTATCAGCCCAGGAATCATCACAGCATTCAGCCTTGGTTTCCCCCTTGCTTCTGCAATGAGGTTGATTTTGAGAGGCCTTTCAGAGGCTGGGAATGCCAGGCAGGACTCGTACCTCCTCCGGATCCTTTCTTCAGGAAGTCCTGGATGATCTGTGTTTTCACGTTGTAGCTTGGCTTCTCAGCAACCATGGCACACAGCTTCCTGAACTCCCGCAGCAGGCAGTCCTTGTGCTTCGGGTCACACCTCTGTGCAGACAGGCTGGACTTGTGGGAAGAGTTTGCAGAGACATCTTCCGAATTCTTTGGCTTGGCTGCACCAAACACATCAGAAGTTGCGTTACTCACTAGTACAGTCCAGAGCACACTTTGAAGTTAAGGCCACCTCTGCTTGGCAGGCTGCAAAGAGCAATCCCTGCAGCCTGGCAGAGCTTCAGAACTGAGGAACAATCTCTGTGACACCAAAACTGTGAATTTAAGTTCCAATTACTATTTAAAGCAAACTAAGTTTTCATTAGTTTTGCTCTTCACAGTACACCAGAATGTTCTGGACCTTACTTCTGCCAGATAGATATGGTTAAACCTTGGTGAAAAGGAACTCCTGCTGCAGGTGCTTGTTTGATTTCTTCTTTATATATCTTTGCCCTTCACAGCAACATGATTCCCCAAGATAGCTTCTGAACTGGGGAAAACTGTCCCCACCCCCCTTGTCTTGTAATACTAACACCACAGCTCATGGCTCTGGCTGTGTAACACAGCCACACACGCTCTGGGTGCTCAGAGCTACAGGACTGTGTCAGGTCAGTGTCCACACATGGTCCGTCCTGCTGGCAGCTGCTTCTCAGGACAAGCTGCTGAGGAATAACTGTTCTCCCTTCCATGAACACCGGGAATTCCTCACAACCAATTATTTTTACAGATCTTGAGCTACACCTGGGTTATCATTACTCTATCTTCACAACTGGCCAGTAGACTAACACAGCAGTGGAGTGACAACGTAGGTTACTGCATAACCTGTTTCTTTGGGACTACCAGAGAGTCAAACATCAGTTCTTTCACGACTGACAGCCTAAGGAAGCACTAACAGTTTTTTAGCATACCAGTTTTTAATAAAGAAATTAAAACAAAATCACCTCCTAAATGCAAAACTACTGATGTGAGCCAAGTTAAAACACCACTGATGATGTTGTTATTAGAAGACTTCCCAGAATCAGTTTTTAATCCTACCTGTGAAGCCAGAGAACTTCTTTGGTGATGGAGTGATGAGAGCCAAGGGATCTTTCGTGGTTAATTGTCCTGTGGCAGTGAGCTTAGCTTGGACAATCACTTTTTTCTTTGGGGTGCTTGCAGCCTTGGAATTAGCTTCTGTAAAACAGCAAGGTTCAAACCAGCAGTCAGAAATAAGATCCCTACATCTTTCAACACATTATGCAAGAGATACAGCAACAAACAAGTCTTAAAAGAGCTGGGGATGAAGGAGAAAAAGTGAGGGACAGCAAAAGACTATATAACTTACTACAGTTCATGAAGAAAAGCTGAAAATGGAAAATGACTGATACTTGCTTCCTCCTGAGATTTATCTGCTTGTGTCTGCACATGAATTAAACCTCCAGGACTGTCCCCATTGTCACTTGTGACAAATTAAGAAATGCTATTGCACAAGTGACTGTTACTCCCCTTTCCTACAGGGCTGAGAAGCAGATTTGAGCAGTGCTATCCTCTCTGTCATTAGGTCATGCTAAGACATCCGTCAGGACGTTGGTGGTAAAGGCCTGGCTGTGTGTCAGTCCCTGCCATAGTGTGACAATGAGCAATGCAGAAAACTGATCCAGGTGCTGCCTCGTTTCTTACCTGAGATGTGCTTGTTGATTAACTCTTTCTCCCCATCCTGCAGCTCCTCCCACCCTTCCAAGTCTGTGATGTCTTCAATCCTCTTGGTGGTGGCCCGGGCCTTCTCTAGCTTCTCAAAGATGCACCGCACGTGGTACCACTCCTTCATGTCGCCACCCGACTCGGTGAACGGGTTGGGCACGATCTTGCCAATGCGCACCACCCCCTTCACGATCTTCTCCTTGCACTTCTTGCAGCCCGCCGTGCCGCGCTTGGCGTAATCCACGCAGTACCGCTGCTCGGCCATGTCCCCCGCCGCCCTGCAGGCTCGGCGCAGCCCGGCGCGCAGCAGCAGGGAGGCGCGGAGAGCCCCGGCGCCGCCGCACGGGCTCCTGCCGGCAGACTGGAGGGGCACAGGCCGCAGCGGCTGCCGGTAGCGGTACCCGGGACAGGCCGCGGAGAGGCCCGCCCAGCGCAGGCCGGGCCTGGGCGTGGAGACCTGCGACTGCGGGGAGACAAACCCTGTGCCGCAGCCCAGCGCCCGGGCAGCCCGCCACAGCGTCCTGCAGCCCGCGGGCATCCGGCGGGGCGCTGCGGGAGAGCGGACACTGAGCCACCCCCGGGCCGCGCCCCGCCCCCCGCCCCAGGCCGCCTTCCCGCCCCGCGCCCCCCTCCCGCCGACACGGGCGCCCCGACCGCCTCGCCGCGGGCCTCACCGAGATCCTCACCGAGATCCTCAGGGCGCCGCCATCCCGCCCTCGCCCCCGGCCGGCGGCTCGACACCCGGCGCCCTCACTTTAGGCCGGAGCCGCCGCCAGCGCCGGGGCTGTACCGGCGGCCGGCAGGCCTCGGTAGAGCAGAGCGCATGCGCGCCGCGCCGGGCCCCACCTCTTCCGCCCCAAAGTGGCGCCAGTTCGTGCGCGCGCGCGCGAAGCGCCGGCGGGAGCCGTTGGCCGCGCCCCTTTCCCCGCCTCGCGCAGGCGCAGGGCGGGTCTTTCCCCACCTCGGCGGAAGCGCGGCGACGCCGCCGCGCGCCGGGCACGCGGGTGGTGGTGTGGCAGCGGCGCGCCCTGCCCCGCGCGCCCTGCCCCGCGCGCCCTGCCCCGCGCGCCCTGCCCCGCGCGCCCTGCCCCGCGCGCCTGGGAGTGAGGCGACGCCCCTCTCCCCCTCAGGCGTGAGGCGACGCCATTGTGGGCGTGAGGCGACACCCCCTCGGCGAGAGGGGACGCCCCCCAGGCGTGAGGCGACGTCCCTCTTGGCGTAAGGCGACGTCCCCTCGGCGAGAGGGGACGCCCCCCGGTATGAGGCGCCGCCCTTGTGGGCGTGAGGCGACGCCCCCTCGGTGAGAGGCGACACCCCCCGGCGTGAGGCGACGCCCCGCGGGCGGCCCTGGGAGAGCCCCGCGCCGTGCCCCTGCGCCCGGCCTCGCCGCGCTCTCCCTCCGAGGGCGCTGCGCCGCCTCGGTGCGGGCCTGAAGTGCTGCCGTGTCAGCCGCCTTTCCAGAGGGCTCTCCGGCAGCGCTGCGGGGGGCTCGTGCGGGCTGAGCTGCTGCCCTCGGCCCCGCGAGGGCGGTGCGGGGCTGTCACCCGCCCTTGGAAACAGCCCTGCCAGGGGTGCATGGGGTGGCGGCCTGTCCCCTGGCCGGGAATCATCCCGCTGGACGCCTGGTGCTGTGTGTGTGCGGGCCCTGGGACGCCGCTGAGTCACCCCAGCCCCTGGGAAACAGCCCCTCATCCCGGGGCAGTGCGCACACGCCTGCAGTGCAGCTGCTTGCCGGCTCTCTGGTGGCGGCGGTGGCAGCCATCCCTGTCTCTGCTTTAAGTGCTGTTGTACCATGCCAGGAGGCTGCTGAAGAAGCTGGAGTGGACGCTGTACACATCATCAGGCTTCCTGCCTCTTGGGAAAGGTGCCTACAGCCACATAGGCTGTTGCGGCTGGGCTGTCCCTCGCCTGCTTTGTTACACCTGCAGGAGGCATAAGGTTCAGGATTTGCTTCACCAGACACGTGTCTGTTGTCTTGGTGGCCTCCAGCTCGTGTGGAGGCAAGCTACAGGCAGTCTTCCTCTTTTCCTCACTACATCAAAGCCCAGCTACACAAACTACGCTACTTCAGCTGGGGGTGAGTCTAACAACCACATCTGGTCACAAAACAGGGATGGAGTCCATGGGATGAGCATTTCTGATCCATGAGATCTGGCTATAAAGCAGTCAGTCCACAATACTTTGCAGTACTTGACATTGCAATGCCTCGCTCTTGGATGATGAGTTCAGTCCACGATCTCAGAACAGTAACACACCCTCCTGTTCCTCATGGCCCAGGAGTGATGGAAACCCTAAAACGAGGTAAAAACCAAGCGCCCCTGACCAAGTCTGACTGGGGCTTTGAGTCAGAGAAAAGGACCTGCAGAAGGATTCATGGAGTTCACAAAGGACTTCTTGACTGCTATTGACTTGACGTGGAAGGCATCCAGACAGCACTATACTTCAGTTTTAAGATGCTGAACAAAAGGCTGTATGCGTTCAGCTCCGAGACCGTGCATTTGACAGACCTGGATCAAAGGTATGTGTGCAGGTTTAATGTGGTTACGTTTTTAATTGTTGAAATTGCTTTGAAAAAATGTGCCATTGCAAATTTATTTACAGAACCAGCAGTGACTGGTGCAACAGTTTGCATTAACAGTGGCCTCTTAGAGGGGAAGAAAACAGTCAAATCCAGGAAAAGACATGGATGGTAAACTGTTGAGACACAGCTTGCTGGGAGCACAGTGCAGTGTTCACAGCATCCCCTTTGGGGAGATCTCTCATTCATTGTGTGTTTGAGCAAACACACTGGTTAAACACCCCTGGTAGAAGAGGTGGAAAGATGGGCTCATGGGCTGACACTGCACTGCGTCATTATTGGATTTAAATAAGGCAGCTGAGCAACCTCTCAGCAGTGGGATTCACTTCCTTGCTTTTACTGTCTAGAAGTCAGCAACATGATCTATACTAGGCTGTGTCTATAATCAGTAGAGGAACCTGCAGAGGGCATTTCAGAGGCTTGAGTTGGGGTGAGATGAATTGTCTTCTGTGTCTTCTCATTCTGGAGGGTGTTTAGATGGCAGCATGGGCAGGTAACTGAAGTAGGAGGGCTCCCCTCTGGAGAGACTGGAGATTGATGACCCGACCTGTGATGAAGTGCAGTATGCGCAGGCAGGTGGCAGAATGCTGCTGGGAGAAAGTGTGAGTTTCAGATTAATTTCTTCAGTGGAAAGCAGACGCAGCTGATGTTGCTTTTGATAGGCCTGGGAATAACAGCAGCAAAGCTGGGGCACTCTTAATTCCTGCTCTCTTTCTCTGGAGCAATGTAGCTGCAGTCTTTTCATCCTGCAGCATTAATTCTGCTGTTATTCCACTGTGGCCCCAAGGGAATGGGTGAAAAGTTGAAACTATGCATTTTCTGAGCTCACAGGTCAGAGATGACAATACAAAGCAATAGGAAAGTTTCAACTGGTGTGGCAGTGAAGGCCACTGATTTTGGCCACCACCCTTAAGTTTTCCACATAAGCACTGAAGTTGCAGTGTACATCTACTGTTCTTATTCTGAGTGGGAAAGTATGTTTGCAAGGGGAGGAATTAAAATTACTTTGGGTTTTACAGTCTTATTTGAATAAATTCCTCTAACTCCCTCTTTGGCCAAGATGTACCTTTAAACAGCTGTGACTACAGCAGTATATCCAGTGAGCATCCTTCCACGAAACTACAGGGCACTGAGTTCACAGAAAGCTGAGAGAAAACGAGGAGACAAGCCACTGCTGTTTCTCAAAGGATCAGCAAGGAATCACTGCTGGCATCTCTCTTGGTAGCTAATACTGGAATTGCTGAGATGAGCCTCTTAACATAATGCGCTCTCTGTGTACAAGTCATCAGTGACAGACTAGCAGAGAGGCCCCTAGGAAAGTAGAACTGTGTTTTAAGTAGTTTATTCCACTAATACAGGGAGGATAATGCACAAAAAGTCAGATTTAAAGGTTTAAATCTGTCCTTGCTTAAGCAAAGTGGCCATCAGGAGTCCTGTCAGGAGTTGAAATACACATGAAGGTGAAATAATTGTCTCTGGTTTTGTTTGTGTTTTCCCCTCAGTTTTAAGAAGCAAAAAACAATTTTGTTTTCATCTGCAGCTAGTGTTGAGAGTAGTTCATAAAGAAAGGTTCACCTTGTCCAGATCTTCTGGGGATACCTTGAATTGATGGGGTTTTGAACTGAAATTAAACTTTTGATGCAAGACTTCTTGCAGAGTTACATTCCAATGAATCCAATCTTCTTGGTATTGAGAAAATGTCCAGAATCTCACTAAAATCAAATAAAGGGAGGGAGATGTTTAGAATTTTAATAACTGCAATGAACAAATATATCTCCCTCTCTGGCTGCTAAAGAAGATACCGAATCTGGACATGTGGTTTATTAAAATACAAGAGATAAGAGAAATGGAGAAGATTATAGAAAACAGACATATATACATGAAATACATTTGAAAAAAAGAGAAGCGATGTCAGTTAAATAACAGATCGAGGAGCCATGTAAGGGAGTTATAAAGCTCAATATTACTCACTTATTTGCATATATATTTGTTGGTAAGACTTTGTTGGGGCTTTGAAAGGAAAAGCTACTACCAGCTTAATGGTGAAGTCAAATGCAGAGTGGTAGGTGGCAGTTAGGTCTGAAAGGATTCGCAGTGCTTTTGGTTTGAGAAATGGCTTACAAGCCTTTCTGGCCTCTAAGGGTGTGAAAAGTTGAAGCTGGATATGTATAAACAGGAATGAAATCTCTTAGAAGCCTCTTTCTGGCTCTCAGTGTGGTGGGGAAAGGGGAGAAAGTAATCTGTTGTCAGTTTGCAAAGGAGTTTGCTTTCCTTCAGTTCACCTTTTCTTATGTGATCGAAGGTGTAACGCTCAGAATTTGGATCTCAAAAGATGAGCTGTTCCCTTCTGCAGGACATGTTCTCAGGTGCAGAGATGGTGATCTGCTTTCCTTTCCCTCCATGTGAGTCCTCTCCAGGGCGGCACTTGTGGTTCAGTGCATGTGACAGGTGCAGCCATGTAACTCCTCTGCATCCCTCTTCCCATCGCAGCGACGTGCCTGCCTAGGGCAGTGACAAAAAGATGACAAAGAACGCAGTATTACCCTCAAATTGGTATATGCAGCCCTCTGCGGAGGAGGCAGCTTGGAACACGACCTTTGTCCTTTAATCCCAACACAGCAAAGGTCTGTCTCTCCCCTCCTCCTTACCACATCTCAGCTGTCTTTCTGAGGGAAAACCTTGCCGTTCTCTAGGTGGCCATTACGGATATCTGAGTGTAGTTTCACAAATGTGAAATTTGTCATTTCTAGTGCAGGTTGCCCAAAGAGTGATCGAACAGCCACAAAAAATGCGTCAGAGATTTCCAAAGGCATTTAGGAGATGCTCGTGCCCATTTGCTGTTAATACTAATGAGAAGTGAGTGTCCAAATCACTTGGACGGGTTTGTGGAAGTCTCAGCTAGATTCATGTCTTCCTGGAGGAAATGACTTTTGACAGGAGGCTTCTGATGCGGAGAGAATAAGGGCATTGGAGGCCACTATTTAAATTCTTTGTATTTCGGTTCAGAAATCTGCCAAATGTGCAATATATACAGATGCTGACATCTACACCTCTATTCTGCTGTCAGCTAATATAATATCCTTTATTTTTCTGCTTACTGCATATGCTGTTAAATTAGATAGACGTATTTGCAAGGTGAATGACAAGTGTAATTGGCTATAAATGCTCCATTTAGAGAGATTGCAAACTATGTTTAAGTTACACCCAAGTGCACCTGTACTTGAGATGCAAAGTCATTCAGCTCCCACAGCACCTTCATTATAACCATACTTCATCCTCCCACACAAATAGATTCTGAGGAAAATAATTTCTCCCCAAATGTACATCTGCTGCAAATTATACCAGCATCATTACACATGCAAGTATAGTGAACACAAATGTCTTACTATATGTTGGTGCTGATTGAAAGATGACACCTATTTTTGGAAAACAAAGGGAAGCTAAAATAAAAGCTTGGCAATTTTTTGTTTGTTTGTTTCATAGCATTTCCCAAATTCATTTGTAATTTCTGCATTCTTGGAGAAGATTTTTTAAAAAAAAAAATTTGAAAATTTTAGCTTTGAATCCTTGAGAATGAGATTGAAACCACAGGTGAAATTTTTTTAATTGACCTTGTTTGGGAATCACTGTTGCTAAAACCTAGAGATTGTTTTGATACCGTTCTTTGCAATGTCTAAAATTAATTTCAGAAAAAACCATGAATATTTTCAAGAAAAGCTACGAAACTTTAAACTTTTTTGTCTTTTCTCTTTTGGAAAGTCTTTAGGGCTTCTGATAAAAGGGCTGGTTTTGAATGCAAACAGCTTTTTATTGAAACACTTCTGACTAGTTCTCCTGCAAAGTAGCAGTTGTGACCAGAAAGAAAATGGTGCAATTTAATCGGTGCCGACCTCTCACTGTCCCCGTTGGTTGTGTTAGAGGCATAGGTGTGCAAAGCACTGCTTGTTATCTCCACAGCCAGGAATCTGGCAGGTTGCAAATTCCCAATCCCTCTCCCCTGTTTCTTCATTATACTAAGTGGCAGTTGTGCACCAATGGAGAACAGACAGGGCTGAGGCAGTTTTAACTTCTTTTTGGGTTTCTGGTAGCCTGTGTTCTCTGCTTTAATACAAAGTAGTCCCAAGGCTGCTGTGCACTTTCCTGTGTTCTTTCAAGCCACATCTGTCAAACCCGTACTCGACAGCTGGTCTGTATGGGTGTCATACACTCAAAGCAAAGACAGTTAAATGAGAACCTCCTAAACAAATTCAATATAGATTGTGCCCTGCTGCCTGCGACGTGGGACCGAGGTATGCCTGACTGCAGATCTCATCTCACTCTGATGCCTGAGTAGCAGTCATGACAGTTGCTCTAGTTTATCCTGCCCAAGGAGGCTGTAGGATATCTTTGGCTGTGTAAGTATTAGTACTCATTGGCCTTTCCCCGTGTTTCAGAAGGCAGATGGAAATTCAGGTACAAGATGACTTCTGGAGACTCCAGCTCTTGGCCTCTGCTGTTCGAGTGTAGGAGTTGCTCTCTGTGGGCTAAACAGAGCCTCAGGATGCCACCTGCTAAGAAGGCACAGACAGACCTCTACTGGGAGGGATGTTCTGCTGTTTAATGCTACAGGGAACTTTCTTACTTTCATGATACGTTATTTGTCTGTGAATCTCTCCCAAAGTAGTATGCAATGTTACACATCGCTGTGCTCAGGGCTGTATGTGTAAACAGACCTGTACGATGCTCAAAAGCTACAGCCTAAAACCTTACTCCAGCCTTCGTGTTGATCACCATGCCACAACACTTGAAAGCATTTGTGATCAGGACACTGCAATTCCTTATGCCAATTCTACATTGGAGCTGACTTTTATTTGGGAGGCAGGATGATAAAAAAATATTAAACTTATCTTCATTAGAAACTGGAGACATAAAAGTCTCCAGAGCCGGATTGTGAGTGCCATGGCAGAGGTGTTTATGCAGGGAATAGCTCTCCAGGGATGTGCTCTCTGCTGCTGCTTCAGCTCCAAAGACCCTGCGCCACACTCCAGTGCTGAACCAGGGGTTTGGGGGTTCCTGCTGAACAGCTGAGTAATCCTTGCAAAGTGCCTCTTTGTCCCTTCAGGAGAGTGCAGGGGGTGTCACAATTCCCCTGTCTCACTGGCAGTACCCTGGGGCATGGGAACAGCATAAAACCAAAGGCAAATCAAATGCAAACCCTCTGGCCTATCTGCAGATGTCGCTTTAGGGACTTATGTTTTTGTGTATTCTCAGAGCGTGTTGAAGGATACCAGTTTATTGCTGCCTGGGATACCTTACTGCTTTGCTTTCAGTGAAATGCAACTCCTTTTTCTATCTTAAAGGCTTTTGCAAATGACTAGAGACGAGCTGAGGAGCTGCCATTTGGCTTCTGTGTATCTGCAACCAAATAACTACACATTCACTTTGTTGCTATCAGAAACACCAGGTCTTCCTCTGCAGGGCTGTTGTCCAGAAAGTCAGGTTCCAGCCTGTAGTTACACAGAGGGACTAAACTGTCCCAGGTAAGAGGGGGCTTGCTGAATTCATGAGGTTTCTGTTGGTCCCTTTCTCCAGATTGTTGAGGCCCCTTAGTTAAAGCCCCGGCTTGTCTGGCTCTTTTTGTCTTCTCAGCCCATTCCTTCCTGGTTCCCAGTTTTCCCCCTTCATTCTTCCAGTTCTGGAATCTCATTGAAATTAACATGAGTGAGTAAAAACACCTGCACATTGAAGCAAATGCACTTAAAACAACACTGAAAAAAAAGCTTTTCCATCTTAATAGGTTATCATCTGTTGTAGGTATTTTGGAGGAAGCCAGTCTGCTGGCAGTTAGACCATTACTGTTACACACAAGGTCACGTTAACTGTCTGAGCAGATGCCGACAGTGTTGGAAACACCCACCTGCTGCAGATGAAACCCAATTAACCTGCCTCATGCTGATACAAAAACCCCAGGCAGGAGCTCTGCTGGTTCTTTGCCTGGGGAGAGAGATGTGTGGGCTGTGTTCAGGCTCAGAGCTAGAAGTTTTACTCTCTCTTCAAGACTCCTTTCTCTTATGATAGGAGATGCTGTGCTGAATAATAGTATTTGAGAACGATGCCTGTCTGATCAGTGAATTTTCTTTAATTGCCTTATCTAGATTAGTGTCTTTTTCTTCTTACTTTCAGGGGTATTTTTAGACTAGTCAATAAGTCTGTGATATGACAGGACCCCTTAAAAGCTCTGGGTAGCTTGGCTTGTAGAGCCTAAAAGGAAGGGAGGTAGGATTTGCCTTGTAAGGAGGCTGACAGCTATTCTTGAGGTATTTAGATCTAATCCATACTAATGAGAAAGCTTCTTATCTAACTGAACTGCAACATTTCTTAACTGCTTTTGGTCTTCTTTTGAAAACCTGTGTATTAAATTACTATGAGACAGTAGTTTCTAAAAGGCATTCTCCTAACCTTAGTTTCTTCACTAAATTGAATGAATCCAGTGAAGTGTCTCTTAGAAACAAATCTTTTTTAAACCTGCACTCTATTCTTCTTAACCTCTCTGCCCTAAACAATTTCTGAGACTATGAATACAAGCCTGTGAAGATCATAGCTACATATATTCTGCTTAAGCATACACTTGGCTGATAGCCTGGAATAAGTCACTTTTGAGGGTTAAACAACTTCTGGGGCTGTAGATGGGACCTCATTATGCAGTGTGTGAGGAGAGTTATTACTGTAGGCTGGTAGGTACAGGTGCTGTGTTCACCATATAGAGCAGGCACCGAGGTTACCCTGGTATTGAAACCTCTTAGCTGAAATCCCAAACAAGGGGGTTAACTTCTCTCCCATGAGAAACTGCTTGTTCTGCTCTGGTTTTTGCTAATTTAGGGTTATACCAGTTTGCTGCTAGAAAATGTCAGAAGGAGGGTTTCCACTCCCCGTAAGAATTATGTGCTTGCTTTGCAATGCTTTGAATTGCTAATGCTAGCTTAAATATGGCCTGGGTTAATGCCAGTGCTGAGAAGCACACCAAGTTATTGACAGAACTTTGAAATCAGAGGCTCCTGATTTGAATCTTAGATGTCCCCCAGGCTCTTAAGGACTGAAAGACAGCATGCCCAAACACAATGGGAATGATCTTGCCTTTGTACTTCAGTGGGGTAACTGGGATGGCCGTTTCTGTAGACTGATCTCCACCTCCAAGTGTACTCTCCCAGTACCAGGTACAGATGAAGCAGTTTGGGGAATATCCTGCTTTAGGAATACTTTGACCTGAAACTCTGGCACTATTATGATCTGTTGACAAAGGCTTATTTGAAAAGCATTGGGAAATAATAGGACCAGGAAAATTAATCAAAAGCAGCTGTTTTTTAATGAATTAAATAATCTTGTTAGCTTTTTTTTTCCCTTCCCTGATAGAAAGTTACCTCCTAAAGACAGATGAAGGGGGCTTTTTAGCTAGATTTATTTTCAAGTGGGACTGGAAGAGAAATAGGGGTTGTTGGTTTGGACTTCTGTAGTGAGGAGGAATTGCTTTGTTGTGTTCAAAGGACCTCCAAAGTATGAAAGGTTCCAGACTTTCATGCTGCAACCTTAAATGTCTGTGCCCTAGAAAAATCACTAAACCAAGTAAGTGCTTTTTGGACTTGTCTGAAGTGCTTAGGTCTACAGGCTAAATTTTGAAATCCCAGTGAAATGCATGAAGTCATCTTAGATTAAGAGTTAAAATCACCTGTACTGCATGTTTAGAGTCAGATGGGATGAGTAACGACACGATTTGGATCACTTTCCCCACACAACAGATGACAGCCTCATGTATCTGGTTGAAATTCAGAGTGGAATAGGATATCTGACTTTGTCCTACCCTACGTGTAGCTTTTTTAGCCTAGCTTTGCTCTGCTCTGAGTCGCTGCATTTCCGTGTGAGCTCTATATACCTCTTCCTGAATTAATGTGAATTCTGAGTAGATCTTCAAACCTGTGGGATTGCTGCATCCTGGGCTTGCTTTCAAATACCCACATCTTTACAGGGAACCTGTGCTCTCGTTAATGTGATGGTACATTCCTTCCTCCTCTGCATGCAAAATGAGCACCAAAAAGTCATTGACCAAATGCTTCCAAACAATGCCAGATTCTCTTAGGACTGGTATCACAAAGCAGTATGTTACTACGTGCTTAAGGCTTCGCTCATAAACGTGCTTAACTGTGTGGTAGCAATGGAAGGTTAATTCAGCGACTGCTCACTTTCTGCATGTAAATAGTGAAATGGAAGGCACTGACAGGACCCTCTAAATGGGCTGCGTAATGTTAGAGATCTGTTCTCCATAAATACTCCCCCAGTGAATGTCCTACAGATGAAGTGGCTGCCAGTGCTGTTTCATGCACTAAAATTGTCGAGGCTTTCTGTTTGGCAGCCTTGAGAAAGAAATCTTACTGCAAGTCCTGCTTTGCTTGCCCTTGCTTCAGAGCAAAAACCTTTCCAATAAAGATGCCCTTAACTCTTTCAGGACACTGTAGAGAGGTTGCTAGCTGCTTTCTGACTTGCCCCTGGAGTTGCTGCATAACTTAAATCAAGTTGTTCTTACAAACAGTTCTCCCATTTAATTTTAATACTTCAAAGAATTACTGGACCTCGTAATATTGATCTATTCACTTCCTATCCTTTTATAGCTGCCTATATAATTTCTGATCCTTAAATCTGACAGCTGTGTCCCCAAGATGACTGTTCTTAATGTTTAAATGATTGCTACCTTCCATCACAAAATCTAGCATTAAAACAGGAAATACAGTGCAAAAGCAATAAAACAGTATGTCTACGGATTAATTTCAGACTACCCTTTCAGTATAAAACCAATGTGTGGAATATAACTTGATTTTTAGCTAAAACTGGATCAAAGTTCTCTAAGCACTAACAAGAAATCACCTGGAAATAGCACCAACTGCAAGTAAACATGTCCAAATTTTGTACATTTCATGTATATGAAACTGCATAGAAAGAGTGCTTTCAAAAAGAAAGAGGTTTATGCTTTTATGTAGATATCACAAAAACCTATAGGATTACAGTGCTAGAAACAGCAATTAATGTACTAGGTCTGTTGGTAATGCCATTTCCTCTCTGTTGAGCAGTATAGTGCTTAAACTTTATTTTTTCTTTTTAGTGGATCTGTGTTTCCGTGCTAAAGCACTGCACATAATTTTGGGTTATAACTTTTCATAAATGCAAAAAAATTCCCTGCTACTCCTCTTCCTGCTCTGCAGACCACCAAAGATACTACTAATGCAATTTTAATTTATAGCGCTACCTTTTTCTCAAGCTCTGGGACAAAGATTCCCTAAAGTGCTTTAGAACAGAGGTCAGACTGCATTTTTTAAAAACCTGTGAGAAGTCTCTCATCTGTAATATAAACCCCCTGCCATCCAGCCTGCAATCTAATCGAGCTTGGAGGCTGCTGATTTGGTAGAAGGGTGGCTGTGCATGCAGCGGCTGCATAGATCACATCACATCACATCTTCATAAGGCAGTTTGATGCTATGGAAGCCAAGTTTCCAGTTTTCCCTCTATTGCTATCCCTTCGTATTCCCCCAGAGCCATCCCTCAAGCATGGGAGATGTCTTTAACAACCAACGCCAACTACAGCTGCTTACTACCATCATTAGCTCTGCACTCCACATTTGAAACTGTTACAGCCTCTCTCTGTGGGAGCACTAGGAGCTGCAGCCTTGCAGGACGTGCTTCCCACAGCTTCTAGCGTTTGGCTTGACATGTTTGTCCATTTCTTTGTTAGCACAGGTAGCAGAGAAGCCCTTATCCAGCTTTGTCTATTTGCTCTGGCTTCCTAGTACAAATGTCAAGTGACTTTGAGCTATCTATCTTGTAAGGGTAAAACAGGCATGAAAATCAAATGCAGCAGCTTTGAATCTGTGTAATTTCCAGAGTATGAGTGTCTAAATTTCTGTGCTGTGAGGCAGATACTTGTTTATCTGATGATCAGATCTCCAGGTAGGTAGGTAGGTAGGTAGATAGATACGTGCCAGTCCTACATCTGTCATCCAAAATATGCTTGGATTCTTTGCTGCCTTTGCAGATGTAGTGTATTAGGTACTTGCATTTGGTTGGACCATGTTATGTGTGTGATGCTTATATTCTGTGGAAAGGAATGAGATTTGAACAACTTGTATTCCCATGGCAATGCCTCCCCCCCCTTTTCCTTTCCTTTCATCTTTCCAAGATGCATGACCTCTATATACTCCCACTTCCTCTCTGGTTTGACCTCATGTCACCAGAGGTGCATCTCTTGTGCAGACACGTTTTGAGGACAGCAAAGCGAGGCACTGCAATTTCAAGTTTTAAATATATTTCAGCTCAATGCCTGTAGAATCACCTAGTGAGACATCTCTCTTCAGAGTAAGATGAACCTACTTTTTAGCAGCCTGGGATCTACCTGCTTTCTAGTAGGTGCAGGTGCTTAGGCTGTAGTGGGAATTTCAGAGCTGGCAGTCACAAAAAGTGCACCTTTGTTACTGGGTCTGTTTTTTAAAAAGTTACCAAAAATCTTTACCACGTGCTTAATGATTTCCTATCTGAAACTTGCCCAGTCTCTCCCCCACCAAGTTTACAAACAATCGTATGACTAACCATCCTCTTTGAGGCAAAACACTGACATGTGAAGCTGAGAAACATGCAACGCTGTCTCTCACATCTAGGACAGATACTCTGAAATCTATAGGGGTAGGAAATCCTGTTACAGCATAACCAGAGTGTTGGACTTTTCTCAAGGAGGACTAGATGGGAATTTCTGTAATGGAAGGAGGAATGAATTTTACAGGTTCTCCCTTACAAATAAAGGGATTTCACTGAGATTTATCATGTGTCAGGCAAGTAATTCAGCTCGGAAAAGCTGGTTCAGAAGGCTGCAACTTTAAAGTGGTGAGTCAGTCTGCAAAACACAACTCTGCTGAGACATTTCAGTGACCCTGCCTGAAACTTCAGGTAATAGTGGCCACTGAAGTTTTGCAGGAAGCAAGCTCTCCCTGCACGAGAGCATTGTGGTGTGGCAATGAGAGCCGACTTCATCAAAGCTCCACCGCCAGGCACCTACTTTCATTTTCCGCTGTTACAACTCTCCTGGAAGGGTTTTCACTAGAGCAGTGTAACAGGATCAGGTAACAGTTGTCTTTTCCCAGCTGCAGGCTTCTTTTTTGCACCCTCTCATGGCATCAGGATTCACTCTGCGAGGGCAGACACCGAGCCTCTATCACGTAGCTGTCTGAACTCCTGGGAGCTCCTGAAAAGTTGTTCTCATTAGGGCAGACTGGCAAAATAAAGTCCTATTTAATCCCTCAACTGACTTATTAAATACAAGGTGTTGTTGGGGCTGCTCTGGTGTTGTCAGTCTTGTTTGAAGCAAAGCATGAAAAATGTATTTTGCCTTGTTGCTGACAGGGTTGCTGGATAGAAGAGAGTGATTTAACGGCCCAGCTCCCTACCTTCCATGTGTAATCTGCCACTTGAAAAGCTGCTGGTAGTGCCAGGGTGGTGCTAAACTGTAGTAGGTAATTTTTCTTCCTTGTGCTGTTGGTAGGAGAAGGTTTTGCACAGAAACTGCCACTTTGACCTTCAGTTTGAAAGAACAGAAATATTAGCCTTTGTACTTTCGGGAAAGGAACCTGCACTTACCTGTCGATGGGAGAAATCTGCACCTCCAGAAGGTTTGTCTGGGCTCATGCAAGGAGAATGTTTTTTAAATCTGTACCATAGCTGTGGCCACTTGCTGTCTCTTTAGATTGTCTGATCTTCCTTTTTTATTTTTTCCTATCACTCTTCAAAGTATTAAAGAACATTTTCATTTCTTTCTGAGAATGAAACTGGGAAATGGCAAAGAAGTAGTTAGGAGTAGAGAGGAAAACATGGCTGTGGTCACATCTTCCATCAGATCAGTTTCAGGTGCTAAGTAGTAATTTGGTTGGAGAATACCCAGCCATGAAGCATTAGGATGATGTATCTCAATTTGTTTCAATCCTCTGGAAGGAAATCCCCTACTAAGTCAGATGGCATCATGAAATAATGGTATTCCTCCTCCTCTGCCCCTCTCCCTGCTGCCCTGGGGATACATCAGGCCATTTTAGAGAACCTGTGTCTTCATTCATGTGGCATAATATAAAGGAGAAGATACTTAAAAACAAGCACTAAGCAGGTCTGGAATAAAGAGTTGCAGCCCAATTTCCTTGTGGTTGATGTTGTTGTCTTTTTGGAGAGCTGCTCCTTGTGCTGTTTTTGCTGCCAGCACTAGTGACTTCACTTCTTTTGTGGGCTGTGATGTCCATTTCTCACATACCCCCTGGTTCCTGGCATCAAATGCCAGCTCTGTAATCAAAGGCTTTTGAAAAGTGGTAGAAGAGGGAGAGAAAGAGCGTGACCAGGTGACCTACCAGGCTTCCAGCCAGTGCAGCTGCCTGAGAGCCCACAGCATCGTGACTGTTTCTTTCTGGATTCTTCCACTTGTTTACCAATCTCCATTTTCAGTGCAATGAGATCCTCTCCTATTGCATGGTCAGCCTTTTCTTCATCCTGCTTCCCATAAAGAGACCTGTCATCCTGTGACATGGCCAGGCACGGAGACACAGGCTCTCCTGGGATTTTCAGGATGGCAGATGAGCAGTCTGTAGCCTGTAGTGCTCTGGGCAAGAACAAGTTGTTTTTGATTAGAGCTGTGGTATATTGGTAAACTGGCAGTGTATGAGGGACAGCTTGAAACATTCAGATCCTCCAGGACTAGATAAGCATAATTGCATATTTGGAGTTAGCAAAACTGCAAGGATCAAAGCAATCTCCTGGATGGATGACTAGATCAAAGGAGAGACTTTAAAAGGAGAAAACATGGGTGTTAAGTTCTCCATCTACACTCTATAAATACAAGATGCCAGCGGTAAAGAGGATATAGGAATAAAGGGAGCTTTTGCACATTCCTCAGCGGGAAATAATTTAATGTCTGACTCGTTTGATTTTAAATTATGATAAAATAACAGACACAAAACTCCAGCACAAACAACGTTCTCCTTTTAAAACCTGAGTCTGAATCTTTATTAGGATATAGGATAAAATCATAACTTCTTCTATAAATTTACACGAAAAAGCAGTATCATGTTTCTCTGCTTGAAGAACAGATGCTACCTGACTAAACAGCAAACTGCAGTGTATCCAAAAATCTATCAGGACTGTTTTTTGGTCTCACTTTAAATCACTCCCTGACATTCAGATAGCATCAGAGAATACAGATCTCTCTTGGAGCACAAGGGGCTCAGCAAAGCGAACGGCAGATTGGAAACGTGACTGCTGCTTGTGCATGTGGCTATTAAAAGCATATGGCATTCTGGATGAAAAATAGTAATGGTAATCTGCTCAGGCTTGCCTTATCTTTTGAAGGGGGAGATGCTGGCTTTTAGTGTTGGTCAGTGTTATCTGGGACAGCCTGCAGATGTTGTCCTGTTTGCCGATTGACCGTGATTCTTTGGCCAGGATGGAGGTGGCAGCTGGTGGAACTGAGGTGAGACCTGAGCTGCAAACTCTGAGCAGAAGCATCTCGAGAGTCCGGGTGTTGCAGTATGAATTGTCTTGTCATATCCTCGGGGACTGAACTCCCACGCTGACATGTGCATCCTGCTGCAAGTAACGCTAATGAACAAAACTCCTTCGGTTAAATGAGATGTTTCAGAGGGTTGTAAAAGCAGCTTTCTGGGAGTCAGAAAATAAGCTGAGCAGCAGCTTATGCAAGAAGAAAGTGCAAATTGTAAATGTCTGTATACTCAGCCTGTCACCCTTCCCTCATTCTGTGTTTGTGGATCTGGAGGTATTTAAAGGATTAGGCAGCTCTGAGGATCCCAGTGTTGGGCTGGATTGGAATTTGTTCACTAAAATCTTTTTGTGATTCTGACCCCTGGGGCCTATCCCATACCTTGGCAGTGAAAACACAATATTTCCTTCAGGTGAAGGAAATATCCAGGTTTAGGAATAAGATTGACTTACCTTTTGTGAAGGGGCATTTAGAACATGGCAGCATTAATATTACCTCTTGCTACAACTGAGTTTTCTGCCTGAGGCTTTCCTTAATTACACTTTGGATGGAAGGCAGGGAAAAGAAGCATCCAAAAGAACAACGAGCACTGCTGTGCCTGGCTCCTCTTCTTTTCTGAGCAGATAAAGCTGAGAGGAAAGAAAACATCTTTCATTGTACAGGGCTGCTTTTCCAAATTCTGAGATCAGTTAACTGCCAAGCCCTTTCCAATCTAACCAAATCAATTTGCAAACTTTCATTAATACTATCAGGTAATCTGCAAGCTGTTTACCCCCTGCCTCATTGGAAGGCGCATTAATACACAGGATAATGGATACCTCAGGGAAGACAGACATTAAGTTAATAATTAATGATTACAGAGGCCTTGAGGCAACCGAATGCATTTACCTCTGTGAGGATATTGAAATTGTGTTACTCTGATTTCAGCTATCTCCCTGCAGTTGGTACTCAGAGCTGGGTTGGAGCCTGGCTCCAGACTAGATGTTCTCACTCTGGATTGCAATGTATAAAGGTGATATTGAGAGGTGCTGTGCTGGTCCATTCTATCTTGTTAGCTTGTGCTAGCTCTGGGGGAGTCGTATGGGTCCAGGGCAGATCCTGTGTGGGACATGCAACCCGAACACCAGCCCTTCGTCATCAGGTAGTCAGGGAGCTGGTATTCACTGAAGAAGCCTCTCACAAAGTGGTAACAAAGAATCCAGCACAGCCTTAATCCAAAGATCAGGACACAGATCAGTATAGGGATGGATCTGGCTCTATCCATAAGCCTGAGATACTGATTGGCAGGTCTTGGACTGTGCTATGCATGCTTTACCTCTGCAATTCACTGCTTGCACAATCTGCATAATTTAATGGTGTGTGTTCGTTTAAGAATCTCAGCTTTTTGTAGGTTCATCTCTGAGTCTTCTTTCCTTCTTTCTGTACCACTCACAGTTTCATGCATTACCATCCAAAAGTCCTGGCCCCAGTTTGACCAGTACCCAATGATACGTTCCCTGTTCTCTCAGCCCACATGTCTGCGGCTTCTGAAGTTTCCTTTCTGTGTGCTACACTGTACTGATCTTGCCCAGTTTCCCTCACAGTCTGTTGGACAGTTTGGGGTCAGTGTGCTGGGTTGTGTCTGACCCTACTGCTGCCTTCAGCACAACACTGAGCACATGTGCTGGGACAGTCATGGGGCATTTGTGCAGAAAGACTTTAGCACAGGCATCTACAGTTGTGAGGGGAAACTGAGCTGGCTGTAAGATAACCTGGAGTTGTGGCCTTTTGGGTGACTTTTACTATGCATGTATAGTACCAACACCCCACCCCCGTGTTTGGATGAATTTTTGCCAAGTACTGGAGTGTCTAAAATAGATTAGACGGACCTCCCCTTCAATTTATAATCCTTCAGTTCTGAAGAATCTGGTTGGAAAGTGTGTTTAATTCTTCCACCCTTTGTTTTCCACTCAGAGCCTCTTCACGTTGATGCAAGAACAGCTACTCTGAGCTCCTTGTCTTTCATAGAGTCTACTGGAGATAGGTCTTATCTGGCTCTGAGGTGTAATTTGTTTGAGACTATCCTTCCTTGCTCATCAATTTCAATGATGTTAACGTGGTGCTTAAGCTAGTTCTTTTATTAAGTTTCAGGGGTTTTGTATTCCACAATCCAATTTTGCATTATTGATAAAGTCTTGAGCAGGGGATTACTTGAGACATGAGCTTTCTGGCGCATTAGTCATACCTGAGTTGTGTTTTTGAGAGGAAGCTGGTCTCTTATTTAGGCCAGTTACTTGCCTGTCTGGCTGCTTCTATTCCCTGTAGCACTCAAGTTACTAACTCCAGGCGTACTCGTGGGCTCATGTTGTCAGGGAGCAGTAAGGGAGGGTGAGCCGGGAGCTAAGGGTGACAGCAAGGCAAGCAGAGGCTGTGGCCTTGCAGACAAGAGGTGCAGTGCCACAGTACCCCGGCAGGAGGAGCAGAGCAGGTCCAGTGACAGCAACCAGGGTCAGCCACAGCCCAGAAATCACTAGCCCAGTTCACAGTGCCAAGGCAGGTCCAAGGTCAAGCCGGGAAGTTAAGCCAGCAGGTCAGTGACTTGCTGAAAAGTGCATGTAATACTCTCCTTTGGGTAATCAGGTGCTGTGTCTTCTGGTAGCTGTGCTCACAGCAGTACCGCTGGGTGCCAAGCTGCTTGTCCCTTGCAGGCTGGGGGAGGTGGTCGCAGTACAGTGCTATGCCAGAAGTGGGATGTTTGTGATTGCCTGGAGAACTTCTGCAGAGAGCTCATCCCTCTTCCGTGGCTCAAATGAAGTGGCTTGGAGACAGGAGAGCAGGGGTGTGTGCAGAAGCTTGCAGGGCCACAGGCTGCCTCTATAAGTTGACCATAGTCTCTGACAAGGTTTGGAGGTCAGTCTTGAGCTGTGGGGGACTCCTAAAGGCATGTGATTGCAGAGCCTGTTGATATACTTGAGGCCCTGACATGTGGCTCCAAAACTACGTACCTTTCCCTACAGATGGGCATGCTTTTTACCCTTGGAACCACGGTGATTTTCATGTGCCAATTGTTTGTAAGTCTGAGAAAATGTCAAAAAAGTTTTTTTATTTCCCCCCCTCCCTAGACTTCAGCAAGATAATCTTAAGGCACTGAAGCTAGTGACAGCCTTTCTTAATCTCTTAGCTCACTGGTCGACATGCATGTGTTGATTAGAAAAACAGGCTGTGTGCAGCCTTCCGACTTCACGGCAGGGCAGGGCACATCCCTCTTAAAGCATCACCTCGAAGCACAGATCTGCCATTACAGACTCGCTCACAAAAGAGCACCTCTCAGAACATGTAAACCCAATTAAAGCACTTGCTCTCTTTGTTGCAAGGAAGGAGACATTTCTTTCTGCAAAAAATGTCTGTCTTGGATTTTCCATGGCTATTTTAAAAGCTGAACTGCTAGAAAAAAGGTACTGACAACCCCAGTGTTCAGCTCAAAATAGACTTGAAACCAGTTGTGCAAGGTCCTGGCTGGAGGATGAAGGGATTGAGAGCAGCTCTGCAGAAGACTTGGGGGTACAGGTGGATGAAAAGCTCAGTATGAGCTGGCAGTGTACATTTGCAGCCTGGAAGGCCAATTGTGTCCTGGGCTGTAGGAGGGAAGAGATTCTGCTCCTCTACTCCATGCTCATAAGACCCCCCCTGCAGTGCTGCATCCAGCTTTGGGGCCCCCAACATAAGAAGGACATGGAGCTGTTGGGGCAAGTCCAGAGGAGGCCATGGAGGTGATCAGAGGGCAGGAGCGTGTCTGCTCTAGAGAAAGGCTGAGAGAGTTGGGGTTGTTCAGCCCAGAGAGGAGAAGTCTCCGGGTACAGTACCTGAAGAGGGCCATAAGAAAGTTGAGGGCAAATGTTTTAGCTGGGCTTGTAGTGACAGGACAAGAGGTAATGGTTTTAAACTGAAAGAGGGTAGATTCAGACTAGGTACAAGGAAGACATTTTTTACAGTGGTGGCAGATACCCCATCCCTGGAAACATTCACAGTCAGGCTGGATGGGGCTCTGAGCAGCCTGAGCTAGTTGCAGGGGGGGTGGACTAGATGAGAATTAAAGGTCCCTTCCAACCCAAACTGTTCTATGATTCCATGATTTTATGAAATCCCCTCTGAGCTTCCTCAGCAGCTGAAGATTTGACAGGCTTACATTTCTGTTACAATTCACATGCTTAAAGGCCTTTTACTCGCCTCCCGCCCCCGCTCCCCACCCTAGCCTCTATTATAGAGGGCTAGTTTTATAAGCCTTATTAGAGTCTCATCTTCCAAAGCTCTTGGGGGCTATTTGGCTTGATAAACACCATATAAATTGGAGTGGCTGTTGATTTTGGAGCCTTTCTTACGAGACAATTGTGTTTCCAATTAGGGATTTCCTTCTCTTACATGCACAACATGGTTTTTTTCTTTGCTAGGTGGCTTAAATGCCTGCCATGTGCTGATAAGCTCAGTGCTAGGCCTTTTGTCTTCTTCTGGTGCATGTGTACAGGACAAAATGCACAATGGAATAGTAGATTCAACTCCCCAAATCCATTGCCAGTCATGTAAAGGCTGTTACAAGACAGTGTTCGTTCTTCCTAGCACCTGTGGGGATGTACAGAAAATTCAGTAATGAGGGTAGATGCTGGCTGAACATTGCCAAATGTGGAATTATTTGGTTTATAAGGCTGAGAAGATAGATTAGCAGGGCAGGAGTGCTGGCCAGTCCTGATATGAGCTGGTTGTTTGCAGGCATGAGATCTCCTTGGTCAGACTCCTGGCTGCAGGGAGGGATGCTCACATGGGGTCCCTCCTTCGTCTGAGGTAGAGGAAGCAGGATGAGTAGGTATGGGCTGTTTCAAGGTTCATGGGCCAGCACTGGCCAGGTCAGAAATAAGTGAAAGATCACAATGATCCTTTTGTTAAACCTTTCTTTACTTATTCAAAGAGACTTCTTGATCGTAATGGGGTTGCAGAGTTCCCTCCCATTCTTGCACCCCAAAATGTCACGACAGAAAAAGGGAAGCCAGGCTCATCAGAGGATATTTTCTATTGGGATAACCTGGGTTCTGATTTGGGGACCAAAAGTGATCTGTTAGCACTAAGAAGAGGACTAGCTAAAAATGCCTCTGCAGCAGGCCTTGCCAATGCACGCACATTTTTTAGGGAAGGGGAGAGGTGCTAATTCTCCCATACTATTTTTGAAATGACTAGGAGACAAAATTTACTCTGGAGACTGCAACATGCTCCAGCACACTTGTCCTCTGGTAGTGGCCTGTGCTAAAAGCGCATCAATAAAATTGCTGATGCTGCTGTTAAGTAACAAGGTAATTACAAAGGATGGGGAGGGGGACAGAACTAAAAATCTGAAATAGTAGTTATTGCTGTTCCCATTAAGTTACCAGCCTTAAATGCATGGCTTACTGCATCTCTAGCTTTTAGTGCTATAAAATGGTACAAATTGCAGACTTAAGAGATCATTAGAATAATACACAATAGATTTATTTTTGTGAATAAAAATGATGCGACACAGAGCTTTCTCTTTTGTGGGTAAGCAGATACAAGTCAAGACAAGAAAGGCTGTGTTTCCAGGTAGTGTTTCTTAAGACCAGCAGATCGGATTGTGCTCCAAAGGTTATGCTGTATGTGTGGTTAAGGCTGTGTCTTAACCTCCTTTATGTAAATAGTTCTTAAGATAAAAGATGAAGCTCTTCCGAGAATATTTTGCCGTTCCCTGGTGACAAATCAAGAAAATGTTTTGTGCTGATTAAGTCACTGTCAGAAGGTCAGCCATCTCAGTGGACTGATCTAGAAGCCTCTTAAATAAATCACCTCCTCTTCCCCCCGCCCCCGCCCCCATCCATTACTCATTCAGCTCTGTACCTGGCCTGGAGATGCAGACAGGGCATTGTGAGCTGCGACCTCAGCTGTGACTCTCTCCTCACCTCTGTGGAAGCTTCAACAGCAGAAACTTCATGTGCTGGTTTCTTCCAGCTCCCTTGCAGACCAGCTCCTGTTGTGCCTTGTGTTTCCCTAAAGAATGAAAAGCAAAACCAATGTAGTTCCCATAGTGAAGATGGGGTTTTGTCTGCCCTTGAGCTGGTTATGTTAAATGTGGTGGGTTTTAGACTGCACCCAGCTCTAAGATGGAGTGAAAATGGGCATGTTCTCATTCCAGCATTGCTGGAAAATACCCTGATTGCCCCAGAGGGTCTTGTTATCCCAAGCAAATCTAGAAACACTGTGCTTCTCTGCTTTGTTTTGTATTTGGTAATGAGAGAATATGCCCACCTCTGCTTAGCTAAGTGGTGTAGAGGACAGGTCTTTCAGGTTGTAATTTCACAGTAACTGAATCCAAGTGCGAATAAAGCAGTTGCACAGTGAATTCAGCAAGGTGGTGCAGTAGTGACTTCGGACTGACGTGAGCCTTTGGCATGCTGCCTGGCATTTCACTCTGTCTTGTATCGTGCTGGATACCTTCGCATAACGGGGGTTCTTGGGACTGCTGGTCCTGCCTTTTCCTCTCCCAGTCAGCTGTGACCGGCTGTGACTCTCTCTGGAGACGGTGTGCGATGCTCCGGCATTGCCAAGTACCTGCCAGGAGTCCCTCGCCCTTGGGTGAGCCCTTTTCAGAGCCACAGCACTGCACATGGTCTTGGTGATACCAGCAGGAGATGGGCTGTTGTGCAGTGGTTCAACATGTAGTTTGATAGGGGACTGATGCACTATCTGTTCTCTTTTTTCTGGGAGCTTCAGCAAGTCAAGCACTTGCACCCAAGTTTGCTGCAGTTTGTACTACAAACAGTAGGTAGTTGTGTCTTCTGGACCTTGCTTCCCTTCCAGCTATCTCATGTCAGGTAAAGCAAGTAGTTTTACATGAGTGCTAGGGGTAAAACCCCACTGGCTCCTGCCAAAGGAGTCTCAGTGTTGCAGTCTTTAGGCTGAGGGAGCTGTGCAGTCATGTAGTGACCTCCAACAGCACCAGGAGAGGGGAAACTGCTAAAAAGGACAGTTCCAGAGGCTGCTGGGATTTTATTGCGAGACACTAACCAAGCATAAATTCTGTTACCATCATTAACATTTTCAGTATGAAGCTGGACAAATCCAGGAGCTTTAGACCAGATCAGGGCTTTGTATCATCTGGCCATTTCAGCTTTTGATATCGAGCCAATTTCAGCCTCTCCTGAAACAGAGCTGTGGCTAGCAAGGATCTGAAAAGCTTTTGCTCTGTATTCTAAGTGGAAGAGATATATCACCACTTCTCCAGCTTCCCTTTTCCTCCATTTCCTAAAACAATAAATATTTTTCATAGATGGACCTAATGGTTTAAGCACAACCTGGCAGTTCATGAAATATTTCCTTGCTTTAATCAGAATCCTGAAGCAAACAAGAAGGGAAATAAAAAGCCAATAATATGCTTGGTTGTGTGCACAAAAGTGGAATGAAATATATGAAGCTGGTAATGGCTCTGCTGTCACATCTTAAAAACATTTGCTTTGACTTGCATAAGTGTCAATTCAGCTTGCACTTGATACATTACTCCATGGATAAAGCTGCTGGCTTTTAAAATCGGGTCTCTTACTAAACGAACATAGATAGTCTAAGTAGCTACTCTGTATTGTTGGGTAATGATGTATATAGCAGAGGAAGCTTTTTTCTTTAAAAGCACAACCTTTAGGCTGCAATTTTTTTCTCCCATGTCTCTGCACCAGGGTAGGAGCCTGGAAGCTCAGCCACAAAACATGATTAAAGGCAGATCTCTTTTGCAAGGTTACAGCAAGTTCAACCTCTTGGCCATTTGCTGGGGAGGTGCACTAAGCCAGGCCTCGTGCTGTGCCAGTGCAGCTTTCCAGTTTCTGGGCAGCCTTGCTGGGAAGAGTGTGGAGTGCCTGGGAGCTCTGTGTGCAGCTACCTGGAAGTACTGCAAATCACAGTTGTCCATTTGTTAAACCTTCTGTTCTGTTGAACATCCTCATGGTGGTCCTCTATGCCTCTGTGTTGTGTCTTTGAACAGGACAGGGAAAGATGAGATTTCTCTGCTGCTCTGTCACTGTTAGAAATGCCTCACCTCTCACACTTGGCCTGTCACAGTTACATTATTTAACTGGTCTTGGAAGGACTGAGACTCCAAACTCGTCTAGAAGCTCCATTATTTGCAGGAAGCGAATGCATGACAAAAACTCTTCTGTTCTAGGTTGTTTGATCTTATTTCTGTGTCTTGGCAGTTCAAGGTCAGGCAGTTCTTTCTGCCTTCTTTGTGTTCTCATGACAACTGTAATGCAACGCCTCTGGCACCACAGTACTTTTTTTTTCTTTCTTTTAGACCATATGGATCACAGGACTCACGGTGGATGTCCACCTGTTACCTTCCTCCTCCCCTTACAGCACTGCATATCTTGTAGTCTTTTTTCTTTGGGTTCCTTGCCCACACTTAACTTTTCATCTTTTATGCTCTCCATCTTATTTTTTCCCCACCATCAAAGGCAGAACGTTGTACAGAATAGTGAGTTAGATCTCCGGAAAAGCACATTCCGCTCCCTGCCTCCAGCCCAAGACCATGGAACTCTGGCAGTCTTACTTAGGAATACCTCCTTGTTTCTCCTTGGGGATTCAAAATCGACCAGCAGCCGACTAGCACCCAGAGAACTTTCTTATTTTTCTCCCCAAGATGACCCTAAGCCAAACTAAAGCCTCCTGTCTTCATCTTCTCTCCTACATCTTGACCTACTATCTTCAACAAACTGAAGCCTTGCAAAGCCGGAATCAAAACTCAGCAGCCTTGGAGACTATTTAACAGGTATTCTTTATTGCAGCGAGTCAGTAGTCCTACCATTGCCTCTTACTTTTGTTCCTGGACTTACTGCATTTAGTTTCTGATTGATCAGTGGGTGTTTTCTCATGTGGAGGCCACATCTGTCGTAGGCTTGTTCATGTTTTTTGGCCCAGCCCTTTCTGTGTTTGTCCTGAGAGCTTCTGCACTGTGTGGTAGGCAGAAGGTCCCTGTCTAAATGCAGCACTGCATTTCTGTAGCTGTGTTGCTCATTTCCTTTGTACATTCTCTGTATTTGCCCTTCTGTTTTAAGTTGTCCCTTTATCCCTGCCTAGAACCTTGTAGTCCTCTTCCCATTTTACTCCTGCTGTATAGCAAGACTTTGTGTAATGCTCTTCCTCATAGGTTTTTGTGCTGCTCCTCCACTTGCCTGCGGTCCCTCCTGCACAAAAAGTCCCCTTACCAGACACAACCCACCAGTGAAACATCTCTGCAGCACTCACCTGTGAGCCACCTCTGCTTTTCCCTCAGGTCTGGAGAAATCTGATTGACACACTCGAGTGCCCGCAGCAGTATCTTCTCCAGCTTGTTCAGCTGGGGTCTTGCTGGAGTATCCCAGAGAGCAGCTAGTTTTGCTGATCAAAAACTCCAGCCAGGGAGAAAGGACTTAGGAGGGATTGTAAGTTAATGCACCTTGCACTGGGCAAGACAGTTTACCTTACAACTGCTTCTCAAGACTTCACAGTCTCTAATTTTCTTGTCATACTACCTTGAACTTTATTTACTCTGGAGACAATTGAGGAGATGGCTTTGAGTGTTTTTCAAACACTGAACAGCAAGAGCTGGATTGGGATGTGTGAATTGCTGAGAGCCTTAAGTGACAGCTGCTGTACTTGTGACTCTTGGGTGAGGAAATTAGAGGCTATGAAACCTCTAGAAAGGCTTTCTGCCACTTTATTTACTTTGCCCAAGGTCCCCAAGGCTTACTCAGAAATGTGCTTCTGAGGACTCTTTAGTGCTCACATGTTTACAGTGCAATGGAGTTAAAAGCACTTGGGATTTGTCTTGCTGCTGGGAAAGCTGGGTGGGAAGCCAGGCTGCCTTGAAGGCTTTTTCAGCAGGATTAAAGTTTTCCTTACTCTAAGGATACGAATGGAAAGTCTTTTGCTACAGTGTTGTTTGATAAGTGGGAAGGGGGATTCACACCTAGGATTAGCTGTTGTCCTGCTTGAGGGGCAGCCTCCTGACATGTGGGAGGATAATCGTATCTGGACTTTCCAATCCCATTTTTCTCTGCAGGCAGTTTCAGGACTTCCAAACTGGGCCCTCCTGAATTTTTTGCCCTGTCAGAGAGGGCAGCAATCCCTAGATAAAAAAGAAGTACCTAGTTCAGAGAGGCAGTGTGCTTTTCAACAGGAGTTTTATCTTCATAATACCAATCCTCCTCCCTCTGCAGACTGCTGCATCTTGAAGAAGGACTGCAGCCCTCCAGGTAACTTTTCACACTCGCCTTGTGCATGGATGGGAAGCATGAGTGTTGCAAAAGTCCTCTGCCACATCCTTTGCAGAGCAGGGAGGTTCTCTCTCCATTTCTGCATTGATATTTGGGATCTAGCTTGCCAGATCTTTTCCTTAAGCATTGTTTTTAGTGGGGAATTCAATCTCTTCTCCCCTCAGCCCCAGGATCTTGACCTCTGGGGCAAAAAGAAATATTAATGTGGATCCTCATAGCCATGTTCATTCCACTGGTTCATGTGGTTCATATTAGAAATATAGCTGAGCCCCTCCATAACTCAGGAGGTGGGTGGCAGAGCGCTACATGAGAGCAATTGAACTGTCGATGAAATGCTGCTGGAGCCCATGGTGTTTTAAGGAGTCAAGGCCATGAAGAGTGATTGCAAAGGATGTGTCATATTTCTGAATTTGAGCATCACCCCTCCCCCTGGATGCTGCTCATGTGTCTCTAAAAACTTAGTTTAAAGGCAGCTTTTCCTAACTGCTGTCTGTGAAATACAGGGAGGGAATTATCCCCTTTATCACAAGGTTAACCCAGAGATGACAGTCCTTTCGGCTTGGAATATAGTTTCCTTCCCTGTCAGAACTCATGGGAAGGTGATTCTTTTCCTCCATGATGAGAAATGTCTTTGGACTGCTCAGCACTGGAAACACACCATCCTGGTGCCTGAGGTGGCCCTTTTGGTGAGGCATCTTCCTCAGAATGTGCTTGCAGCTAACCTGGGTCAAAGCTCTTTCTGAACCATAGAATCTGGGTGCTCCCAGATTTACAAGGCTAAAATCTGGGAGATGGAGTCTGCTTCCCTGCCCAGCCAGTGATTCAGTGACCTTGCATAAGTTCTCTTTATGATGGGAGTGGCTGAGATGAGAGCTTGAGATGTTTTTGTCAACAAAAAAGTGTTTATGTAGGAATAGGAAAAATAAATAAATAAATAGATAATACAGGAAATGTTGTAATTTTTTTAATCTACCAGTACCTGGGAAAAAAAATTATCAAGAAAACTTGGCTGGAGTCCCTATTCACTTAATCCTTTTCTCCTTGACAAATGCTGTGAATTCTCTATGCTGGAGCATATTCTTCAAGAGAAGTCTGGCTGTTAGTACATTAAGAGGCAATTTAATATTGAATGCACATTGAAGAAGCGGAGTTCTTGACTAGAAAGCAAACAGGACCAGAAAGGGGATACAAATAAATAAAGCAAGCACCAACCTTTTCCCAAGTCTCACCTTAAATTCCCTTTGAAAAAAAAGTAAAGCTGATACCACCATTTCCTGCTGGAGGAACTTTGCTGCTTTGTCACTGTATAAATGCAAAACAAGCTGAGCAATAAAACAGTCCACTGGTGATCAGTTGCACTCCTGACAGCCCCGTAGCTGAGAGTCCTTCTCTGAATGCAAGAACAGTTTTGTTGTTGTCCTGGTTTTGTTGTTTTGGAGGGCTTTTTTGCTGTCCTGCAAAGCCAAATGCATCAGGCAGGGTTTGCCCACAATTCCCTCCTGCCTCTTTCATACCAACAGCACACTGATAGCTGGGTTTTGTTGTTTTATTTTAGTGCATCCATTTTCTGTGGGATAGATTTCAGACAGATTGGGTGGGGGGAGAGCCTCTGCAGCATGGTACAGAAGACAAATGTTAAAGCTCCATCCTCACTGCGTTGGCTTTGAAGATAATGGAACATCTTAGCATGTTGACATCACTGAGCTCTGCCTGTTCCACCCCGCGCCCCTTGGTTACTTGTCATATCTGCAGGTAACAGCTGGGTAAATAAAGCTCATATGCTAATGGTAGGATTACCATCTTATTATGCTTTGCTCCCAGCAACATCAGTTGAAATTATAGCCGTTCCTTTTTCAAGGCTAAAGATGCACTCGGTTCAAGATGTGAGGGAAAGCTGGAGAAAGCTGTGGTGTAAAGCTTGGAGGTCGTCTGGGAAGAATTCTACATTTCAGTCTGTGTTACAACTCTTGCCTCTGTCTTGGCAGTTGTACTAAAGCTGCCCCCAAAGTTTCCCCACCTCTGCAGCAGATAGGGCACCACAGTGCCCAGCACTGATGTAGATGCTGTTGATTTTAGTGGGTTATATGCTGCCCCCTGCGCCGTCTGGTTTACCCGAAGATGAGCTGATGCAGTGGTGAAATGCACTTCGCTCTCCTAGCCCCTAGCCCAGCATCTCACACCCAAGACTTACATTCCCATCCTTCTGCAAACAACTTTTTGCATAATCTCTCCTTGTTTGGGGACATCCGGTGCTGTTCTGACATCATTTCTGAAGCAACTTAAGCTGGCAATCCCCTACACATGGTTGCAACCATGGCTTTGGCAGAGCAGCCTCTGGGCTTCCTAGAGACATGGAGAGGGGTTCAGTCTGCCCTGCGTTTGGCAGCTTTGTACAAAAGGGAAGGAGAGTTGTTCTCTGTCTGTGCTCGGGACATGTGTCACTACTGTGTTTGAGGGAATGGTGAGACTTGAGCTAATGCAGTAGTTGATGTTGTGGTGTTAGGGCTTTGTACAGGTTTTGGCTTCTCAGTCGGAGACACAGTGTGACACTGAGTCATTCTCTGCAGTTGCAGCAGCCTCAAGCTTCTCCATCTGTTCCCTGTCCCCCCTTTATTGCACTCTTACCAGAGAAAAGATTGACAAACTTGTGGAGGCTGAATCAACATCTGCTTGTGCTGGGAACAGGTGGAGAAATGGGGTGCTCACCTACTCCCCTGGGCCTTGTTATGGCAGAATCCCTTTAGTACCCTAAAACTCTGAAGACAATGCTTTTCCCTCTCTCCTCCTGTGCATGAGCAGAAACAAATTGTCCCACCATGCTCTGTGGGTTTAACTTCATTACAGAAGTGTCCCTGCTGAAAGCCAATGCCTTTCACAGGTGCTGAGGGAGGAAAATGTGTCTGAAATAGCCCATCCGATGTGTCTTTCGATTACATCCCCCTTCCATCTCACTGCCCTCATTACTAAGAAATGCCCAAACGCTGTTAACAGTCCATTCCCCTAATAACAGTGCTGCTTCATCCAGTGCAGCCTCCATTAGAGGAGAAAGCGAAGCAGCTTTATTCTTCTTGTGATGGGAAAGGAGGAAATCATGTTGGGAAATGATGTTTGGACTCAGGAGGGCAGGGAAGGGAAGGACAGCCCCAGGGCAGTAGATAGTGGAGATGTTCTTCTGTCAGTGTGATGGGCCAGCAGGTTTAGAGTGAGCAGTGCAAAAAGCTGAGATAACACAACTGTGTTTGGTATTCACCCTCCATAGGCATGTGGCACTGTGCAGGGGAAAGGCAGATCAGCTCTCAATTTCCTCTGCTCTTTTACAGTGCTCCCCAGCTTTTTTGGGTACATACACATGATCCCTTTGTATGTAGTGTTGGACTTAAAAATCCACTTAGGTTTGTATCTGGAATAGTAGATGTTTGAAAGCCAGTTAGATAGGCCAGTGATTTTGAAACTAGCAGGAGAGATGACTAAGAGGTAGCTAAATGAGGAAGTTAGTTGCTTATATAGTCCAAAGCCCTGCAAAACATTTATGCTACTAAATCAGGTGTGAGTTTAGTTGCTGCTTTCTCTGGTTGTGTTCCAAAATTTCTGTTTCTTCCTGCTCATTCCTCATGCTCCCAACATGACCATATCATAACCCTTTGTCTTGGCAGTTATAAAAAATCATCTAGGTGTAGTGACCAGTCACCTCTGGCCTGTGACTTGAAACAATAAATTGCACTCTCTGGACATCTGTGCTGAGCAATAAATTTGTCTCTTGGGTTAGGCAGAAGGGCAGTGTGGGGGGAAGGAAACCAAGTGTGTGACTTCTCAGTGAATTGCAGGGAGATACTTCTGTTTGTCTTCTGATTTGCTGCTCTTCACATCTCCCTGACTGGCTTTGGGTAGTCACCAGGACAACTTAGCTGCTTCTTCCTTCTGTGAACTGCAGATAAACCAGATGTGACTTTCTCTTGTGTCCTGATTGTCTGAGGGGGTTACAGCCAGCACCTGGCATCTGGGGAGGGGAAAGATGTGAGGATATGTTGGTCTCTGTACTAGATCTGCTCATGCCATGCATGTACATCTGGCATGTCCCTTCCACACCTCACTGGTGCTTCCCGTTGGCATGGAACAGCAGGCTGCTCATCCACTGTGAATTTCCCACATGAAGTGTAGCCTTGCAGTCTCTGCAGAGATTAAAGGAGTGTTTTCTTAACTGAGCACTGAGCAGATCTTTCTGCCATGCATGTGAGGCCTTAGTGTTAGCCAGGAATAAATCTGAAGAACAAAAGATCATATGGCTGTGGCTGAATAGAAGTTGGGACTCTACTGAGCCTGTCTTCTTTTGTTCTTTAAAACATATGCCCTTGTTTCACAGGTTGCAGCTCTTGGTTGCTTTTGCAGAATTTTTTGGTATTTCTTATTCCACAGTGAAAGTGAATCTCTCTCAGGAGCCTTGTTTCTTTTACAGGGAAGTTATTAGGGCTTTCAGTAACACTTGCATCTAAAGCAGCCAGCAGCATGAAGAATGGCATCATCTCGTTAGCTGAAAAAGCAGCTTCAACATTTGATTTGATGTCTTTGTGGAGGGAGGCAACAGAGACAGAGCTGGTGTGGGACCACTGCAGCCAAATTGTACTTGTCAGGCAAACGTGCTAAATTTCCCTCCCGCTGTGTCATATTTTTGGGGTTTATTAGAAGCATTCTGAGTTGGTTCTCTTCTGCATGGCTAGCAGGAATCCTCATTTCACCTTCTTCCTGGTCCTCCCCCTTCAGTGCTCAGATCTTGCTCCTGCTCCACAACCTCCTTTAGGACTGCATGCCCCCTCCCACTTTGACTGCAGCACAGACTTTGTTTTTCAGCTCTAGCTGTCTGATGTGCCACACAAAGCTGACTGTAGGTGCTGTGCTGCCTTGGAAATAGTCCAAGGCAACAGTTAACTCTGACAGCCCTCTCAATCTTTGTTCACTTAGAGCAGAGGGATTCTCAGTTCAGCCTGGACACCCCAAGGGTGGGCAGCCACCTCCCCACCTCAGAACGCTCACCCAATTGCAGTGCAACAAGGTGTGCGATTGTTTCACTCACAAACCCAACAGGAGCCATCCTCAAAATGGAGGTACTGAACATCTGTGCAATCCACCACCATCACTGGGGCTGCTGGCTCTTTCTTTGTGCCTGGTGACTCTTCTTGCACAAAGGCTTCAGGAGCCAGCAGTTTCCCCTTGCGCTGCAGGCCTGGTATGCAAGGCAGGTACTTGCTACATGCAGGATCAGTGCCTGTTAAACAGTGCAGGAGGATGAGCAGCTCTTCATCCCAGTAAACATCCAGCTGAGGACAGAGCCCAGCCCTGGCACAGGCAACGCCATGCTGCATGAGGCAGCTTGGTTACTGCTGCCAAATAACAGTTTGCTTCTACTTTCAGCCTGTGCTGTAGATTGGTCTCAGGATTCCCCCAGAAAGGCAAAGGCAGGTCCAAGGAGAGGTGTTTGCTGGTGCGGGCGAGGAAGTAAAAAGTGGGAGGGGAAGATGCTGTGATAGAAGCACTTGATAGAAATCCTGTCATTCTCAGCTTTTTTCTCTTTACACATCAGGGAGGATGAAGGTGCAGGGCCAGAAATACCACAGCAGGTCTCTTGACAAAGTCAGGAATACTATCAAGGGGTGTTCCTGCATTTTTTGTAGATGGAAAGCATTTGTGGCATTCTCTTCCTGGGCATTGCTGGTCTGAGTCGGGTGCACAGATAGCAAGAGGAAATCTCGTATTTCCAAATGGTGCAATATCATTACACAGTGGGTAGGTCAGCAGGAGAATAATGTCTGTGGACAGCAGCCTAGATGTGCTGGAAGGGAAAGCAGAGCACATATTTGAGAGATTTGCAGCATAACACAACTTCCCAGGGCCAGCACTGGCACTTACCTCAAGTACAGTGGGGTTCATCCCCTAAGTGCTTTATAAAGATGGCTGAAATCTTTGTCATTCTGTCATTACAGTGGCATGATGGGGTGGAAGTTATTGTACAGAACAAGAAAGAATGAGTCTAGCTGGGACATGTGAAAATAGAAAAATTAGCCGTTATCTTCTAAAGGATCCTGTAAACTTGTTACATGCATACGTGCACACAGGTCTATTCCAAAATACGCTGCTGGGATCCTTACCAGCTAAAAACCAATAGAGCCACCAATTATCAGAGTATAAAACTTTATCTGCTTCCTGCTCTGCTTCCCACAGCTCCTGCTGTCCTGTAGCTGACTGGTGACAAAGCCAGGTCCCAGTGCCTGGTGGGCTGATGTGGCTGGCACTGAGCCAGCTCCCACAGCAGGCCTCTGAATCCACATGAAGTGTCTTGGTGCTCCTGGCTACTCTATGGGAGCTTGGTGGGGATGGGGAAAGGTCTTGAGGCAAAGGAGCTCATCTGCTTTTTAGAATTGTGGAACTGACGGGCACAACCAGGAGCTCACAGTTCCAAGTTAGCTCGTGCCCAGCCACCTTGGAGCTCTGCTTGCTGACCCTAATGCTCCTGTGTTCCCCCTGCCCTCCTGAAGCACAACTTGGGGACTTCCCACAAGGGTGCTGCTCAGAGGGGACTGGGAGCACAACCTCTCTGTTGAGGGTGCTGTCACTGTGCCACTGCAGTGAAGCTAATGTCCTTGTTTCAGTTCCCTGACCTTCACTAGCCAAACCATTTACTGTCATTTCCTACTCTCCCCTCTTCCCTACCCTGGCAATAACTCTGTGTGCACATAAAAGCTTAGTGAATGCTAATCAGGATAAATGTAACGGCATTTCTAGCGCTGTGAACACATGCTTTATGACTATTGTGGGTTTTGGGTTTTTTGGTGGGTTTTGTTTTGTTAAAAAAAAAAGTCCCACAGGGTTTTTGTTAACATAATTGTGTTGAGCAAATTTGAAATATTTGAAAGCTTTTAAGTGCCTGTTATATATACATCCAAGGTTTGTCTTGGAACATGCTAGGTTGCAATAGACATTTTCCAATTAAGTGAAACAGCAGTGAGGATAATGGGTTTATGGAAATGGAAGAGCCATGCTGGAGGGAGATGGAAAGCCAAAAAGCATTAATCTTAATAGGATCCTTTTTCTCTCTCTTTTTTTTCCTAGTTTTGCTTTTCCTTTAAACTTTTAAAAAAATTTCCCTAGGCATGTCCCTGGTTCTGCAGTGGCACATTCTGTATCTAGAGAATCTCTTCCTTTTTTTCCCCTCATTTACTTCAAATTTCTCACCTCTTTTTTTCCCTTTTTTTTCCCCCTCTTCTCCAAGAAATCATCTGCACTGTCCTTCCTACAGTGATGGAGGCTCGTGTACACATACAGTCATCTGTCACTTTAACTGAGCGTGCAGTGTGGGAAATGGGGAATTCACAGCCTTCTGCTCTGGAAGGCAGAGTAACCCTCCAAAGAGCCAAATCCTCCCTCCCTCTTCCTCTGGTAGAGGAAAACCTCTGGGAGAAGTCTGGGCACTGGTCCAGCTCTGCAGCCCAGTCACCTTGGGCCAGGCTCCTCCCTACTGTATGGTGAATAAATCTCTTTCCCAGGAGGTTTCCCAGTGAAATAAGCAGGATCCAGGGTGAAATCAGTGGCTAGGAGTGGCATTGTTTTATGCTACTGTAATTTCCATGTCGTGCCTTGCTGGGTCAGTGCTTGGCTGGGAAGTTCCCACGGAAGCGAGTTCTGCTGTGGGGGGCATCCCATCATTTTTGGGAGGAGATGTCTTTGTCCAGCAACTGGACCCTGAGACCCTGACCACCTTTCTGGGAGTAACTGGAGCTTGAAGAAAGTAGGGAATTTGTGGGTTGCACATGACACGTGATGCAGAGGGAGCACCGTGCCACCTCCCAGGAGGGATGCCAGGCTTAATCCACCACTTTCCTCAGCCTGTCACCTCTCCCACCATTTCTAAACTGATGTGCAAAACATTCCCACACCCAACTCTCAGTCCTGTTTCACCTTGATTGTGTGACTACCAGCACAGATATCTGTGAGCCGCTTAATTGGGCTACATTTCTATAGGAGAGATCACCTTGAGTCTGGCATGGATTTTGTCTGGTTGCCTTCCTATCCCTGGCTGTAAAAGTGGGCTATGTTTCTTTAAATCTGCTCACTCCTTTACAGTTGCTGTTTTGCAGGAAACAGTGCTTAGATCTTTAATCTGAAAACAAAAGAGCTCAGGCTCCCCCACTGTATTTATCTTTGCCCAAATCAGAAGGGTTGGAGGCTTAGACACCAGGAAGGTCTCCCTAGAGGTAGGTGCATTTCAATAGTGGATGAAGGGATCTATATATAACCTTCAGGTTGGATAGGTTTTTGCATGGGAAGGGCCCCGAAGGTACTACATAATTCCACTCTATTGAGGTTCTAATACTGCACCTGTCACCGCGGTGTCAGTGTGATATTAGAGCGGGTCACTGGGGAGGGTGTATTGATCCCATCTGTATACAGTTTACAGCATCCTCTGCATCCTTCATGTCCATCGCATCAGCCCCTGCCCAGTTTCCCCCCTTCCTCTAACAACAAAATCTTTCATCCATGAGCCAAAGCAAAACGGCTCCACCAGCTCTGATGTCCTCAGGAAATGCGTTGGGCTTCTGCCACGAGTACAGAGACTACTTCCACACCCAGCAGCTTTCAAGCAGTAAGCAGGATTAAGACACACAGCCGTAGGCTTTTCTCTGACCTTTGGGTATTTAAACAGTCTTGGCCTGGCTTCATGAATATGAGTAGACTTGTCTCTAGTTTCCAGCCCAGCACTCTCCCTGTGTGGCAATACTTGAAATAGTGGGTTTTGACTCTGGTTTTAGATGGTTTTCTTGGAAAAGTAAAAAATAACACCGTAAGTGATAATCAGACTTTATGCCTTTAATTCCCCATTATACTGTTTCCCTCTGTTCTCAAGCCCGTTCTCTCCGCCTTCTGCTCACTCCCAGCGAATTTATTTTTTGTTCTTAGATCTAAACTCCTGCATTTGAGTGTGGTGTTATTTGGAAGGCTTTCTCCCAGCCATTCTCCCACTAGGGGGTACTCCTGCTACATCGAAAATAGACCTTCAGGGCTGGACTGGGTTCGCAATGCGTCCCTCTTCTTTCGGAGCAGCCTGTTCATTGACAGCACAACCTGGATGTGTTCGGTCATGCTGCTTCCCTGCTTCAGCAGCTGTGGAACTGCCTTGTTGCTGATTGTGCAGGAGCCCAGAAATGCCATCCTGCCGTTTCGGCCTCTCCTGTTTCCACCCCACTGACTGTACAACACCGGTCCTCCGTAAGCAGAGGTGGTTTGTTTGACCCACCAGCCTGATGGGGGCCTGAGGTTAGTGCCAGCTCCAAGGAGCATGTGGGGAGCCCCCCTACACCACACCACCAGCTTGGATCTGAAAGCACTCTAATGGCTACATGGGCTTGCAGAAACTGACTGCTGCTGAGCTGAGGAGGAGAGTTTGTGTGCTGTGGTTTTGGAGCACAGCATCAGGGTCAGGAAACAGAGACATTTTACTGGCCACCCTTTATTAGACAGGAGATCAGACCATGTGGTCTGTTCTGGCCTTGAACTCTGTGCGTGTGTTGGCTGTTGATGGATCCTTTAATAGCAGATTTATTTGGCTTTCATGTTGCAAGACTGCAGAAGGAGCTTTGGGTATGAGTGAACCCCCTCCTCTCTCCTCCATGCCTGAATGCCCCTCTGTATTTATGGCAGGCAGGCTGCCCGTGGGCAGGCAGGCAGGATGCGGCACATGCTGTGGTTTATGCTACTCCAGGGGCTGTTCTTTCATTGCAGCATGGTTTCAGCCTCTGAAATGGCACAGCTAGCAGAGGTAATTCTTGTTTTTCAGCTTTCATCCCAGGAAACACCCCAGGTGCCTGCCCTGTGGTCCCTCATATGAGAACTATACCCCAGTGTCTCACCCCCTCTAACAGCATCTCCCCTTCACACCTCCCTGCTCTGGGATTTCCAACACTGCTTCCTGCTTTCTCTTTTGAGCATGCTCCTGCTTCTGTCTCTTCATGCTGATTAAATGAGTAGGCAGGAATTACAGTCAACCATCCATCACTGGAGTCAGTGTTCCCTTGACCCAGTCAAGATGAAAGAGGTCAAAATCTTTCTTTCCCAGGCTGTTCCTAGCAGCAAGGTAGCTAACAGGTTCCTAGCAGCTATGATTTTCTGGCAGTGCAAATCCAGAACTATGCTGGGGTTGGTTCTCCATCTTTAAAGAAGCCCAAGTGGGCTCTGTCACCAGCTACACAAAGGCATATCTTTAGAGCAATGACAGTCACAACTCAGTACTGGTAGTTGGTTGAAAAACCTTCTATGCTCAGGAGGACAAAACACCTGGAGCAATAAATCCTAAATGTAGACCACAAAAAAAGAATGCCACTCCCATCAAGTATATCTTAGGCCTCTCCACAGCTGCTCTTACTTGTATGTGCTGCCTACAGGTGGGTCCCTTAAGTGTCAAATGCAGGTGAGATAATCCAAGACACTAAATGCTCTACTTGAGCATCTGTTCCTCTTCAGCTGAATCTGTAGGCTGTGGAATCTTGCAAGAAGGTGGTGGTTGGACGTAGTTGTTCCTGGAAGCATCAGTAGAGCTGGCTCCTCTTCAGATACCTGTGTAGCTGCTGCATGTGGGGTAAGCAATGACATCCATGAAGCTGGAGAGTAAGCTATACTCTAAAAACCAGCTGAGCCTTCACTCTTCCCCAGACTGACAGCTGTGAGGTAGCAGAGGCTGTGATGGGAGGCTGCAATAGCACGCTTCGCTCTCCAGGAATGGAAAAGAAGGTGGGGTGACAACTGGGAAAGGGAAAAATGGGAAACAGAGGCTACAAAGGGGAGTAAGTCACTACTGTGACTAACTGTTTCTCTTGGAAAACCCGAAGAAAGTAATCTAGCAGCTCAGAATTACAGTAAATTACAGATCTGGCTTTGTCTGCTGAGTGCTCTCAGCCTCTATTGATTTCAGAACCATGCTATGTATTGCTGCCAGACAATGAGCTGGCTGGTGGCTGAACCCTTACGTACTCCTCTGGACCTGATTCTTCTCCTTGTCCCAGTTCCCATCAGTGGCTGTGGATGCTATCAGTCAGCATAGCTGAGGGATGAATCTACCCTATTTTACCCTTGTGTAAGCCCAGAGGAATTTCACAGATGCTGTAACAGCCCTTTCAAGCTTGCATCAGTGTAATGGAGCCCCTTTTTCTCTCGAGTACATCCCTTTCCTGGTCATTGTCCAATGTGTTCCTGAAGGCAGCAGGACATCTTGAAGCTCTGTTGGAAGGAGGGATCTGTATTTCCTTCTGCCACCCTCAGAGATGCACACCAACGGCAGCCCACCGAGCGTCTCTATGCTGTCAGCCTCTGGTTTCTTCCCAGCTGAGAGCAGATCAGTCTGGGAGATGGAGAAGAACATCTCACCCCACCTTGTGCACACAGACCTGCTGAGGCTGCTCTGGAGAGCTGTTGTGCAAACAAACATCTATTTGTTTGTTTGTTTGTTTGTGCAGCCCGTAGCAATTACTACATGCTGAACTCTGTATTTTTCGGAGCAGGGGCATGCTGCTCCTGAGGACTGAGGCTGTTTGAAGCATCCCCAGCCAGGGGATGTGAGTTAGCTCCATCTGACAGGCCTCGTTGGTTGGTGCCAACAGGTCTCTGACAAGCTGCTGCTTCCCAAACAAGAGGGGAGTCTATTGAGCCAGAGAGGTTGTGAGAGGGAGGATTAGACTTGCTAATCAGGAGGTGTCTGGTGCCCTGTGTTGGGACAGCTTTATTCATAACAGTGAGTCATGCGTGCTCAGGTTAGTGTAAATAGAGAGAGGACTTTCCCTTAATAAGAGCTGCAGCCCTATAATCGAGGCAGCTCCAGTCCATGAGATGTCCCCAGCCTCCAGCTGCACTTTGTTCAGCTAGAAATCTGCAGGATTTGCTCTGTTCTCCAGCCTTGCTTCTCTTATTTTCCCTTGATCCTTCCACATCATGCTGTGACATGCAGCCCTTCCTCTCCCATTTTATGTGCATTCGCTTAATCTGTGGTGCCTATTTTGTGGCTTTTGGTTGATGATCTCTGAGCTGGGAGGCTTGTTGCTCTATGTATTGAAGCTAATGATAAAATACACAGTGTGGTACAGAGCAAAGCTGGCAGGGAACCTTTGTGAGAGAGACACTCCTGGGTGATCAGATGGTGATGGATTCAAGATGCATTCTCCAGGACTCACAGAAGCTGGAGACAAGCAAGAAAGGTTGGCTGGGCTTCTCTGGAGGTCTGTATGAGCTGTCTTAGAGTTGAGTGGGAAAAAAGATGGTGCTGTGGCTGGGCAGTGGGGACATCAGGAGAGACAGGAGGAGGGAGAGAGGCAGAACGAAGCCAAGGTGCCCCTTGACTGAGGCTAGCCAGTGGGGCTGTGGAGCAGGACATCAGAGAGTAAGTCCATGGCTAGGGGACAAGCATGGAAGAGTAGCATTTTGCAGCCTAAATTTATATCCCAGGGTTTGGACCAGCACGTGAACACATCACATGAGGAAATCCTCAGTACCAGCCTAGAACGTGCAGGAAGGGGAGACAAAACTAATGGAGATAGATGTTGTACCTGGAGGGATGTTTGCTCTTGCTTCCATTAGGTACTCAGGCACATGAGAAGAGTGACTAGCCTCAAAGACCCAGAATAACCTTGGGAGCTTTATCAGGACCTGTGCCCGTGGTTCCTACTGTATGGGCTGACACAAATGTCTAATGATGGTTACCCCAATTACCTTAAAACAGCTTAAAAACTGAGCACCTCTAAAAAATGGAGCTGTGTCAAATCCTTGCTCCAGCGTGTGCTGTCTGTTGCTGTGTCTGCTGAGCTGTTTGCTTGTCTGATGAAGGAGAAAAAATAATGTGAAGCTGGAGACAGAACCAGCCAGAGAAGGGTTTTTTACCTTCTCAGTCTCAGCCTTTCCAGGCGGGTTCCAGTAGGTGCCAGTCTCACCTTGTGGAGCAGGGGAAAATGGAAACTGCTAGCAATTCTTCACAGAAAGACAAAAAAATACAGTACAAGAGGGGGTGGGAGGAAAAATGAAAGCCTATAGGAAAGACCTCTGTTCTCTGGGATGCTCACTTCATTTCTTTTTCCCTACTCAGCGAAGTTTATCATGGGCTCGGCAGCACAGACCACTCTTCCTCCCCCCGCTCTTTAATTAGTGTGTAGTAAAGGAAGAAGGTGTTGGGGAAAGGAAAGGGAAATGGGATATTGTGTTTTGATGCCCCAATGGGTAGAAAAATGCATGGTTTCCAAATATGATAGTTAATGCTTAATCTGACAGGCTGCCTCTTATCAACAGGCTGTATGTGACACCCCATTACGTGATAATGGAATCCTATATGGAGACCACAGGAGACCCAGTTCCATTCAATTAACTTACAAAACAGCAAACCTCTGAAAGCATCTTTGTCTTCTCTTTTCCCCATCTCTTTCTTGCCTTTTTTTTTTTTAAGACCCAGAGAAAATGAGTGAATATTTCTATTTTGTTTTGCAGAGGATTAATACCAACTAATAGGATTAATACTCCGAGTTGTGTGGCAAATGGAACATTGTTAATAGGGTGATTATTAGAGAATTATATGGAGGGGCAAGAAAATTAAAGCGGTTGAAAGAAAAGTATCTCTGTTTTGGAGAGACTACTGTTCCTGTGCAGTATCCCTGCTGCTGGCCTACCTGTTCTGACTCATACTTTATTTCTCAGGCTTGCTCTGCCTCTGGGATTGCCTTCAACATCAGCACAGGGCAGGAAGCAATTTCAGAGGCTAGGAGTGCTGGATGCAAAGAGCTGGCATCTCCTCCAGGGCTAGCTACCAGGACTCTCAAAGTAAAAGGAAGGTAAAGGATTTACAAGTACCAGATAGTCAACATTTCACCTGGCATCCTGGGGATGCCTTACAGCCATCAACAGACTTCTGCTCATGATGAGTAGCTCCATCTGTCCCTCCTGCTTCCTTCCTCTCTGGTCAGTTGGGTTTGTCCATGGGCTCTGACTGCAGGCAGGGAGCACTGAGAACTGCCACATGTGGTTGGGTGGCCAGCCATGTCCCCTGGGAATGTTTTAACACTTGAACCCTCACATCTGGAGAACTTTAGTCTGTATGAGTTTGTAGGGCCAAATGCAGCTGGCAGAAGTTTTGTAGTGGTTGTGTGTCATTGCCAGTGGAAGCAGTGGGTGGAAAAGGCAGGAGCTCTGGGTCTCTGCTAGGAAGGCTCATAGCTATGTTCTGCTCAGAGCTGCGTAGTCCTTAGGAAGTTAAAGGGAGCGTATTCCTTTTCCAAACCATGTACATGTGTTTAGGTCACATTTACCTAAAAGCAAGTGTGTGAGTGTGAGGCCCCCAAGGAGAGATTCTTGGGAGCGAGCCTTCAGCAGCAGCTGAGCACAGTTGATGCACAGAGATTTCTTCTGACATTTGTGTGAGAGAGTATCTTTATGCACTGCATAAATCCTTCTGTCCTGGGCCACAAACCAAAGCTTTGATTTGCTGTGGATGGTTAGTGGGCAGGGGACTGGCGCTAAGGGCCTGAGAGGTATTATCCCAACCTCTGTATTTCCAGGTGCCTAGAGGTATTTAGGCCTGTGCTGTTCAGAGGCGTTTGCTGTAGGAGGCTTTGTCTGAGCAACTGGTAGGGATTTGTTCCCCTGAACTGGATCCCCATTACACCATGAGTCACTACTATTGATATCACCTGTCAGTCTCTCCCAGTGGCAGCTATTTCTGGCTATCTGCCTTGTATTCAGCAGAGATTTAGCACTTTTATTTTAGAATTGAATCTCCTTTTAATTCTTTTTCAAACATTGTTTATCTTTGTTTGGTTTTCAGCAGCTGATGAGCTGTCGAGTTGAGTTGCCCTCACCTGCTGATTGTTGTTCTGCTGAAAATGGGATATCCAGGGCTACTTTTCAGCAGATTCAGCTTTGTCTAAAAGAGTACTTTGCCACAGAGTAAGAGTGTCATGCCATCTAGAAATGAAAGGCTATAACAAGAAACAAAGCACTTTGTATGAAACAGGCATTTTAAACACTGTAGAGCTGCAATCCAGAGTAGCTTTGCTTTGTTTATGGCCCTTGTTACCCATGGAACTCGGCAAGCAAACACTAAACAATCCATTCTTGCAAGTAGATCGAAGATAGACCCCTTTCACTGAAAAGAGAAGGGAAATGGGCCATATGAAGGGCTATATCTCAGCTGTACTGAGGAAAACAGTAGCAGAGCTGAGAGTCTGACCAGAATCTCCTGAGGTCCATTTGGATGCTCTACCCACGAGGCTGTGCTTTGTGCTGTGGTCTGGTTTCCCTCCCTGACCTTTCTGTGCATGCTCTGAATTTCCAATCTATCATAATCGGTTAACGAAAACAGAGTCATTCTCCTCTCTTACCAGGACCAGGATTTTCCTTTTTCTTCCCATATCCCAGTCAACCAAGGGATCTTCCTTCCTACCTTGTAGCAGAGCAAAGACCTAGGCTGGAAGAAGTTGTGTAGGAGCTGTGTGCACTTCCAAGAAGGAGGAGATCCTCTGGGACCTGCTGGGAGGCCACAGCATAGCTCATTTGGTGTGTTGCACAAGGCAGGGGCAGTTATTCTGGCACCTAGCCACACCTGCAGCCTCAGTGTGAATGGTGAGTTCCCCATTTTACAGCTAGGTCAGTTAAGGGCAGGCACTAGTAAGACAGGAGGGTCCTAAGGCGCCCAGACAGTTGGATAGTGCACCCTGACCCTCTTGCACAGGGGTCTGAGGAGCCACCTCTGCTCATGCATGAAGCTAGCTGCTCTGAGGCAGGACGTGTAGGAACAGCAGGATGGTGTTTTACCTTCACCTCCATGGAAGGTAAAAGTCTGCGTAATTTAAAGATGAGTTCCCTTATGCCAGGCTATGAAAAGAATCTTCAGAACACCCCCAAGGTTTCCATTTAATTACCAATTGCAGCTGATTTCACAGAGCAATTTCTAAGCCTCCAGCAAGGCCTTGTGGCAGTTCTTTCATCTCTCAGGCTTATTGGGAAAAGCTGTATTAAACGTCTTTTAATCCTGCCTTGGATGCACTACCTTTGATCACCTACAATTTTATACATCTGTGCTCATGCTCACGTTCCTGTGTGCGTGCTTCCCCAGCCAAAAAGCTTTAAACTGTGTCCATTGATTATAAAGTCTCCTGACAAGCATCCTGCAAACTTGACTGAAACACCTGGGCAGCTGATGATGATCCAGAGGGTCTGGGAGATCCAACCGTAAGTTTAAGTGTTGCTGGATGGGCTGATGAATGCAATTCCTCAGTTATGTTTTACTCCACAATTTCTTCATAGAGAACAAGTTTCTTCAGGAGGAATAAAACAGTTTATGTCCTTGTGTGAAAAGAGAGACCAGATTTGGGATGAGACACTTTTATGTATTAAAGTAACTTCAGTCTCAGTTGAATGTGGGACACAAGAAGGTGGGATGTTCCCAGAGAGAGGATGCAGAAGTCTCCACCCTAAAAGCCAAGATTTCTCCAGTTCATAGAGAGCAAGGTCAGTGCAAGGAGCTGGAGCTCGAAGCTCCTAATCTGATGTCCCAGGTATGGGACACTATGGACCTGTTTTCTTTTTGGGAAGGATCATTGTAGCAACAAGAAGAGATTGCATTTGGGATCCAGCTGGACTCCCAGTGCTCCTGAGCACAGCAGATGTGCTATGGGAGTTGTGCCACTGAACAGCAACTGGAAGGCTATCCCTTTTGCACATGAGAGCAGTGTCATTTGGAAGAGTCCCAGTGTCCATCACGAAAGAAAAAGAAAAGCCAGGGAAGGGAGCATGCTGTTCTGGGGTGGATGTAGGCAAAAATTCTACCACATACAGACATGCTCCGTACCAGTATCACAAGAGCAGGAAATCCACATGAAGCACTGGTGGGACTGCCTGTCTGGAAGAGGCAAAGGAGCCATGCCCTAGAACTGCCTAGATATAAATGGGGACATCTGCCTACACCAACAGCTCGCTATGACCACCTGGACTTAGACCTGCATCAGTGCTCTTGGAACATATGTTTATTTCAGCTACAACAAGAAAACTGAGTGTGGGGTCATGTTGTGGAGGCCTTGGGTTTGCTTACTGGAGCAGGAACAATCTTTTCTCCAGAAAGTCATTATCTTGATACTCAAAGAGAGAACAGCCGGAGAGGTCTGTGATCTAGGCAGCCAGTCTGAAAATAGCTCAGCTCTGTAGGAGAACCAAGGTCAACTGCCAGATGGGTCAACTCCAACCCTTTGCTCTGCCAAGACCAGTATGTTTTGCACCCTGCAGCTTTTCCATGAGATCTTCAGGATGTGACATTGTCAAGTAGAGGCCCTTTTAGTGTGGAGGTGCCCACTGAATCCCCAAGAACCTGCCTCTTTATAAGCATCATGCTTCCTATTCTGCTCTTCCTCTGAGGTGTTGGGTGCTGCTGCTGCCCCCTCCCCTTGAAGGCTCCAATATCTGCGTATGGTAAGAACGGCCTGAGATCCTCCATACGCTCCTCTTTCTGCACAGCAGATGAGTCTGGTTTTGGCTGGGGGGGGCTAATTTCCTTTCTCTTGCTCTAACAGAAAAGAGCGAATCCTACAGGAGTCTGATCCAAGAGTTAGATGTGAAGATCCAGCATTGGCACGCATGCCAGGTCTGATAGAACTGTGATCTGATGTGTCAAATGCATTTTAGGGTCTCAGCTATGTGACAGCTTGCTAATGACTGAGCTTCAGGAAGCTTTCACTGATCCCTCTGGGAGCTGGCAGAAAAAACTGTAGGAAAACTTTTTTTTTTTGGAAAACATTTTTGTCAAAATCAAAACATTGAATGGAAACATGTCTCTTCCAGCATCATTTTAAACTGGAATGTGTCAAAACAAACGCTTTTATTTTGATTTGAGTGAGACACTTGTAATTTTTCCTTTACGTTGCAATAAGGAAACAACACATTTACCGTATTTTTATTTATATCTCTACTTTTGGATAATTATCAGAAGTGAGGAACTAGATGCTTCCAAGGTGAATTATTGGTATTTCTATTCAGAGATTTTCAATTTCTTGTTCATGATGAAAGCAGATGTGGATGTTCAGCCAGAGCTACCTACAGGTGAGAACACCAGCATTTCAGATTCTCACATCTGGCCCTGATGTGGTTATTTTAGCTGCAGTCTCCCTGTGCAGGCATTTGGAGATGCCATCTGGAAACACCCAGGCTGTGGACTGTTGCTCAGGGCTGTCTGGATGGGTGGGTGATGGGGAGCTGGGGCAGATTCCTTGGGAAATCTCTCTTTCCAGACTGGTCTGACAATTTTTTTGCCTACTTTGAAGTTCCCACCTGGAGAAAAAAAAGAGCAGCAAAAGTGAAGTGGTGTGAGGGGAAAGCGGCAAAGAATGAAAGGAAGTAAAAATATCTTCCCTCCACCTGCTAAACAGCTCTTGGGTGAAGGGGGCAATCAGAATGGTGCACCCGTGTTGCTTGTGTTCCTACTGACTGAAGCAGTATCAGCTGTGAAGATCAATTCCTGCTTCTGGCCTGGAGCCACACAGAAGTCCTCTTTGGTCCCTCAGAGACAGAGCTGACATGTCTGTCTTCATGAACATCCTTTCCTGATAGATGGATCAGGGAACTGGAGACATCCAGTGAGCCTGGCAGAGGAGCGATGCCCTGCTGCTTTCCTGCTTGTTTCGTGCAACCTGTTCTCCACGTTCAGTCATTTTAGGCTCCAGAATTTCAAAACTGTGTAAATAAATCATGGTCCTGTCTCACATTAAACTGAGCCACTCACAAAGAACAGAGCAAGACTGAGCTTACTCAGAAAAAGCCGGTCCTTGTTCGTGTTCCTGTGCGTTGAACAGCGCTGCTTTGGAGGACACAGACTGGGCTTCAAAGGGGAGGATGCTCTGGTAACCATGCTGACCACAGAGCTGGAGGTGGCATTTCTCCCATTTTTCTTGCATGGGGGCTGAAAATGGCTTGTGGGTTTTCTTTTTTGTGGTTTTGCCCCTAGGCTAATGGTTATTCTTGTCTTGTTCTAATTAAAGCATGCAAAGCTCCATGCCTCACCCAGATAGCACTGAGCTCCATGATGCACTTATCATTTTCCCAAATACCTTTTTAATTAAATTGGAGCAGAGCACTTAATTTCCTAGAGCTATCCATCTTGGCAAGTTTCTTGTTTCTGCTGGGCGGGCGTTATCCTGTTTATCACTGGTGAATCTGGTCATTTTTCCACAGGCTTTGGGATTTGCACGGAAATACTCCTCTGATAGGAAGGTAGCTGCTCACACCAAGGTTGCTTAGGCTGGGTGCTGTGCGTTAAGGATGTGCTTCATCAGTTCAGGGAAGGGTTTGTTGAAGACTGTGTTGTCTGTGATATAAAGGAATGAGTGTTGACACCATATTAGGCCTTCTCTGCTCCTGAACGCTGCAAATCTGTGTGGGACCAAAAAAAACCAACCAAACCCCACAAAAACCAAAACAAACCAAAAGACTTAATTTATTTTTTTTTTCTTGGCAAAGATAAGGGCTTGAAATGTCACTAAAAGGATAAACCCAGCCCTGTGAATTTGGGAAATAGGGAGCTGTTCTGCTCTATTACAGGCACCTGCAACACTGGTGACATCTTCTGCTCCACATGGAAGATTTGTTTCCTGTAGCACCTTGTCACTGGACAGGCCCTTTGCTGCAGTGTGCTATTCCCTCCTGGCCCTGGGATTCAGCGGTCGGGCATCCACCCTGCCCCAGCTCACACCACTGAAAACCCAACCCTGCATCAGGCTGGTGGAGAGGTCAGCAGAATGACTGTGTAGAAATGACCCTTTCTTCCTCTGAAAGCAAACAGCCAGCATCTGAGTCACATTTGCTTTGCTGGAGGGAAAAAACAGAGGCATTTTCCACTATTTTTACCATCGTTATCCCAGCAGGACAGGCTGTGCTGTGGGAGAGCACAGCAGCCTTCGCTGCCGTGTGAACCCACAGGATGATGAGCTCCCCTCTAAATGAGGGCTGTCTGCATGTCACGATGGACTGTGTGCCTGTGCCTTGAGCTACAGCTCTGCAATCCTGTTACAGGAGAGGGGCTGTGGAGGTGTCTGACATGGCCCGGGGAATCTTTTTGTGGCTGGTGAAGGTGACTGAGCCAAAGAGAAAATTATTTGATCTCCCCAAGTGAGTTCATGGGCATTTTCTCTTGGCAGAGGGCATGAGGAGTCATTTTTAACATGTGAATTGAGCAGATTTGTTGCTGACATTTAGAAAATGGAGGTGGTGCCCCACAACAAAGCTTTGGAAATACATCTGTTAAAAACACCAACAATGTGTGACAGCTCTGAATTTTCCTCTGATGAATTAACTTCATTTGATAGAGACAATCCCAGCTGTTTACTTGGCTGGACACTCCTCACTTCTAGTTGAAATAATCGGGTGGGAACTGAGAGTTAGTGCCTGTTGAGGGGTAAAACTACTGCTTGAGAGCAGACAGGAGCGCAGAGATTTAAGTGCAAATTGTACCCCCACCAGTGGAAGGAGCTGTAGCACTAAATCCTGCAGAGGAGCAGAACAGAGAGGTCAGTGCCCACCTCCAGAGATGGATGCTGACAAACTGTCAGTATTCTTGTCCCTGTGTTTTAAGGGTGGAACCTGGAACTTCCTCGGTTTAAATGGGGAAGTTGGTGTAAGAATCGCACTCTAGGAAAGTCTCTGCTTGGCTCTGAACGTCTTTGAAGGTATCTCTGGCCTCTGGGGTTCTGGTTGTTTTCATTTCTCTTTTGTGGTTACCTAAGAAGAACTTACGTGCTCAACCTGGATGTGTCATACCGATGTTCTGGGACTCTCCCAAAGAAAGGTTTTGTATCTTTGAGACATCTCTTTTTGTCAGAGACAATTGGATCAGAGATGTTCAGGTTTGTGGAGTATTGGGTTTGATTTTTTTTATTTTTTTTTTTGTCACAACAGTTTTGTCTTGAAAAATGTCATTTTGATGAAACAGGAATTGCTCAGGAAATCTTACTGACTTTGACAATTCTGCTTGGAAGGGAGCTGGGGAGGAATGTCTTGAAAGCGCTGGAGCTCCCACTTATGACATTTTCTGAATGGAAAGGAGTTTTGATTTATTTCTTCTTCTCTTTTCAAAATGATGTTTCAAAATATACTGTTTCGAGGGAAAAGAAAGGTTGACTCTGAATCAAATGCCTGGGAAAAAAAAAAAGGAAATCAAATATTTTGACTGATCCAAGGCAGTTTCTCAGCATTTAATTTTGCAACTTCTTTGGCTTTTCGGACAACATAGGATGATTTAAAAATTGTTGGTTGTTAAGTTCTGCTATCCATACTCACAGATATGTTTCTAGGTTGGGCCAGTGATGTATGAACCATGCTTCTTTTTGTGGTGATAAATTACCTGGTTTCGTAGCTGAAAAAAACTGTTCTAATCCATTAACTATAGAGAACAAAATACCCCAAGTCTCTGGATTCACGGAACCATGCAAGGATCTTCCACAGCATGAATTATTCAGGAGCAGTGGTGAAAATGAAGTACCCATTACATTTACAAATATTCCACAAAGAGTTCAAGGCTGAGCAGGAATAGATCAGACAGCATTTATTGTAAAGCCTTGCTGAGTATTACTGTAGATGTAATTTCCCGTAGTAATTAACGCAGGATCTGCAATCCAACTTTGAAAAGGCGGTTGAACCTTTCCCTGTGAATTTAGGAATCATCTGCATTATTACATGGTATAAGTGACTTGGAGCGTTGAGCCTTTGTCTAAAATTAGTCCTCAGTGTGGTGGATGATTAAAGAGGGATTGTTCCTTCGGGCTACTTGGGATTGATGTTTTCTATTAAAAAATGCATTGCTGAGGATTTGTGAACATATAGAGAGCTCCTCTGGTTGCGTGTCACTTATTATGCAGATACGCTTAAGCTATCAGATAAATGATAAATGATTTCTATAAGTTGGATGGGTAGCATGACCCAAGGGTAGGGGGTTTTATTATTTTTCTTCCCCTCTAAGAATCGGAGAGAGCCATTTGTCAAGTCAACCGAGTGAGGTGCCCAGGGATCGTATGTCAAAGACTCTTCTGTCTGGAGTGGGCACAACAGGAGTTAATAACGTTGCACCTCCTCAGACCTCTTCATTTCCACTAAATTTCCCTGCCCTTTTCCTTGGTTTGGAGCTGTGCTTTCTTCTGGCTTCTGATGGTGGGGCTGCCTCTGGGCGCCCACCGGGAAGCCTGCCAGCAGCCCTGGAAATGAGCAAAACCACCATCTAATGGGGTCTGGGGGACCTCCTCTCTACCCCCACCACAGCTCAGCTGACAACAACCAGGAACTAGGAGACAAAGTAATCCCTTCATCTCCAATTGCTCTCAGAGCAGGCAGTGCTTTGTCCTTCATTATCCTTGCTCATGTATATTCTAAGCGCCTCTCCAACCCGAGGAAACAGCCAGTTAACAGGACCTGATTAAATAAAAGCCTCCCGAAGGCTGGCTGATGTCACACCCTGACCACAGGACCCTCCCTTTCCACCTGGGAGCACAGGATGTGGTTTGATTGATGCCAGACTCGCTGAAGGGGAAACCAGAGGCGTGGGGTGGGTAGAACACGGAGAGAGCAGTGTCCTGCGTGGATCTCAGGCTTGTTCCAGAGGTAGATGTGGAAGAGGAGATCTCTGCATTTTGCATGCAAGTTCCTTCTCCACAGCTGCAGGAAGCAGGTGGCAAAGTGCCCTTGGACAGATTTGAGGCTGCTTGGGTTATGTTAGCTCTAACACTGGATGGCTTGTAATTGTGTTTGGTATGAAGAGAGTCATTGACCTTGGGTTGGACAAAACTTCTGCTGGTCTTTTTTTGAGGAATAAGGTGCAGAGTTTGTTCTTGATGGAGTTCAAACATTCCTAGCACCAAACAATCCTAAATCAGGATTTTAAAAAACCAAAACTTTTTCTAATTACTTCCAGAACATTAATTCACTGTTGGAAACTGGGATTCTGATGTGCTGAAGTCCCCACGTAGACTATAAGAGTCACTGGCTTGGAGAATTATCTACTTAACAGAATAGAGTAGGGGAAAAGTTATTAGAACTGTTCCCAGCTTTGAAATGTGTGAAATCTTTTAAAATCAACATTTCTATAAAAGAAAGTGTAACTCTTTTGCAGTTCTTACCTTTCAGTTAGCTCTGACTCTTATCTTGTTGGTAAAAAAATTGACAGGAGATAGTGACTTCTCAAGGAACGTTCTGTTTCTCAAGAATAATGAGTTCTGCAAAAAATACCCTTTTCTGTAGGAACCTGTTTGAGATATTTTGCTGGACTCTTTGATATTAGAAAATAATAATTAATTCACAACAGTTTTACTCTTTGAAAATTGTTTTTCTTTTGTAAACTTGAAATATCTTAAACCAGTTCAACAAAACAATTGAGCCGTAATTCCTCAGTAATAAAATAGTTTACAGGAGCTATTTGGGGCTTTCCTTTACTCTTGCTGGCTAGACCCCTCTGCAGGACTTTCAATCATAGGGCTTCCAGCCAAGCTGCATCATGTCTCATCAAAGAGAGGATTAGAAGATCTGAAAGACATCTATGTCATTGAGGCAAGGGATTTTGTATTGCACCTAGCACAACAGGGCTCCGATCAAGGCTAGGGGACACTGATAGTACTGCAAAACTCCTTCTTTGTGTTCTTACCTTGGTATTGGAATTATAGTAGAGTTTGGATTTTATTTGGCTCTCCCAAGAACATTTTCTTTTCCTAAACATAATGTAAATAGGCCTAGATATGCTAAGAAGAGAAGGTCTGGGGATTTGAACAAATTGTGCTGGATTTGGGTAGTAGGAGATAATCCCCAGTCCGTACAAAGCACCTTTCATCTTCCTGTACTCGTTCTGTAGACAGCAATCACTTTGCTCTAGACTGAATTGTATGTGACAGCATCTCTGTGCCTTGCTACCTACTCCAGCACAGAGTGGCAAGCTTTGTAATTGCTGCAGCCCGCTGTGCCTGACACTGGTGTGTCCCAGGGTAAGGCATCTCCTGAGAGGAGCGCAGGCACTGCCCACCCTGAAACTGCAGGGCCTTCAGGAGCAGTTCTCACCTCCCTTCTCAAGGGGCTTCTTCGCTTGCCATTCTCCAGGGACATTGTCTGCTCTTCTGGGTGTCAACTGCTTCAGAGCTTCACGTGCTAATGCTGAAGGACAAGAGAGGCTCTGCTGCCAGGGCTGATACAAATATGTAATAATTTGTTTTTAATTGGTATTAGCAGTGCTGAGATTACAAAGTCAGATCCATTCATGTTACAGCACTGAGCTAACAAGCAACAATCAGTGGCATGTTGGTTGAGGTCTTTCTTTCCAACAAAGAATACAGATAATTTGAGTGTAGATCATAAATGCAGAATCAAAGACAGCATGTGCATCTTCTTTGGGAAACTCCTATTCCTACATTTTTGTCAACAGTGTGAGTCTAACTGTACACACAAGTGTCTGAGGATGCAGAGAGACCAGCATTTCATTTGTTTGCCAAGGAAACTTTGGGCTTGTGTGTGTTGAAAATTTGCTTTCATTAAAAGAAAAAACCCAACAAAATGAAGCAAAGTATTATGTTCTTAACTCTGGCAGGTACCTATCTGATTGCACAGGTAGACTCAGTGTCGCTGTTTATCCCTTAATGGCTTTGATAAGTTTCCAACTCAAATCAGGATGGACAGGAATGCACAAAGATGCCTTTTGCATTTGTCCTTCCCTGCTTCAGGCTCAGCAGTGAGGCATGGACACTGCTCTGCTGTAAAGCAGCTCCAGCCTTGCCCCTGAGCACACATTTGCCTGGTTTCCAGGTGCAAATTCCTTGTCCAGATCTTGCTTTGAGTTTAGTACTTGTCTTCTGGCTGTAACCCCTGTTTTGACAGTCATTGTGTCTTTTTTGCTAATTTCTTCCTTTTTTGGGGTGGGAGATGGATGGGTGGGTGGGTGGGTGACCTCACTGCACATCCATTGCCAGTATCTTCTTCCTGCTGAGACCCCCTGAGTGTCTATAAATACTGGCAGCCAAACCCTGGTGCAGCTGCTGGCTGAGTGGAGCTGGTTGACCATTTCTGCTTTGTTAAGGTAGCCCTGAGCACCCATGTGCTGGACAAGGCAGCGCTCTAAGGACAGGGGGACAGGGCACCTGCAGCCCTTTCTCCCATGCTCCCCACTCTTGGAGAGTCTCTCCACTCAGAGCCAGCAGGGACGTGCAATTCATTTGCCATCACAAAGATGGACCTCAAAATCACCTGAGACCTGTTACTGAGCAGACAGAGCAGGAGCTCAAGAAAGCCCCGTGGAGATCCCTCCAGCCCTTTTTGCTCTTCCCCTGAGGCTGCAGCCTCTGTTTCTCTGTGGAGTGATGGGCACGGCTCTCCCTGCAAGCACATCTTCCTGGTCGTGTTCAGCAGCTGTGCTCGTCAGTAAATGGAAATAGATTAATAGTGTTGTGGGCCAAGGAAGGAGCTTGGGCTCCAAGCATTTGGCCTTTGAAAACCTTTCTTCAATGCCTGTTCCTTTATTCGCCAAACAAAAGGGAATCAGCTGAGGATCGCTGGCCAGCAGTCCCCGCAGTGCCTCTGCCTGCCCTGTTTGCAGCAGTGCCCTCTGTGCGTCCCTGCTGCGGCCCCAGCCAGCCTGCTCTGCGGGCTTTAATGCTGCAAGGGGGGGCTGCAGCAGGCTCCCCCATGGTACGAGTCCTGCTCTCACCCCAGGGCTCGCCCTGCTGCTGGGAGCAGCTGAAGCAAGGCTGCAGTTCCTCCCCTTGTCTCCCCTGAGAGCTTTGCACCTTCCTTACTTGCTTTAGGAGCCACGCCAGGATCTACTTCCTTGGAACTGATCGGTGCTTTGGGCAGTGCCAGGGGCTGTGATCGCTGAGCACAGCCTAGATCTCTGTTCCCTTCCTCCCGTTTCCCTGTCTTCATTGCTGCATTGAGAAACGGGCCCATCTTCTCCTCTTTTGCCCCACCAGTGGGACAGCTTTTCGGTGGTTTTGCTCCAGTGTTGAGCGAACAGGGAGAGGGAACAGGCTGCTGTGTTTAGGGGCCTCACAGATGACATGGTAAAAAAAGCCCTGTTGAAGAAATCCTGTCCTTCCACATCCATCACTACATTTTTAGAATTTCCCAGGCTGCTTTTACTTTTTTAACTGCTAATTTTTGCTTGACATTAGCTAAGTTATTTTAATTTTTAATAAAGAATAACGATTTTCTTCCTGAGACTTGTCTTTTTCTCCTTGGGAAAAATTCCTCATCTGCAGAAATAACAGAAGAGGATTTTTTTTTGAAGACCTGAGCCCACACTGTCTCTAGGAGAGGTGACACCATGATGCCACGGGAAGGGCTGGCTCCTGTCTCAGCAGGCTACTGCTCTTTTGGGCTGTGTGTGGTCCCAGCTCTCCATCTCTTGTCCTGGGCACCAGACTGGGCTTCTCATGAGCAGATCCAGGCCCAGCTGCTCTGCACTCTTTACTTAAATAAGTATCAAGATGTCTCATCAAGCCATCAGACTCTGTGCTGCATATTCAGACTTCAAATCCCTGCCAATAATGCAGAATTAAAGAAGGGGATTATAATGGTACATAACAAATAACGAGGGTTTAAACCATCTTAAGAACACTGTACTCAGAAAAAGAGGGATTGTTTGGGTGGTGAAGCCCTCAGGTATGAAGAAAGGCTTCTATTTCATGTACTTAGGGACTTGCAGGAAGAAACTGCTGTGTGATAATTGGTTGTTACAATGGACTTATCCTGGACTTAGGTATTCCTCTGGCTCTAATGCATGTGGGTTACCATCCCTTTCTGCTTCTTTCAAAACTGTTCAGTCCTGTTCAAGGGCAAAAATAAGAGTGACCAGATACCAAGGGTAAAAGGCAATGTGGAAATCTGCCCTTCCTGGCTTTCTCCCCATCATTTTCTCCTGGGTTCATCCCCAAGTGGGGGTCCCCTCCAGAGCTCACCTCTTCTGGTTTGCATCACCCTCACAGCACACATGGACTTCTTTCCACCGAGCCCATCCCACCTAGATCCCAGATGACCTGGTTGTGAGGGGGCTGCCTCTGTGCAGGACCTTAGTGCTCTTTGAAAAGCCCAGGAGCCATGCACGTTTGTGTCCCTTCATGTGGGGGAAGGCCTGCGTGGTTTAAATCTCAGTGTAAAACAAGGCTGTCAGATGGGAGACAGAAGTGAGGGTGTCAGAACGTGTTAGTGCTGCTTTGAGCGCCTGCCTACCTCCTAAATCCCCCCTTCCCTCTGAAATCCCACACAGATCTTGGTTTGTACAAAAGGAACTGGCAACTGCAAATGCTTGTTTGTTTTGTGTTAAACAAAGCTGCTTTTTCCCCTCATGTTTTTGAGTAGTTGCCACACGTGGCAAGAGATGATGGGGAGGAGGAACCTCGTTTTTGAAATAAACAGTCTTAAAAACAAAAAATAAGTAGATCTGAGGCATCTAGGAGAAGTATTTATGTAAGCCTCTGTGTGATGTGCTTTATGCTTTACCTTTTTAGAAGCTGAATCAACTGGATTTGTCTCATTTGCCACACTAGAATGGCAGGCAGCAGAGGTGAGGTGATTCTATACAGGTTTAAAACAAACAAGCAAAACAAACCAGACACTCTTTAAGTGCCGTTTCAAAGCCAAAGGTAGCCTTGCCCTGAACACCCATTACCATGGTACAGACTGGTATCAGTTGTCTTCTGGTGTAAATCTACCTTTGCTTTCCTGCAGTTTCTGTGCATCTTCTTTGACAGAACCTGGCTCTTGCTTGCTGGCTTCACAGAAAAGTGGGGTTTGGTTATTTTTTGTCTCTCCTGGTACTAAATTCGACTCTTGTAGGTCGATCCCTTCCTATTTTTAGGTGTCTGTGCACTGAGGTCTAGGTCAGCTCCTCATCCGTTGCATGTGCTGCTAGTTCTGCTGGATTGCTGCATGGCAGCACCCACCCACTGGTAATGCTGTGGCTGTGTCACTGTCCCAGAGGCGCCCGATTACGGGGGAGAGTGGTCCAGCTGCCTGCACAGATTAGACAGAAGAAAACGCGATTTGCCATCCTTGTAGATCTTCTGACACACAGTGTTCACAAAGGGCAGGGTGTCGAAATGCTCTGACTTGGGATAAAAGAAGAAAAAAGCAAGAAAATGGGTCATAATGAGAGGACTGGGGTGGAGAGGGGAGCGCACTGGAGATGCTGCAACGTTCTGTGCTGCAGTGCTGCTTATTCACTTGTCTTGAGGAAATTGGAAGTTTCTAATCTCTCTCAAATACCCAAAAGGGAAACTTTCTCTTGTAATTCTACTTCTTGACAAGTGCATATTTCCACTGAGTGTGGAAATAGTACTTTGTGCCCTGCAAAGGCTGTCTCAGACGAAACTTAACAAGTACACGTGTATACGGAAGCCGCTACCAGGAGCAGGACTCAAACTTGTCTTCCTAAGTCCATAACAACCTTCTATCCCAAAGAAGTGCACCCCGTGCTACACGTACAATGTATGCACACAGAACAGCTGAACAGCAGCTACATCTGTGAAGAAGGTGGCACAAATTTGGAGGTCTTCACTGGAGAAAGATGCTGGAGAAGGTGCAACTCTCCCAGGGCTTCCTAGGGACCCATGCGGAGTGGAAAAATGTTCAGGAACTTCAGGAATGCTGGGAAGTGCCTGATTTATGTGTCATAAGCTCAGACACACTCACTGTAGGGCCTTTCCAAGACTTCTCCAGAGTGGGCCCACTTGCCCCCAAAGATAGAGATTCAAGATGAACAGAACCACGATCAATAAAGGACACATCAAGGACCCATCTCCTCCTTTCTCTCTGCTTTTCTCACTGTCAAGACTGCTGACAGGCTTCCTAGTAGCTTCCAAATGCCAACTAACCTTGCCCAGACAAGCAGCTGCAGTGGTTGGTTTTGTGTGTTGCTGTCGAATGGCCCGTGTGCTGGTTTCTAGCAGGCTATCTGGGGAGAGGAGGAAAGACTCCTGCAGCTATTTCTCCAGCTTCTTTACTTCCAGCCTTCCTTCCTGTTTAGTATTTGGGGTTTTAAAAAAACTTTTCCCTAAAGCTGTCTTTTTTCTTGCAGAAAAGCTGTTTGGTTGGCAGGAGTCTCTCCAGGCATTTTGAGGATTGTCATCACTCTGTGTTCCACCCGGGGAGCTTTTGGCCATTGTTAGCTAGATTCACAGTTCAGCTCATTTTCATCTTCATCCAAAACAGGGAGCTAAATACAGAAGTGCAGCTCCTCTATTAATATCCGCTGCGTTATGGTAGGACCAAGCTGCCAGGTGCTGTACTTCGTGCACAGGGAGGGAAACTATTGTTCCATTGAGCTTGAAGCAAAAGCACAGAGAGAAGCCAGATTACTCGGGAGAGCTGAAAAATCAGCTTTGGTTTCCTAAGCCTCTGTCCCATCTTTGATCCATGAGGCTATGCTGTCTGTTAGTTTGCAATTGCACACTTCCATGAGGGCTGAATCTGCCCCCCCTGCAATCAGATGTGACGCTCTTGATGTCTGACTCCAAACTCTCACTGCCTCAGGCCTCTCCCGCGGGTGCTTTCTATTCCAGCAGCACAGACTCACTGGTTTTTAATTTTTTGCACACATTTCATACATGTCAGAAGAATCCATTTGACTGCCTGCTGTCAGCTTCCTGCTCCAAGGGCAAATGTCCTAATTACTCTTGGGCTTCATGAAAGGGTAGGGCTTTGTGGAAGTGTTGACATCACAGATTTACTTGCTGATTACATGACCAGTCCTCTTCCTGAACTCAACTGGTTGTATCTTCCTGGATTTGGGTTGGTTTAAATTTGGTGGCACTGTTCTCTTCTACGAAAAGGCAGATCATAGGTAGCAAGTTCTCATTTGGCTGAACCATGCTGAATGTGGGCCCAATCCATTTCAGTGGTGAATGGCCACAAATTCCCTGATTATTCCTGAAACAAAGAACCTCTTAGAGATGCCCAACACAGCCACAATGCCCTTAGCAATCTTTCTTGCCATGCTCTTCTCAGGGACTCCCAGTTGTGGTGCTGTAGGCTGGACTACAATGGTCTCACCAGTTACACTTTCCTGTCTGGAAGAGCTCATGTCCCCGAGCAACGCTTGGGCATTGTCTTCTGATACAACCAGGGGGTGCTTCAGATTGAAGAGGCTTCGTCCATTAGCAGGGACTTTGATCTACTGACTGCAGCTCACACATGTGTCTGGGAGGGGTTGAAGAAAGTATTGCTCAGAAAACAGAGGCCAGACGTAGTCCTTTAAAAAGGGTGAGGGTGATGGAGCCATCAGAACAGCTCCTAATGGCCTCCTATGGGCTGCAGTTTGGCTGGCTGAAAAATTACCTTTTCCCTTGATAAGATTAGAAACAAACAAACAGAAGAACACCCCAAGCATTCCCAGTCATCATCCTGAATTCACTTTGAGAGCCCTCTTTGATTTGAACACGCTGGAATAATGCTAAAACTTTTTTAGGTTAATAATTAATTGCATGTTTTTAATTAGAAATTGCTGTTGTATCCGCATGGACTCCTAGCACATTGCATCTTATTAAAACTGTAATTGGAATGCGTTATTTATTTGTTTCTTTTGTTAATGTTCATATTCCTGGCTCCTCAAGTCACTGGAGCTGCAACAGAAACTTGTTTAAAATGAAATGCAGCAAGCTCCCAACAGTAAATGTTCCTGTATGATAGTAATTGTTCTTGTTCCTCCGTGTTCTGTCTTGGTACTTTGAGATGCGGGGGATATTTATGAGGTGGTTTTGCTTGTGGCTGAGTGTCTCAAATAGCACAGATTCAGCCGCTCACTGGGTATTTCATGAGGCCTTGGCTACCCCTGCTTCTCTTCCATGGAGACCTGGATGGGCTGTGCTGCACTGGCTATCAGATTGCAATGTAGGCATAAGCTAGATGATGGATGATGCTTCCAGGATGGACGTATTTAAAGCACTCCCAGAAGCCATTCCTACAGCAAACCTAGTCCTCTGCTGCAGCTGGGATTGTGGCTGAATGGGTCTGAGTTCAGCCATGTCCTCGCGTCCTGATGAGAGATGTTTAGAGCTTACTCATCGCTGTAAACCCAGTGGGAAGATTTCCTGTGCTCATCAGCTCCACTGTTCCTTCTGGCCTTTCTGCATCCCCTCTTACTTCAGCTGTTGGAGGCAAGCCCAGGCGAAGAGCAGGAACTCGTTCTGGGAAATCTCTGCTTCATGTCCAGACCAGGCAATCTGGACAGCTCCTGTGCAGGCTGCAGGGAGTTGAACGGGCTGGGAAAACCGGCTTGTGTGGCTCAAAGCAACTGCTGAGGTCAGCCTTAAATTTCAGGTAGATGCAGCATGACAACTATGCTAAGGAACGAAGCTGGAGACCTCCACAGGCTTTGTATCACTTTAAAGAAGTGAATCAGCATACGCGTGGCTGGGGCAGTCACAGCTGAGCAGGAGGGCAGGTGAAAACAAAGGTACAGGTGCTTCCTAAAAATGGCTCCAGAGATCAGTGCTAGACCTGGCGTTACAACCACGGCCTCACAGGGCTCCTTGTCCTTTCTGGACACCACGGGACAGGATGTGGCTGGGAAGTGAGAAGACTTCTCAAGTTTCCAGCAGCACAGCTGGAAGCCAGGTATTCTCTTGTGACTGCAGGGCAATGTATCCCAGGTACGAGGGAGTCCTTGCTGCCTGGTGCTGAGCAAAGCCAGGGGGACAGGCCTTCCCCAGGGAGGTGAATTCCAGCTGGCAGGGGGTTATGTTCATTTTGCATGGTGCCTTGGATCAGCTGCCAAGAGCAACACAAAGTTGGAGAAGGCAAAGTCCACACCAGGTTGCCTGTCTGACTGGACTTCTTCCCTGTGGGGATTTAGTGCCCCAAGGAGACTGTGGTTCTGTCACAGAGGAAGGTGGATGTGATGGTGAGAATCCAGAGGAGGGCTCTGGGAAGGTCACCGGGAGGGGGAGGGAGCGAGGGCTGGAAACTCCTTTGGGTCAGTCCAGTAAAGGTCTGAAGAAATAACCTGGAAGAAATAACAGGGATCATCAGAAAGAACAGGTGCTCTTTCAGTTACAACCAAAATTGCATTTTGTTCCACTTGTTCCATTTGTTTCATTATCCGCTGAGAGAATTGACTCAGAAATCCTGTGTTGTGTAAGAGATAAATGAGATAATCTAAGGACCCTTTGTAGACTTCTAATCAAAAGTCTGCATGGAAGCTGACACCTAAAATCTGCCCTCATTAAGATGGCTGGGAGATTACCAGTTGAAGGCCACCCGATTTGCCTGTAAATATTCACAAAGTTGAAGTAAACTCTGCAGATGTGAAAAGCCAGCATGTCAAAGCAACAGCTAAACCTTTGGCACATGTTCAGATAATCTTCGAACACCAGGATTTGGGCTGATTAGAAGCGAAAACCAAAGCAATTTTAGGAGGAGTTGGGGGAGGGGGGAGAAGTAAATTTAGACAAGAAAAAGCAATTACAGGCTTAAAAGGAATAATAAGCATCAATTAGCAGCAAGTATCTCTGCCTACAATGAAAGCATTTTCAAGTACATCCACGGTGGAATAGAGAAAGAGAAAAGACAGTTCCGTCAATGAATTACAGCAGGGATTCCAAGATAAAGGGGAGCAAACGCTGCTGAGATATGAAACAATTACTTGGCATCAGGCTTTTAGAAATTAAAAAGGTGGAGGTTGCCCTGAGTTGAGGAGCTTTCCAAAGAGACTCGATAAGGCTGCGGATGTCAGCTGATGATTCTCTTCCCAGAGCCTCTCGCCTTTGGCCAAACAGCAGCTTTCCAGAAGGTGCTGCAGAGGCAGGACAGCGATTGGGAGGGGAAGGAGGGGACAGGCTGCGCAGGAGATGGGTCACAGAGTGCCCACCCTGCACCCGTGCTGCCTGGCCTCCTGTCAGCATGAGTGCCTCTGCCTCCTGTGGGAAGGGGCGAAAGGTTTGGTTTTGACCATCTGCTTTTTGCTGCTTGTGGCCCTTGGTGAGAGGCTGTGCTGCCCATTCCCCACGCCAGGATTTCACGCTTGGCTGTGCCCGGTGGGGAGCTAAGTGATGGACAGCTGTGCTGCGCAGTCCAGACTTGGCATCTACTGTGAAAGGAGAGCAATGACAGGATTCAGTTGGCTTCACTTCTTCCTAGCTGTGGCCATGTTCCTAGAACAGGCCGCTAATTGGATCACACCAGTTACTCTGTGAAGCTTAGCTAATCCTTTTCTGTCTCTCTCCTTCTCTTCTGCCCCAAAATAATGGAGACTGGGGATAGGCCCAGGATTGCAGGGAGCTGTTTTGTGTCTGGGGCACTGAATTCACAGCCTTTGCTTAGGAAGATCTTACCCAGCCCCTTTTCCTGAATAGCAGCAATTGGCAGAGATCAAATACATCTTCTACTTTCATCCCTTCTCTTTGTAGCAAAGACACTTTGGGAGCTGTAGCACTGCCCTAGAAACGATCACAGTGTATGGCAGGGAGGTGGAAACTACTGCCAAGTGAGTTAATTTTGGCAGCCCACCTGCATTGTGCAGTTCTGGTCGTCCCATTTCATAAAGGATCCGGGTAAACTGGGAGAGGTTCAGAGGAGGGTGACAAAAGTGATCAGAAGTCTAGAGTAGCCTCTGTGCAGGGGGTGAGTAGGTAGCTCTGACTGCTCTGTGTGAAAGACTACTGATGGCACATATGTGTGAGAAAGGTCTGTGGAGTGGTGAGAGGCTGTCAGAGAATGGGCAGGGGTTGGTTGTGTGCTAGAGCTTCCAGCAGGAGAACTAGAAAGACCAGGTGAAGCATCCTCTTGTAGGTGGCAGGATCAAAAGGCACAACAGGAGGTTGATGCTTGAGTTTACCTGAGGATCTCCTTGCTGTAGGATGGTTTATACAGTAATGAGGGGACACTACACTGATTAATGGAGGAAAGATCTATTCAGGGATACTAACTATATGGAAGCACAGTCCAACTCTGAATGTCCCCAAGACACAAAGTTTGGAGTCTGAGAGACTTATTTGGGGAAAGATTATGTTTGCTATTAATTCTTGTGCTTTTCCCAGGTGTCTGGTTTTGGTTGCTGTCAGGGATAGCTACGCAGATGTTCAGGCTGCCCCAAATGCCTCTTTGTGCTTCTCTGTTTTTCTGTTCTGTGTGCCAGGGGCAACAGTGCTGCTGCAGCAGCAGCAGCATTACAGAGCTGATGGCAAAGGGAAGATCGATTTTAGTGTGTGTGCCTTTCTCTGCTGCTGCAGCTGGGATGATACAGGTACACAGGACAGACAATAAAAGCCAACATGGGTCTCCCTCTCCAACACACTGCAGTCATCTCTGACCTCGACACAAGCGTGATCCTGCTAAGCATTAAGTGGAGCTGAAAGGTATTGGTATTGCTGCTCAACAGTAGCTATTTCAAGAGGGGGAACGAGTGGAGGAAGCACCACTGATACTTCGATTGATAAATGAGTGATGTCACCCTTTGGTCCCCCTTTCCCAAAGATATAGTGAGGTCTTCACAGCGATCCAGAATTAGGCAGGGAAATAAATGAGCAATGTAGGTTCTTTCAGCATTTTTCTGTAGCTACCTGGAAAATTCCAGCAGTCATATTGTGAGCTGACTCATTCTAATGTGAACAGGGAGCAACTCACTTGAAATCAGTACCATTACCCAGACTTGTGCCAGTTTGATTTGTAGCTACTGGCATCTGGGCTTGCACATGTTTTCATGAGGCATTTGCACTCTCCCTCCTGCAAACAGGCTCTGCAGCAACCCTGAAGGCTGTGTCAGGGTAGGTGTGAAACTGGGTCTCATTAGGATCTTAGCAAATGCCAAGTGAGCCATCTTGACAATGATTTCTTCTCCTTCCTCCCAGTCATCTAAAGGGCTGTGCCAGGGCAGAATGGGTAGTGGAAGCAGGAGGGCTCATGTCTTAAAGTTCCTCTGCAAAGCATAGAGGGTGTGATCCTGCCTAACCCTGTAGAGGTGACAGCGCCCTTGCAGCACGCAGTGCTCCTTCTGTTGCACCTTGAAGGGCTTTACTCAAACACACCACAGCTGCCACTCTCTCTGGGACAGGACCTGGGACAGGGCCTGGGGTTCCAGCAGAACAGATTTCCAGGGGTGAATCTGGAACAATGTTTCTGTGCTGAAGTGATGTGCTCTTGTGATGGCAGGAGGGTCTGTCAGGGTGACAGTGGGGGAGGAGCTGTCTGGGAGGAGAGGAAGATGGGGAAAGGAATGCTTCAGTGAACTAATTCAAAGCTGTTTTTTAATTAGAAAAAAAAAAAAAAAGTGAAGGGAGAATGAGATAAAAGCCAAAGACAAGAAAAATCTGCTTGAGGCTGGACAGACCTATCATGCAAATAAGGATTTTAAGTGGAAAATTAAAAAAAAAAATTAGCAATAAAGAGAAGAGAGGCAAAAAAGTAGCATAAAATTTAAGTTGCTGAGTCAGTCCTGGAAAGAGTTCAGAAGAGAGGGCTTCATTTTTTTCCCAGATAGATCTTTTCCTTTAAATAATAGATGAAATAGTAACCAATAACACAAAAGCACTGGGTTTTGTGAATGCTGAGTGCTCATTCCCTCATTTTTTAAAAGACATTTTTGGGGGAACCCCCTGCCCCAGAAGCTGGCAAGTTCCAGAGCACCTTGCAGCAACCTGTGGCCTGAGGGTTTGCCAAGTTCTCTTTGCTTGTGCACATTAGTGATGATGAGGCATATGGGAGAGGGGCAGAACCGGTGTGGACAGAGGCCTGATGCCCTTTGGCTGGCAAAGCCTCTGTGCTGGGTACAGTGAAGCATCATCTCAGGGTGAGGTGAACTGAGAATGATCTATAGCATTGATCCCAACTAAGCCTGGGAAAAGCTAACAAAATTCTAGTCTCTTGCTTGGAGTCTGAGTTTGGCAGCCAACAGGCTTGGAGAGTTGTCTGGTTTTTGTGTTTGTACCCCCATAAAGGGTCCAGCCCCTCTCTGTGGCTGCTGGCCTCTATTGCAGACCAACAGTGTGACCCAGCGGTGGTTCAGCTGACAGAGCCCAGACCCCCACTGCACGCTGATGGTCGAGCAGGAGACAAGTTTGCTACCTTTCCACCAGGTTGACTTCTCCCATGCAGAAGCACTGTCCTTCAGTGCTTCTCTCTTCAGCCAAGATATTATTGGCTCCAGCCTGTGGAGATGAGGCAGGCTTTGGTCATAGGTGGGATGTGTCACCTGGGAGATCTGGGGGGGTGCTGCCCATCAATCCCCAGCCTCTTGCTTCTCATGGCAGAGAACTGAAGCTGCTGTATAAAGAGGGAAACAGCATAGCCTGATTCTACCTTTCGTCTTCCTCCTGGAAGTTTCCAGTAGCAATCCTAAAAGCTGTCAGCCTCTCACAAAGCATCCACTGCAGGAGATAAGCAAATCCTCTGAGAAGCCAATCTGGCAGTAGCATTAATAACCAGTCGTGTATAGCCACTAAGTAGGTGGAAGAAGCCTTACAGATTCACACTTTGCTGTGCCAGTAGAAATGTCACATAAAACCACCCCACCATCTGGTCAGTGCTGCCTTTTCACACCCCTTCTCCTACCATCATCTCTGTCCTATCTTCAGGTGTGATAACCAAGGTGCTGAGGTTCAACTCCTGACCTTCAGCACCGAGAAAGATGTAATATCACTAAATCCTTCTAAATCCATCTAGCAGAGGGACTGTAGCAGGCTCATGTTTGTGATTGGGTTTGGTGCCATCTTAAGGCCTGCTGAGTTGGCTGGGAGATCCAGCTCCAGACTGCCAGATGATGACCCGACCTTGGTTACTGGTGTCTTCATTCCCTTTGGGCTGAGTGGTAGTGAAGTGATGTTCCTGGGCATGGAGCCCTTCATCACTTAGGAAATCCCAATGAAAGGATGCTGTAACGTGTCTCCTTAGCAACACAGGCTAAGGAGTTTCATTAGCTCTGTAGCTTTCTCTTCCTCTACTTTCCAGGCAGACTTCTCATGTGATTTGAATCAAGTTCAAGTTCACATCAGTTCTGATCTTCTTGCTGTGGTCTGAGCTCACATCTTGGGTGTCTAGGACACATCTAACACTCAGGAAGACCCTGAGAAGTGGCTGTTGTCCTCTGGCACCAGAAGAAACGGTGCACCCTGTCTGTAGTTGATACTCATACAAACCAGATTTTAGCTTTTAAGAGCCTTCTGATGAGACAGGCTCAAGCACTGGTCCCCTTGGTGTCCAAATGATGTGTGTCAACATTCAGCTTTTCCATTTCACACTGCACTAGAGGTGTCTGTCTGTCCTGCCAGTACAGATTGTAGCCTGCCATTCTTTTTTGTACTTTCAAAATATGGGTATGTGTCAATTCTCTCTGTGTCCTGCTGTTTGATCCTGCCTGTTCCCAAACTGACATTACTCCCTTCATGGAAAACATCTTCTGACTCCTGAACATCCCAAACTGGCCTTGGGTTGAGGCTGCCCAGTGGGTCTCTTTGGGCTTTGCATTCCTTGTGCTTGCTGCAGTCAGTCAGCAGTTCCTCTCAGCAGTACTGGGACTGCAGCAAGAAGGGAAACAAGAGACCAAGAAAAGCGACTGGCAATAAATCTGTCTCCTAGAAGCTCGTGTGAAGCTCTGCTTTTTGTTCTGTTTTCCTAAGAGGTCTCTAGGGTGAGGGCTCGGTTCAGAAGGTGATCCCCTGACTGCACTGTGCCAGCAGAGGGGGTCTCATGCCTGAACCTTTGTCCCTTGCTCGTGCGTGGTGATTCGTTAGTTGTTAGTGACCACAGGCAGCTGTTGCTGAGTGCCCCACATCCCTCTGTAGGCTTTGGGAGCCGTGTCCTGGTGTCTCCTTAAGGCAGCTGTGAGGATGCTCGGGGAGAGAATTCTCTTAAACAATTTCACCTCTTCTCTCTGGCAGGGTGAGTGGATTGTAGCTATAATTATGTGATTATTAGAATGCATTGCAAGTCACGTACCAGCAAAGTCTGCTTCTTGCTGTACAGCAGTTTCAAATGTCCTTTACTTCTCAGTAGCCTTTGACAAAGCCACGCAGGATGTGTTAATATGCACATTAAGACTAAGGGTCACAGTGTCACACGCAGTGCTGGCCTTGGGGTGAAACTCCTTGTAGCTCATGTCATAAGCTGGGATTTATGATGAACTCCCCCACGACCAAAAGATTGATGCAAACTTCTCCACCTTCTGGGCTGAGTGGTAGCAGTGTCTCTTGGATCTTGCCAGATATCCCTACAGAAAAATAAATCTCTGTCTTAAAATCACAGAGTACCTGTTTTTCCTGCCTGGAGAAGAAGCAGAGGCTTACCAACCTTTGTAATGGCAGATGAGATCAGCCTGTGGTTTGGAGCATCCTTGTAGGTAGCGTGTGGCTACTGGGAATCTGTAGTGACAAGACAGGGAAACAAAGTGGATAGTCCTCCCTGATGGTTAGAGCTGAACACGAGGAAGCTCGTTTCTGCTCCTCCACGTGTCTGCATTTTAACTTTCTGAAGTAAGTGATGGGGACAGGGACTTCCCTAACACAGCCCACTTGCTTGACAGCATAAAGGAAGCATAGATGAACCCCAAAGTGACTCCCTCACACTGGAGTGGCCTGGAAGCAGCTCTGGCCACACGACAGGACTGATGGGAGCTCAAGCAGCCATAATGCCTTAACCAACACCAGTGCTTGGTTATGTCCCTGGATGCACAAGCATAAAAAGGAACTAGTGCCCCCCCCGACTTTCCCCCTAATATAAATAACCTTTTTTTTTTCTTTAACTTAAAAAAATGCCCCAGAATATTCTGTTTTAACAATTTTCATTTTGGGAGACAAATCTGAGTGGAAAGTAATCCATCAACTCCCAACATGAACTATACTGCAGCAGCAGGCCATCTGGGACTGTCTGTTATCCAGGGTGTCCAGCTCGAGTCCAAGTACCATGAGTTAGTGGTATAGCACTGGGATATGGGGAGAGTGAATCTGTTGCTGAAGACACTGTGAATGTAATTTCCTTCCTCTTCTGCCTGTGCAGTAAAGACAACTCACTCTAATCTTTTCTTTCCAAGCACAAATTAATCTTCTAATGAAAACAGTGACAATATTTGGCCTGGCATGGTGGGTGGTTACTCATGCAAATGAGATGTGTCTCCTTGCTACCTTTCTTTCATCAACAGAGGACAGGACTGAGCCCCCCCCATCTCAGACCGCAGGCCAATGTCAAGACAATGACACAAAGGAACTGACTTTGCCTTGTGCAGAGACACTCTTGGACAGGTCTGAGACCAAAAGCTTAATTCCAGATGGCTGGGCAATTAATAGACCGTTTTGTTGCAGCAGGGGCATCAGCTGCAGACTATCTGCTTTGATAAAACCCTTGGCATTAGAAAACCTTAAACCCAAAGAAGCAAAGATGGAAGCGATAGAGCGAGAGTTAGGTACTGCTCAGTTAATGAAGTGAGCTTCAGTAAGAAGAAATGTATGTCAGGTCAGAGGCCCTGAGGGAGGAGTGATGGGGTTCCCTCTGAAGAAGCAGGTGGCGGAGTCCAAGACTTAAGGATTCAGTAATTGAATGAGTTTCAGGCTGCCAGAAGAGCTGGCTGCAAATACAGGCGTCCACCCTGGCCGCTGAGGAGAAAAAATAGCTGAGCAAGGTGTTGACTTATCCCTGAGAGAGCAAAATTAGTTGTCTGGGAAGACAGAGCATATTAGAGGAGGGTGAAAGGTGGGTGAACACTGCCCTTTCTCTTCCCTTAAATTCCTCCCCTGTCACTGCAGTGTTTGGATGTAAGATTAGGTTTCTTAAGGTGGGCTTGCAGCAATTCCAGTCTGGAGTTTGGTGGGCAGGGGGAGGCTCCAGAGGCAGGAAAGCTGGGGGCACTGCATTGGCCAAGCCTCCTGCAACAGCATAAAATTTCACCCTGCCAGCTGCATCTCTTTCACAAGGGTCCCCAGCCTTGATGTAAAGACTGCAGGGAACAGCAAAACCAGCTCGTGCTGATGGTAGCCATGCCTGGTAACATTCTTCACTCTTCTCTCAGTGATTGCACCCAGCTTCCACCCACTAGTTCCTGCCCTACTCTGCGTTCTCAGCCTGAGCAACTTGAACCTGGCACCAGCAGCCCATGAGTCCTTGGCTCCCTCGGTCTCCTCTCAGAGACAGGCACTCTTCTTCCTCCAGGGACTCTTTTTTAAATGCTTCTGTCTCTTCTGCAGCAGTTGCGGAGCTGGATGGTTTTTCCACTTCTTAAGTGCTCTGATACTAACCACACTTCTTACAAAGTCTCCTTTGTTTTCTGCCCTAGTTTGCAGTATCTGCCAGTGACCTTCCCTCCAGACCATTTAGTGGGTACAGGATGGTGTAGTGGGATCAGGAGTGTTCAGTCTAAGTGGATCACATTTCCACTGCCTGTAAACCTGTTGAACACTGTCTCCATTGAGCTGTGACTTCAACATGGAAAAAGCTGTTACATAGTTCCAGTCTTTAACAGGTGGCTAGTTATAAATTGGGGTAATCACTTAGTTAATAAACACCCATTAAGGGTTAGATTAAATGATGATTTCTTCCTTTGCTAGTCTGTCGTTGTTTCTTATTTAGTAGCTGCATTCGGGGATATTCACACATGATTGCTCACGATGTTTTAATTGTCCTTGAAATGTTGTTTCACAGCTTTGGTTGAAACCTGGGTAAAGTGATGTGCATGGTGATCCTGAAAAGCGATGCATCTAATTGGCGGCTGGCTGCTTAACAGTGATGCAGGGTTATCTTGTCTTCCTTTTGACCATTTAATTGCTGGTAATAGCC